>JADHKP010000031.1:166765-248408 GCA_019925385.1 Raffaelea deltoideospora | reverse complement strand
GGATAGAGGATAGAGGATAGAGGATAGAGGATAGAGGATAGAGGATAGAGGATAGAGGATAGAGGATAGAGGATAGAGGATAGAGGATAGAGGATAGAGGATAGAGGATAGAGGATAGGAGTAGTCAAGTACGAGTAGACAAGTAGACGGGTAGTTATGTCGACAAGGACAGTAGACAGTAGACAGTAGACAATACAGTAGACAGGCAGCAGACTCAGCAAGCCATTACAGTTGTATGTCGTATAACCAGGCCACAAAGAGGCTTTAGACTTGTCTACCAGTGAGCAATGAAACATGATCCAGCGACGGTTGTCCGCATTCCAAAGACAGAGGCGTGTTGTTGACCTTGCCATTCCACCGGTCAGACATCCTGACACACGAGAAAAGCATCGAGGCAGGATCCCTCGCAATCCTCCATACTCTTTTGTGTGGGATCCAATATGTCGTAATAAACAGTTTTGATCTGTTGAGATTGCGTGGGTATCCATACAAGGCAAATCACACGGTTTCCCTTTTCGTTTGCTGGCCTTTGACGCGTGCTCGTATCGGGCATACGAGTATGGATACTCGTAAGGTTAATACAAAGTACGAAGTATATATGGATATGTACGGAGTATGGATACTCGTACTCGTCTCGCACTCGTCCTCGTACTCGATACATCTACATCGTACGACGTATTCGACCCTGTTTTTTTTTTGGTTTCAAGCACTGAAGTGCGCTGGGTCCGCCGTGTGAAAACGTAATAGGGCAAGTACGACGTCGCAATACCCACTGCGCGATGCAATGCTCGCACTTTTTGTCTTGCTTTGTCCTCGTATTACGGCTCAGCCATCAGCTAAGCTGTTTGCTGTTCTAGTGCCTGGGCCCTCCTCCTTTCTATGGATATTACGTCCAGAGCTTCCAGAGAGCTCACGCTGTAGTGCTGCTTCATCCTGGCGCCCAGTAGCGCTGGGGTCGGTCCCGCGCTAGCGGCTTTCTCGCTGCGTCGTCCCTTCCCCCCCCTCCACCCCCTCAGCCCCCCCGAGCGATCCGCCAGAGCGATTGCAGAGAGAGGGAGGAGACAGCATTACGGCGTCATGGGAAAAGAGTTTAGTGCTCCATGACACAGTATCCTGACAAAGTATCCTGACAAAGTAATATCCATACGTCGTAATATGGAGTATTACGGAGTACTCGAACCCCTAGCATTACGCATTACGCAGCACAGCAAAAGCTATCTTAGGGGTGTGGTCCCCCCTCACCTGCTCTCTGGGGCCTTTGACCCGCATGCCTGTACGTCGTACTCGTGTAATACGTCGTTTATGGATAGAGCAATAATTAATACCTCGAGCCCGCAAGAGGGCTGACACCATCGGCCCTTCTCGACTTCCGCCTCTCAGCGCCCCCTCCTAAATCCCGTTTTCTTCTCTTTTTTTGCCCTCACATTCCCACGAGTCCAGGGCAAGGAAAAACAAAAGAACAAGTCGAGAGAAACAAAAAAAAAAAAGGTCTCGGGGCACAACACCATCGACCAGCGAAGCGAAAGCCTAAAGTAAAAACAAAACTTCACAAAAAAAAAAAAAACCGGACAAGCCAAACCGGTCTCCTCTTCTCATCACCCTCCTTTGTTCCTCGTCGTTTTCGCAACTTTAATTTCTTTATTGCTCATTTGCTGCTGCTTTGCTCCAAGTCCTCTGCTTCTTTTTTTGCTTATGTGCGTTTTGTCTTTTCCCGCGTACCCTCCCACGCCGCCGGCTTCCCTGATTCTCTACTTGTACGGAGTAGAGGGAGAGAGGTAGCTGACGTCCCCACCCACCTCTCGCGTCCCCATTTTCGATCCATTCTAATTCTACCATCTTCTCTTTTTCAATTTCGGGCCCTGATCCAAGTTCCTGCCTGCTTCAGCTTCCTCTTTCTTTCTCTCTCGCCAGCAAAAAATCCCCCAACCATTCCGAGCCGAATCCTGTCCCGCAACAACCCCCCCAAATCTCTTCTCCCTCTCTCTCTCCCGATCTGCTTTTTTGCTTTTTTTGCTTCTTTAGTACCTGATCCTCTTCTTCCTTTTTTTCCCTTTCTCCTTGCTTATCTTTCAAATTTGCCCTTCTTCTGCCCTTGTCGCCTGCCGTTCTTTCGTACTCCTTTTGTTCTGCCTACAGAACCCATTTGTTGAAAGAAGTCGGTTGGGCCGTGACAGACTGCCAGTCTAGACACCGCCGTGGGGGTTTCTCTTTTTTCTTCTCTTTTTTCTCGTTTCTTTTCTCTTCTCATCTGCATTCCCTCCCATCTAGTCGCCCTCTACGATTCAATTCGACTTGACTTTTTTCGATTCATTTTTGGTGCCCTTGATCTCTCTCTCTCTCTCTGGCTACGTCGTGACGCCCATCCAGCTGGCATTCTCTTTTTCTTCTTCTCTTTTGCTACCCTTTCTTCCTCTTCCTCTTCCTCTTCTCTTCTTTTTCGTCTCCTTCTTCCCTCCTAGCCTCGCCCTTCGTCTGGCCCTTGTTCTGTCTCTCTCTTGGCGAGCCGGTCTGCCAATTGGTTGTCTTACTGACCATTATCGCCTTTTCTCTTCTCTTTCTTTTCTTCTTCTTTACATTCCGAAACGATACCCACCTCCAGTTTTCTTGCGCAGTTTTACGACCTTTTTTTCGACCTTTGAACGCTTTCCCTTTTCTCTTTTCCCTTTTTTTCCTGCTGACGTATCGGACGGTCTCGGTCTGACCGCTTTTTTTTTTCCAAATCCGCCCTATTTATGCTTCGTCCAAAGGCCTCGACTCTTTGTTCTCCTTTTTTCCACTGGCCCAACTCTCGAATCGGTCGAACCTGTTGAATCCGTTGAGTTTTTTTTTTCGAGTTTCTTCGCATTCCTCGTCGAATCCCACACACCCACGATGAACAAACTCGCAAACCTCAACATGCGTCACTGGTCCGAGAGGATGAGTCCCAATTTCGGCATGTCCAACCGCCTCCCCAACAACATGCCCATGAGTGCACACCAAAAGCTCCAAGACCCAGCAGCAGCCGCCGCGGCAGCCGCTGCCGCCGCGGCCGCTGCTGCTGCAGCTTCCATGTCCGCCACCGGCCCCGTCTTGTCCGCGCCCATCTTCTACTCGTTCAATGTTCCCTTTGCTTCCGATCTGGCCGGCCCTGACACCGAGGACATTCTGCACGCCACCACCGATGCCGTCCTTCGCTGGACCCATCCGGAAGACGCCCCCGACGACGTGCCCGTCCACGAGCTGCCCGTCCACGCCCAAAACCTCGCCAATCTGGGCAAGCTCTGCAACGAAATCTCCATGAGCCCGCTGGACATTGAGGCGCGCGTGCTCACCGCCGTGCCCGAACGTGCAAAGACCCAAATCACCACCGTCTGTCTGGTCGGCGCCCCGGACCTGGTCTACCGCACCCGCGAAACCATCCTGAACGAAACGCCTCTTTCCCTGGTGAGTTTGTGTTTCTGTGTTTCTGTGTTTTGCGTTTTGCGTTTTGCAATGACTGGCCTTCCTTCTTCCCTTTTGTCCAATGACACAACTGACACGTCCCCCCAAATTAGCGTTGCACCACCGTCGACATTGCCGGCGACATGGTGGCTGATATCACCGCTGGCACTCTGAACAAATCCGTCACCGACACGCTCGACAACATTTCGGCCTACTGCGGCGTCGACATCTTCCTGCTCGGTCCCAAGCTGACCCCCATTGTCGATGGCCTCAACGGAGACACCGAACTGCGCCGGGACCAGCGATGGCGCGTCGCCATCTACGGCGACATTCTCTCCTCCGAACATGCCAAGACCCGTGTTCTCATCCACATTGACCAGATGGTACGTCTGCAACAAACGTAGTTTGTGTACTGGTGCAGTGAATTGGTTGGTTCGGGATCGGACGTTGCTAATGGACTTTTTGTTTAGTTGAACCGAATCGTCGATGTTATGCGCGTCGAGTCCTACTTCCACCAGCCGCTCTGTGGCCGGAACAGAAAGAACATCAAGCTGATCGAGTCCACCACCGGTACGGCCATCTACATGCCGCCGCCCTTTTCGACCGTGTTCCGCTACTGTCCGCCGAATGCGCGCGTGCGCGATCCCAACGAGATTTTCATCACGGGCGAGTCAAAAGAGAACATCACGACGGCCAAGAGCAGGATCCACGAAGTGCTGTCGCGCACGCGGCTCTTTCTCAAGGACATTGCCATGCCGCCGGAAAAAATCGACAGCATCCTGCTGAGCCGCATGGACAAGGTGCGCAAGATCACGGAAACCAACGGCGCCAACATCATCTTCCCCGTGCTCGGATCGAAGCAGAGCACCGTGCGCATCCAGGCGACCGAGAACCTGCACACCGAGCGCACCGCCCGCAAGCTGATGGCGCTGGCCGGCCAGTTCTACAGCGGCTTCTGGGCCATATCGCAGAGCGAGGCGCGCCAGCTGCCCAGCCCGATGGAGATCGAGGCCATCCTGGCCGAGGTCTGCGCCAACTCCGACGCCGACGTCTCGTTCCAGGGAACGGCCTTTAGCATCACCGGCTCCGACGACGCCGTCAAGGCAGCCCTCAACGTTCTGTCGCAGATCAAGTTTGCCGTGCAGCTGCCCTACCAGATCCAGGTCAAGATCGAGCTGGCCAACGAGCACAAGGAGTTTGTCAGCGGCAAGAAGAACGGCAAGATCAACAAGATCATGGGCCAGAGCAATGTGCAGATCCTGTTTGAGAGCTTTGGCGAGTACAACTTCAACATTGACGTGAACGCCCAGTCGTACGAGTCCATGAAGCAGGGCCTCTTGCTGGTCGAGCAGGAAATGCCGGCGTCGATTTCCTTCCACGTCCCGGACCAGTACCACAAGCGCATCATTGGCATCGGCGGGCAGCATATCCAGCGCATTATGAAAAAGCACTCTGTCTTTGTCAAGTTTTCCAACGCCATGGATCGGGGTAAGTTCAATTAGCAACAAGATTTCTGGTGTGGACGAAAATACCAAAAGGAGCGATGCTAACTGTCTGTGTAGGCGGAATTGGTCGCGAAGACGATGATCTCCGGGTGGACAATGTCATTTGCCGTACGCCTGCGCGCAATGCTCAAAACCTGGAACTGGTCAAGTCGGAGATTCTCGAGATGGTGGACCGTGTGGTAATTTTTCCCTTCAGCGAGCCTTTCTCCCTGCCTGGTCGTCTGTTTATTTTCGTATTTGCTAACAACGTCCCTAGGACTCTGAATTCACTTCGCAAATCGTCAACGTCGACCGTTTATACCATCGGCGGTTGCTTGCTCGGCTCCCCGATCTCGAGACGCTCGAAAAGAAGTGGAACTGCAAAATCAGCTTCCCCAGCACCGAGCAGGCCAGCGACGAGGTGACGGTGACGGGTCCGCAGTGGCAGGTGCCGCAATGCGTGGACGAGTTTCTTGTGAGTTTGTTCCGTGCTTTGAATTCGTTGTATGCTTCCCTGGACACGGACTCACCAATGAATGCATAGGGCATGGTTCCGGACAACCACGAACTGATTTTTGTCCACACGCCTGCGCTGATGGAGTATCTCGAGTCTCCCAAGTTTACGCAGGAGCTCGTCACCAAGCTGAAGCAGCAGCACGAAGTGGACGTGTCGGTGCGCCAAAACGCGGCAGAAAAGACGGAGGACGGCGGCCCGACGGTGACGCTGCTGTGGACCTTTACGCGCAACAATGCTGGCGGGCTCCGCGACGCCGTGGAGTTCTTGTATGCGCAGCTGGCCACGGCGGGCGTCGATGTGACGGTGGTCAAGGGGTCGATCCCGCGGCCCAAGTCGGACACGTTTGAGGAGTCGCTGCAGTACTTCGACTCCAAGCTGCTGCAGCACGCGCCGACGGCGGTGGCGACGGACTCGCCGACCAAGTCGGCCTTTGGCGACGAGGTGGCGCGGGAGCGCAGCACCATCTTTGACCGTCTGCGCAAGCCGGGCAGCATGTCGTCGATTTCGTCGTTTCTGGACCGGCGCAAGAACAGCTCGCAGTCGAGCCACTCGCTGTTCAAGGGCTCGAGCAATGTGTCCAAGTCGTCGCTGATCTCCATCGAGTCGACGCGCAGCTTCAACGCCGACCGCAATCCGTGGAACGACAGCGGCGTCAATTTGCCGGACGACGACCACCCCTGGGTCGTGCGGCCGTTCAGCAAGGGCGTCGACCACCACAACCTGACCATTCCCATTCCGCAGCCGGGCGACGTGACGCCTCGCCACAACACCCGCCAGTCGGCCGACAGCGGCCGGCCTTCGACTTCGAATTCTTCCAACTCAGGATACCCCGTGCCCGTTCCCCCGGCCGCCCCGTTCCGTTGAAAAAGTTTTGTTTTGTATATTTATCCGTGTTTTCGTTTTCTGGTTCTGCGGTTCTTTTTCTTTTTCTTTTCTTTTTTTCTCTTTTCCCTTTCCTCTGATTTAGACGTTCAGAGCAACAAAGCAAAGACCAAAAAAATACAGTCGAAATATACCCCCCAAACACACATTGGCTGGATATACCCCGGCGTGCAGAGACACCCCTCCCCCCTTTTTTTCCTCTTTTTTTGGTTATGGTTTCGCGATGGGAACGATATTTGCATTTGAACGGCTGTCGATATGTTAGTCCTGGTTTTATAATGCTTTGTTTCGGTCTGCAGTATGCCCCTTGTGTGTACTGCTTTTTTGTCATTTTTTTTTGTTCTACTTGATGGCCCCATACCATACATATATGGCCATGTTTGCAAAGCGAATGATATCCCAGTGTAGCGAAAAGAAAAAAAAGTCGTTCTTATAAAAGCCGGTGTTTCTTTTTATGATACAAACATGTATGTTGTTTTATGTGCTGGGAAGCTTGAGACGGCCAAAGTCTATTGTTCTCTCTTCAGGAATCCTCCAAATATAACACATGACACCGTGTAAAAACTGCCGTAAGGAGATCTCTTGTCTCCAAGAACATGTATGCATGATAGGCAGCAGCGACTGTTAAGTCGGGAAGGCGCCACTTGAGGCAGCCATTGCTGCTGCCCTTTTCGTATTTTCGTGATGCTCAGGCAAGTCCTTGCAAGAGGACGGTGGACAAGGAAGGAGCGACTACGAGGAAAAAGGCAACTACAAAAGAAAGCATGAAAGCGTGCAAACGGCTGGGCATCAGGGAAAGCGAGAGCCTGGGCTGTATTTTTCGTCAAAGTTTTGGCCATATTCCTAGCAACGGAGTTGGTAATGGCACCACGCCGCAGCAGACGAGGAGAAAGCTCCTCATATGTGTGCATAGCCTTTTTTGTCCGTCTTGATTCGCTTATTGCTTCATGGTATTTTGTTCAGGCGAGAATATCGGCAGCTCGCTGGTTTGGGGGCAGGCAAGCAAAGTCACGGGTAAAAAAAAAAAAAAAGAGTGATGTCTCATTTCAAAAGCAGAGCTCTTCGTTCCCTCTTTGCCCAGCTGCTGCTGCTGATCAGGCACAGAGCGGACCGACGACGACAACCTCGCGCAGTTCCTGTGCTCGCTCGCGCGAGGCCAGCCTGTGCTGGCGGCGGCGCCGCGACTGGAGATCTGCAAAGCGGCCGCGGGCGCCGTGCTTGATTTTCGTGATCATGTCGGAGGCGGTGCCGCGGTCGATGCTGGCAGCGTCGAGCGGCTTGTTGTCTTGCATTTCTGTGTCGGCTTGTTGGCTGTGGTGGTTGTTCTTGTTCTGCCGTCCGAGCCTGAGCTTGTTGAGAAAGTCGAGCTGGCCCTGGGTGGGCGGCCCGGAGCGCCAGCGCTGGCGGCGGCTGATGAAGGCGTGCGGGAAGATCTTTGCGGCGTAGGTGTCGGCGGCGTGGACGGCATCGGCCAGAGCAGCGGCGCAGCACACCTGACGCGGCGCGGCAAAGGGCGACTTTGACTTGGGCGACCTGGGCGGCCTTGACGGCTTTGCCAGCTCGGGCGGCAGGGCTCTGACGAGGACGACGCGGTAGCGGTGGGGGCTGCCGTTGTTGGCGTCGGCGGCCAGGACGCTGGCAGCGTCTTGGTCGACTGGGTCGGTGTGAGCGGCTGGATCGGAGTTGTCTGGGGCGTCGCCAGCGCTGTCCGTGCTTTCCGAGCCCATTCCCGACGGCTCGATGCGGAGGTAGGTGCCGGTTGGACCGGTCAGAACATAGCGGTCCTTGCCGACCTGGACCCAGGCATTTTGGCTCAGGGCGCGAATGTGGCGCTCGCCCGAGGTGTCGGCGATCAGGTCGAAGACGGAGTCGTAGTCGGTGAAGTGGACGCTTTTGACGGGCGGCGGCGGCGGCGGCGGCGATGATGCTCCAGCGGCGATGCTGGCGGCATTTTGCGCGAGGGCGGCGTGCTCTCGCTGGCGGCGCTCTTCCCGGAGCCGCTGCAGGTCGGCCACGGACGCCTCGGCGACCAGCTCGCGCGGGTGCAGGCCGAAGAGGGTGGGCGAGGTGACGACGCCGGTGGCCAGGCTGGACACCATGTCGATGACGTGGCAGTTGGCCTTGCCCGGGTGCTTGCGCATGCCGCGGCCGATCATCTGGACCAGCAGGTTGCGCGACTTGGTGGGGCGGGCCAGGAGCACGCAGTCGACGCCGGGGATGTCGGTGCCCTCGGTGAAGACGCCGCAGTTGACGAGCACGGGGAACTCGCCGCGCTTGAAGGCGGCCAGGCAGGCGGCGCGCTCGGCCTTGCGCGTGTCGCCGGTCACGGCGCGGGCGTCGATGCCGTGCTGGCGGAACTTGCGCGTCAGACCAGCCACGTGGGCGAGGTCGACGCAGAAGACCAGCGTCGACTTGCGAAGGAAGGCAGACGACGATGACGACGCCGACGGCGGCGACGACGACGGCGACGACGACACAGACGACCCAGGCGACGGCGACACAAACGACGACGACGACGACAACGACGACGACGACGACGAGGCAGCACCCACACCTACACCCGCTCCCTTCACCGGCCCTGCCTTGGCCAGCCACGTGCGCACGGTGATCTCGTTGATCTGGTCGGTGTTGACGGCCCGAGACAGGTCGCCCGGCTGGAAGTCGCCGCCTGCGCCTCCGCCTCGGCCGCCGCTGCTGCGCACGCGCGAAAGGTCGGCCGTCGACTCGACCGTGGTGAAGACGACGTCGGACAGCCAGCCGTCGCCGATCATGTCGACATAGTCTCTGTGGTAGACGATCTCGTCAATGGCGGCGCCCAGGGCCAGGCCGTCGAAGCGCGAAAACGTGGCCGACACGCCGACCAAGACGGGGGTGTGGGCGAGGGAGCTGTCGGCAAGACTAGAGCTTGTCGTTGCCGAGGCTGGCCCATCTGGAGTGTTTGCACCGGTTTCGGCCTCTGATGGCTTGCCCCCTTCCGCCTCTGATGGCCCGCCCGCTTCCGCCTCGCCCAGCTTCGGCCTCTCAGCCAGGCCAAAGTGCCTCAGCGCCCGCATGTAGCCCGGCGCCACAATGTGGTGGGCCTCGTCGACAAGAATCAGCTTGAACCGCTGCGGATCAAACTTGAGCATGCGCGACCCAGACGTCAGCGACTGCACGCTGGCAATCGTGATGTCGGCCATCCCGCTGGCGTGCAGCGAGCCCATCTCGATCTCCACCGTCTTGTCGGGGTACGCCTGTGTGCAGTGCCGCGCCGCCTGCTCAACAAGCTCGCGCCGGTGGGCCAGAATCAGCGTCTGGCTCGGCCTTGCTTTGCTCCCCTCGGAGCTTTTTGATCTGTCTGACGCTTTTGCCATTTCTGATGTTTCTGATGTTTCTGATGTTTCGGAGCCTGCGGCTGTTGGCTGCACGCGGTCCACCAGCTGTGTGAAGATCACCGTCTTGCCCGCTCCCGTCGCCAGCGAGATCCCCACCCGCCGCTGTCCCCGAGCGAGCGACGACAGAACCGACTGGATGCACTCTTCCTGGTAGTCTCGCAGGAGCAAGGCCGGCAGAGACGGCTGCGGCTCAGCAGACGACGAGAGCGCTTCTGACGCCAGGCCACGCCGCCTGGAGGAGCGTGCCGCACATGCCAGCACGTGCCGCCACGCCACGCACCACCGTCCTGTCGTGAACATTTGCAATGCGGCATGCGGGAGAACGAAACTGCCTTTGGTGATCCCTCCCCCTTTTGTGTGGTGATGGAAATTTACGAGTAACTTTGCTGCTGATTTTTGTAGCCTGCCGATCACGTGATCACGTGACGCCGCGAAAGGCTGCAGTGAAGTTTTAGTCGTTTTTACAGGGCGTTTTTACGCACGTTCTGCTGAGTATGGATACACACAAAATGACCGCCCCGCCAGCCGGACTGTGACCCTACGGAACACCGGGCGAGAGAGGAAGAGGAGCGTGTCCAGGTTTGCCTTGCTCACCACACTGAAAAGCAAAACCAAACAAAACATTAGGCGGCCATGTCGTCGCCTTCATCTGGACCCTCGTCATCAGAAATAGAAGGATCTACCTCTAACCGGCATGGCAGCAGCGCCGCTGCACAAAGAGGCGGGGGCAGCAGCAGGCCAGAGCAAAATAGCAGCGAAAGCAGAAGTGGATCGGAAGACGTGAGCATGAGCGGCGATGGCGGAGGAGAAGACAACGAAGAGGAAGACAAGGACGAGACGGTGGCCGGGGAAGAGCCGGGCTCTGGCCCGCGGCGTGGAATGGAGGATTCCGACGGCAGCGACTACGAGCCCGACGACGATGGCGACTCTGGGTCGTCTGGCAGTAGGCAAACGAAAGAGCGGAAGCGTTTCAAACAGACTGCAGAGGACGTCCGGTTTGGCGACGAGCAGCAGCAGCAGCAGAGCCTTGCAAACATGAGTCGAGGCCAAAAGCGGCGCCGTCTGGTCGAGCACGCGTCCATGGGTGGTGACCGGCGACACCCGCTGAAGCGGGTCAAAGGCGCAGTCAACCACAGCTACCTGCGGCTCTTGAACCGCGAGATTGAAGACGCGGCCGCCCGGCAGCAGATGCAGCAGCAGCAGCATCTGCAGAACCATGCTGCATCAGCTGACAGCCCCGAAGGGGGGCTGGCGACGTCGCAGGTCGGCCTGACCGTGTGGACGGCGGACGAGAAGGAGCGGTTTTACGAGGCGCTGGGCCGGCTGGGACGCGACGACGTGCCGGGGATTGCGCGATGCGTGGGATCCAAGGGCGCCGTGGAGGTGCGCCAGTACTTGCAGCTGCTGCACGATCACGATGTTGCGCAGCGCCAAGGCCCGGCAGCGCCGGCAAGGAGGGCCTCTCGCTGGGCGGCGGCGGCGGCGGCCGAGGTCAGCCCGGCGTGCTGCGAAGCGCTCGAGCAGGCAGCCGACAGCATTGCTGTGCGGGCGGAAGAGCTCGAGGACCAGCAGGAGGTGCGTCGGTGGGGGCCTGGCCGCATTGTGACGGGGTGGAACTGCAGAGCCCTGACGCAGGCGGCGATGGCCGCGGACGGCGGAAAGGCGAGCGGAAAGGCGAGCACGAGTCCGAGAGAGGGTGCGAGCGAGGGTGCGATCCAGGGTGCGAGTCCGAGTCCGACCTTGGCTCGCCCTGGAGACCGGGCGGCGGGGGGGCCAGAAGGGCGGCACATGACCGACAGCAGCCGGCTGCTGGTCTTTTTCAAGGTGGCAAACTGGCTCGAGCTGGCGGAGCGCGTGTTTATGAACGGGCCGGCGGCCGAGAGCAACTGGCGCGGCGTGGGCGAGCCGCCGGCGCTGCGGATGACGGCGCTGCAGGACATGTATGCGCTGGCCGCCATGGCCACGCAGCGGCTGATGGCGGCGGCCATGTACATGTGTCTCTCTCGCGTCCGGTCCAAGATGCCGGTCAAGCGCACGCAGAAGCTGGTGCGCCCCCAGGACGTCGACGCGGCCGCCGCGTCGCTGGGCCTGCCCATGCCTGGGCGGTGGCGCAAAGCCGACTTCTGGGCTCGCTGTCCGCGTCGGCTGGGCCTGCGAGTGTACCGAGACTGGTCGGCCATGCTGGCGGACGGCGGCGGCGACTCGGATGACAGCATGAAGAGCGATGCAAGCAACAATGGCGATGCAAGCAACAGTAGCGATGATGCAAGCAACCAGAGCAGCACTGCGGACATCAAAGAGGACGAGGATGCTGACGACGAAAGCCATGGCAATGGCCGCAGTGGCAACGGGGGCACCAACATATGGGACTGGAACGACGACGACCATGGCCAGCAAGCCATGGCCTACGACGAAGTGGAGGCTGAGCTGTTGCCGCAGAGGGATGACGGCGTCGAGTGGAGCGAGGGCGAGGGCGGGGGGGACGAAGACAGCGAAAAGGACGACGACGGCGACGACGACGACGGCGACGACGACGACCACGACAACGACGACGACGACGACGGCAATGAAAGCACCGCCAGCCAGCCAACGATGCAGCAGAAAGTAGAGGCCGAACTGGACGAGCTTGTGCGCTTTTCCGCCTTGGCCGCCGCATTCTCCGCGCACGACCCTGTTGCCGAGGACGAGGATGACTACGACGACGACGACGACGAACACGAGGACGGTGATCACGACGACAAAGCTAGCGCTCGTCGCATCTTGGCCAGACGCATCGAGTCCGAGCTGAGACAGGAGGCGCGGGCAGACCGAGCCGACCGGCTGGCCAGCCGCAAGGAAGAGAATGCGCTGTGGGTGCTGCTGGGACGCGAGCCGCCTGCAGACGGTGACGAGGATGTTGTTGTGACCGACGTGGACGGCGATGGCGATGACGACGACGGCGACGGCGACGGCGACGGTAACGACGACAACGGCGACGACGGCAACGACAACGGCGGCGAATGGCTATCTCGTCGACGTCTGTTGGTGGACCAGGTTTTTGAGGCCGGGCGAGACTGGAGGGACCATCTGATGTTTCGGAGCGAGTGGGAAGAGTCGATTGGGACAGGAAGGGGAAATGGAGGGTGAGAAGATGGATGAGCAGAGAAATGAGGACAGAAATGAGGCGGTCACGAGGACTGCGCAAGGCTGTAGGTATTAAAACTGGCCATCCTTTTTGCGAGTCAGACAGCTTTATTGCTCTTTCTCTCTGAACTCATTCTCTTTCTATCTCTTGGCTTTCATGTCTTGGAATTCTTCTGTCCGTCTAAGACAGCTCTCCTTTCCCATGCCCACACACTCTCATTCTTTATTGCGATATTGTACGACGTACTCTTGCACCTCTTCCACTCCTTCCACTCCTCCACTCCTCCCACTCCTCCACTCCTTCCACTCCTCCACTCTGCCCCCTACCACCACCTCCCCTCATTTCTCACCGCTGCCAAAGACGAGGTCTTTGCGTGCTCGACGGTCCCACACGGTGACGCCGTCGCTCAGCCGCCGGAAATACACAATGCGGTGCATCGGAATGAACTCTTCCTCGGTCAGCTCCGACGTCCAGTCCACTACCGAGCGCTCCTGCACGCCCGTGAAGCGGTCCTCGTAGCCGACGACGTAGTCGGCGCGGTCCCAGCGGCCGTCCCAGCGCAGGCGGTTGAGCACGTCTTGGGCCGAGCGCAGTTTTGTATTCTGGTGGTCTTTCTCGTCGTGGTGGCCGTCGTCTTTCTCGTCCTCTCCGTCTGGCTGCGCCCGCGGCCGATGGACGATGCGCAGGGCCGTGCTGGTCTTTCCGGCTTGCCGGGCCATCTTGTTGCGGGCGATCCGGGCCCGCTTGCGGGCTGTTGCGCTCTCGTCTTCGTCGCCGTCGCTGGCACTGAGCGGAGCTGCATCGTCGCTGCCCACTTTGTCGCTGCCCACTTCGTCATCCTCGTCGTCGTCGTCGTCTTCGTCTTCGTCGTCCTCGTCGTCCGCCTCGTCTGTCACGGAGTGGTACTGGCCCCAGTCGCGGCTGTCCAGGCTCAAATCATCGAGAGGGCCCAGGCCGGCTTGGCTGACGATGCTGACGCCCACCCAGTGCCACTGCGGGTCGTAGTGGCAGTGGCGGCGGCTGGTGGTGGTGGTGGCGGTGGAGGAAGAAGAGCTGGACCGGATCTGCTGCTCGAACGTGGCCAGGGCCTGCTGCAGCGTGGCCAGAGCCAGCTTGCGGTCGGTGTGGGAGAGGGCCTGTGGCAGATCGAGGCCGATCAGGTACGAGCCCTGGTAGTGCATGGTGTCGGTGGTGTCGTTGTCGTTGGCGTTGTTGGTGTCGTTGGTGTCGTTCCTGTCGGTTGTGTCGTTGACGTGGCTGTCGTCGGCGCCGTGGCCGGCTGCGCCGCCGCCGACGAAGCGGCCGGGCCAGAAGCGGACGGTCATCTGGGGCAGGCGGCGCGCCAGGTCGGCCAGGAGCAGCAGGCAGCGCGACTCGAGCCAGCCGACAAAGGCGGCGCCGCGGGCCAGCGGCAGGTCCCAGAACTGCACGTCGATCTGGACGTAGCTGCGGTAGGCGCGCACAAACTCGGCGGCGGCCGGGGGCAGAAGACGGCGGCGGCCGACGGACGGCGTGTCGGCGATGGCCAGGCCGCCCCCGCTGAGAAAGTCGGCCCAGGTGACGTCGTTGCTGTTGTTGCCGGCGGTCGACGACAGCAGCAGCCGGGCGGCCTGGCGGAGCTCGGCGGCGAGAACGCGCACCGAGGACGGCGAGGCGGCGGCGGCAGCGTTGGGCTGGGGCGGGTGGTAGCCGAGGACGACGCAGGGCTCAAAGGCGGAGCGCCGGTACGGCCGCCTGGGGTCGGCATAGACGAAAAAGGGATCAAAGGCCATCTTGGCCTGCCAGTCAAAGGCGGCGTAGTGCGTGAAGAAGGAGACGAGGATGTCGGGGACCGTAAAGGGGCCGGGCTCGGCGCGCGGAAGGCCTGTCTTTGTCTGTGACTTTGTCTGTGGCTGTGGATGTGACTTTGTCTGTATGTCTGTGACTGTCTCTGCCCCTGCCTCTCCCTCTGTCTGCATCATCTTCATGAGGCGGACCAGCAAGAGCGAGATCTGGAGGTCGTCGAGGTAGCCAAAGCGGGCGGCATAGAGGCCGCGGGCCTGGGCCCATGTCTTGATGGCGCGATGGGCGGCGCAGAAGTGGCTGGCCGAGAGGCATGGCGGAGGCAGCGGCTGTGATGCCGTCGTGCTCAAAGGCGTTGAGGCTGATGACAGACTTGGTGATGGAGTACTGGTGGCCATGTGGGGGGAGGATGTCGCTGCTTGGTTTGAAGTCGCCGGGGAAGGTGTTTTTCCTGCTGCCGCTCCTGCCTCTCTTGCAGCTGCCGCTCCTGCCTCTCCTGCTCCTGCCGCTCCTGCCGCTCCTGCCTCTCTTGCTCCTGCCTCATGCACCGTTCCTGCCTCTCTTGCCCCTGCTCCTGCTCCTGCCTCTCTTGCCCCTGCCTCTCCTGCCTCTCCTGCCGCCACACCTACACGAAACGCCTTTCGCAGCTCAAACACGTCGCGGGCCGCCTTGAGCTTCGACAGCGTCGGCGGCGACAGCGCCGCCAGCACCGCATGGCTCGCCGGCAGCGCCAGCACGGCCGGCCAGGTCTCGACCACGGCGGAGGCGGCCTGGCAGTACTGCAGATGCATGCGCACGCCGCCGACCTCGAGCGCCAGCACGGTGCCGGAGCGCGCGCGCACGCGGCGGACGATCTTGACCGAGTTGGGGTCGTTGTTGGCGAGTTTGTCAGAGTGCTTGTCAGCGGCCTTTGCTCGCAGCCGCTGGCTGGCCAGAGCAAAGAAGTTTTGCGAGGAAAAGGCGCCGATGCAGAGACAGTCGATGGCGGACGACGGCGTCCACACGCCCAGGGCATAGGAGCCGACGGGGACGACGACGAGACGCGGGCTGGCCGGGGCGGCGGGTGAGCTGCTGCCGACGAGAATGGCTCGGAGCCGGGCAACGGCCGCCCGCCGACGAAGCGTCTCGGCCTCGGACGGGACGGCGCCGGCAGCAGCCAGGGCAGCGGCCAGGGCGTCGGTGCTGGCCAGAGCACTGCCGCGCGCAGCGCGGACCGGCACGACGGGCACGACGGGGGAGGGCCACTGGGGCTGTGGATGCGAGGAGACGCTCCTGTCGTTCCTCACGTCGATATCGTCTGGCGTCGCCATGGGTAAATAAGAAGAAAACTTCGAAAACTAAAGTTGGCAAAAACAGGGAGGTTGAAGCTAACGAAATATCGAAATATCGAAATATCGAAAATAAAGGGAAGCAAAGCGAAAGAGCGACACAATTCACTTCGGTATGCTGATCTAACACGAGATCACATCCTCTTGGCTGACGCCGTCTTGCCTTTCTTTATACACGCCCGCATGGCCAACGAAGAGCACCGGCGGTCGGCAGCCGAAGGAGCCTCGAGATTCTGCCGGTGGGCCGCCAGCCTCACCTGGTCGGGAAGAAGACGAGGCAATCGAAAGCAACCAGCGCTGCGAGCCCGTTTAGCTGGCCCACTTCGGCTGGCCAGTCACACCATGTGGGGTTTTGGCGGCCAGCATGACTCACTGCTCCAGGTATGGCCTGTAGCAGGGCTTTCAGCGAGGCTGTGCGGCAGGGTATGGTTCGTCATGATATATCTCTTTGCCGCGAGGAATGGATACGCTACTCGATTCGAGTGATGCATTACTCGATTCGAGTCATCCTGCCAGAATGCTCTGAATGGCAGCAATGCCAGCTGCGCCGTGGCGCAGCCAAACGGTGGAGTCGGACATGTGGGGAGAGCCACGGCGGAGAGTCAGACCTACGGGGAGTCACAGTGTACTTGGGCTCAGCAGCACAACTGAACAAGACAGAGCCTTCTCAGCGGGAGCTGCTTTGGCAGATCACATTGCGGTCATGGACAGCTGTTGTTGGTATCATTGCATTAATGCTATGGTTCTCTGCAGACAACGCGGCTCTGCCGCCGTCCTACTTCTGTTTTTGCCTCTGTCCCCTCTTCTGCTTGTGTCGGCTCTCCTCACCCCCAGTCAACAACGACAGACTCGTTGCTGGCGCGCTCCATCAGCACCTCGAGCTTGTCCTCGGCCGAGACCCAGCCGCCCTTGCGGCGCGAGCTGATGGCGTGCCACAGCGGCCTGCGCCACTCCTTCCACCAGGCCTCCTCGGTCTGGACGGCGCATTTGCGGCCGGGGTCCGGGGCGCGGCCGCGGTCGAGGTCGAGGTCGAGGTCGACGCCGGGGCCGGGCGCCGTGGCGGCGGGCCAGACGGCCTTGACGACCTCGTAGGTGCTGGGGGCGGCGAACAGAGCGGCCACGGCCGAGCGGAGGCGGCTGCGGTTGGGCGGATGCGGGCTGTGCACGGCCACGCGCGTGTGGGTGGTGGGAAAGGAGACGGTGCAGACGCCGTCGTAGCCGGTGGCGGCGACGAGGCGGCGGGCCTGGGCCTCGAGCCAGGCGGTGTCGAGGTGGGCGACCTCGCGCTCGAGCACAAACACCTTGTCGGGCGCCGGGTCGGCGACGAAGCGGCGGCACCAGGCGTCGAGCGCGGTTTTGGTTTCGGAGGTTCCGGAGGTTTCGGAGGTTTCGGTCGAGTCGTCGCCCTCCTCGTGCGGCAGCAGCGCCGGCTTGCCCGACGGTCCGCCGCGCAGGGCCGGCTCGTCGTGGCGCACGCAGCGCAGGTAGTTGAGCCGCTCGGCCGGCTCGTCCGGCACCAGCAGCGCCATCAGGTTGAGCCGCACGTCAAAATCGACAAAGCCGTGGCGCTGGCCCTGCACCCGCATCACCGGCTTGGGCGGCACGCCCGCCTGCGCCCGCACCAGCGCCGCCAGCGCCGCCGCCGACGTCGTCAGATTCGCCGAACGCGTCTTGAGCGTCGTCTTGTCCGCCGACAGCGAAAACTGCGCCGATGGCAGGTACAGCCGGTAGTCCAGCGCCGGCAGTCCCGCGTGGCGCGTCGGCAGAGGCGTCGGCGTCGGGGTCGGCCCGCCGGCCCCGTCTTCTCCCACCAGTTCCCACGAAAACGGCTGCGCCGGCGCCTGCTGCTGGCTCTGCTGCTCCAGCGAGGCCGGCCCCAGCGAGTAGGGCGGCGGCAGAGGCGGCAGAGGCGAGACAGCCGCTGCTGGTGGAGGTGGTGGAGCTGAGGCTGAGGCTGAGGCAGCCGCTATCCCGTTGTCGGCGTCGCCGCCACTGCTGGCAGCGCCCGCAGCCGCTGCTACCTTGGCATACTGCGCATCCAGCCGGAGCTTTTCGGCCTCTGCGCTGTCGTCGGCCGGGGTCATGGTGGGAGCGGATCGGTGCTTTGTTTCTCGTTCCCGAGCGATCGGTGTTTTTTTTTGTCAAGGCAGATGTTCGGTGTTTTTTTCTCGTTCTCTGATCGGTGCTTTCTCGTTCTCCCAGCTGATCGGTGCTTTTTCTCGTCCTCTCGCTGATCGGTGCTTTGTTCTCGTAAGGCAGTTCACGTTGGCCTGTTATCGTCTCTGGCTCACGACAAGACAAATTCCAGACATGTCGGCCAATCGCTTCTTTATAAGAGCAGATGCGGAATGACGTCTGCTGCTGCGACAGCCTGAAAAATAGTTCTGCCTGGCAGGAGCCTGCCCTGCCACGCAAGCGCCGTTTGGGGGTCTTGGCATACTCGTCATTGTATCCCTACTCGAGGAACTTGTGAGTACCCGAAAGCCTGCTACGCCGCACACGTAACACGCTGCATGGGATTCGTCACGCCTGTAGTCACCCGCCTAGAACGGATTAGCGCAGTTCTGCACCAGTTGCGAGGCTGAACGCGACGTGGGCTCACTGGTATTGCCGTATTACGAGTAATACGGAGTACTGGCACGAGTACTCGAGGAGTCAACCAGCAGACTGCTCGGTCGGGCCGTTGTAGAGAGGCAGCTGCACGGCCTATGCCTTATCGGATCGACATTCAAACAAGCCACCAACCAATACACTGTATCCATACTCAAAAGTCTGGCTTTCTGCCGTCGTCATCTCGTCTGCTTTTGTCTGCCCGTCCGCTTTTCTGCTTTTGTCTGCTGACTCCTCATACGAGGACTCGTACTCATACATGCAAAGCATCGTCGTTCCCGTTCGATCCCATCGCTTGTCTCTGCCCCCAACACTCTGTTCTTTAGCCCGTCTCTGTTCAACCGGGCTCCTCCAGCATCACTGCCGCAGTCAGGGCCTAAAAAGCCCACAAGGGAGCCCCTGGTACGAGCAGGTTCGTATCCTTTGCTCCGCACCATAACCTAACCCAGATATAACCCAATCTTTATCTCCATATCTGATTTTGCTGCCGCTCGTCGCGTCGGCAGAGTCCATGCCGAAGGCAGCAAGCCCACACTAGGCTAAAGTACGAGTAACGTAATTTGGAGTCTTGCAACTGGTACTTTGCATTCGTATCCATAGACACGACAGCCCTTAATGGAACACCGCAGCCATTCCGCTCGCCAAGATGCCAATGACCGAGACGGCTGAGAAACCGACTTTTTCTTTTTCACCGTTATTTGCCGCGCAGGGCACTCGACCTTGTTCTGTCGGTTTCGACTGCGAGTACGACAGTACGGAGTATGGAGACTCGTAATATCTTACTCCATATTACGACAGAATCCCTCTAAAAATAACGACCCACTTTCCGTACAAAGCTGGTCAGGCCTATTGGCGAACGTTACCTGCTCCGTGCATTGCAAATACAAAATACTGTACAGGCAATCATACCCCGTAGAACCATATCTGGCAGCACTCTCGACTCTCGTCACAAAAGTTCATCGCGTTTGTCGATTCGTGTACGGCAGTAAAAACTCGTCAATGCAAGTACGAAGCACAATACGAGAACGGGCAGCCACACTGCATGCAAGTTGTAACACTCTGCTCGTATCCATACTCTCCGTATTAAGCTATAGAATACTCTGTACTCGTAATTACATTGTAAACCCAGGTCGCCTAAACCTCATTGGACCACTTTCTGTTGCCTTGACGCCTGCCATACTCGTACGAACGCGGATAGCCCAGCACGCTTTCCTTATCTGCCACATTTTGTGGAATCTTTGCCCCTTTCCAAAGTTTCCACCGTTCCCACCGTTCCCACCGTTCCCACCTTTTCCCACATTCCTCTTAACACCTTTCCTATCTCTCGCTTTGTTCTTCGTTTTTCTCCTGCTTTCTGCTGTCTGCTTTCTGCTCATCGCTCCTTCCCCCAAGGAATTTGCTGCACACACACCACAACGCCAAACTCCCCTTTAGGTACTCCGTGCCAATTCCACTCGTTTTCTTTTCTTTTTTTTTTTTTTTTTGCTCTACCTTCGTTCTTCCCCATCCTCGAACTTTTGTCTGTCGCTTCTTGCCCGGCTTTTTCTTTCTTTTTCCTCTCGTCTTTTTTTTTGGTTCTTTAGTCTTCTTTTAGTCAGGTTTGGGGGAAAATCGTCATCGTTTTTTTTTCCCCCTTCTCCTCGGCCACCCCCCCCTTTCTCTCCCTCTCACGTCATTTTTCAATCGCTCTAGCGCTGGGCGACGGAACTTTGTCGTTTCTTCGCTCTCGTTGGCTCGTTGGCTCAACAATCCCCGGATCCTCCATTGGCCCTCCGGGCAATCCGGCGTCGGCAGCAACGAACAAGCTTGAAAAAAAGCTCGACAAAGCTCGACGGAGCACTGGGGGCATCTAACACGAAAGGCGCAGAGCACGAAGAAGAGCTTCTTTTGGGCCATCTAACACGAAAGGCGCAGAGCACGAAGAAGAGGTTCTTTTGGGCCATCTAAAACGAAAGGGCGTGCGGACTGGCGCTCATCCGTCGCCTCTGCTTCCTGGAATACGCCACAAAGCGCGTCGAACTCGGCGACCCTTTATTTCTTTTGAACTCTGGTTTGCCCATCCCGTACATGTGCCGTCGCTTGCGGTATAGCCTTGTTTGAATCGGGGGAAAACAACATTGCAGGAGTTGCAAACCGAGAAAAAAATAGAAGACGGAAGACGGAAGACATTGAAAAAATTGAAAAAAAAAACGAACATACAAACGACAAACCCGAATTAGAAAAACCAAAAAACCACGCGTCCGACATTGCCGCCAACTGTGGTGGAGCATCCGAGGATGTTTTCCCTTCCGTTTCTTGTCCTGCAACTGCTCCTTATCTTCAGCTCTCTGGCCGAGGCCTTTTACATTCCCGGTATGCTCTTTTTGTTTTTGTTGTCTTTGCTGTCTTTGCTGTCTTTGTTGTCTTTTGTGTTGTCTTCGTGCTGTCTTTCGTCTTGTCTTTCATGATGTCTTTCGTCTTGCCACTGCATCGACTGACTCTGGCAGGCTGGTCAATAAAAACATACGCCAAAGGCGAGCAGATCCCCCTTCTCGTCAACAAGGTCTACTCCGACAACACCCAGCTGCAGTATGCATACTTCGACCTGCCCTTTGTGTGTCCGCCCACGGGCCAGAACCGCTACGGCGGCCTTCTGAGCGGCCAGAACATTCCGCTCAATCTCGGCGAGGTGCTGCGCGGCGACCGCATCGCCGTCTCCGACATGAACCTGGCCATGGAGCACGACTCGGAATGCAACTACCTGTGCACGCGCCAGATCTCGCGCAAGGAGCTCCGCCGCGCAAAGCAGATGGTGCGCGACGGCTATGTCGTCGAGTGGATCGTCGACAACCTGCCCGGCGCCACCAACTTTGTCACCGTCGACAAGACCTACAAGTACTATGCCGCCGGCTTCAAGCTCGGCTTCACCGACACCTCCTCCGGCAAGCCGCGCTACTTCCTCACCAACCACCACACCATTGTCATCCGCTACCGCAAAGCCCCCGGCCGCGCCGGCGACCGCGGCGCCAAGGTCATCGTCGGCTTCGAGGTCTACAGCAAGAGCATCGGCCCCAGCAACAAGCGCCTGTCCAACGGCTGCCCCGCCGACCTGGGCCACATTGACGAGAACTTTGAGCTCTACCTGGCGCCCAACCGCACCGCTGCCGACGCCGACCTGCAGTACGCCCATTCCTCCTACCACCCGGAGCTGCCCGACGACCTCGACGACGGCGCCCGCGACGACGACGACGACGGCGCCCGCCTGTCCATTCCCTACACCTACTCCGTCTACTTCCAGGAGGACAACTCCATCGACTGGGCCCATCGCTGGGACCTGTATTTCGTCAACCAGGACGAAGGCTCCAAGATCCACTGGCTGGCCATTGTCAACTCGCTCATTATCTGCGGCCTGCTGACCGGCATTGTCATGATGATCTTTGCGAAAACCATCCGCACCGACATCAAGGTCTACCGGGACGCCGCCCTGGAAGACGGCAAGGCGCGCAGCCGCCGTCGCACCGGCCGCCGAACTGCCGCCCGCTCCGGCGCCGGCTCGGCCGTCGGCACCGGCAATAGCACGCCCGTCATTGGCGAAAAGGCGTCTTCCTTTTCCAATTCCGGCGGCGGCGGCCTTGGCATCGTCAGTGTTGTCAGCAACGGCGGCGGCGGAGGCGGCGGCGGCCTGCTCGAGCAAGAAGTGGCCGACGGGTCCGACGCCCTTGGCGGCCTCGGCGGCGGCCTCGGCGGCGACCTAGACGCCCTCTCTTCGGACGACGAGGCCCTTGAGGATGTCTCGGGCTGGAAGCTGCTGCATGGCGACGTCTTCCGGACGCCCAAGTTTGGCTCGCTGCTGGCGCCGCTGGTTGGCTCCGGCATGCAGCTGCTGTTTATGGCGTTTGGCCTCGTCTTTCTCAGCGCCGTTGGCATTCTCAACCCCAGCTTCCGCGGCGGCTTCATCAGCTTTGGCGTCGGCCTGTTTGTCTTTGCCGGCCTCTTCTCCGGCTACTTCTCCGCCCGCGTCTACCGCACCTTTGACGGCCAGAACTGGCGCCGCAACACCATCGTCACCGCCACCCTCTTTCCCGGCCTGCTCTTCAGCGCCGGCTTCGTGCTCAACCTGTTTGTGTGGGCCCAGGCCTCCAGCACCGCCATTCCCTTTGGCACCCTCGTCGCCATCCTGCTGCTCTGGCTGGGCATCCAGGTGCCGCTCGTCTACGTCGGCTCGTGGTACGGCTACGTGCGCGTCGGCGCCTGGGAGCACCCGACCAAGACCAGCGCCATCCCGCGCCAGATCCCGCGCCAGGCCTGGTACATCCACGACATGCGCTCCGTGCTGCTGGCCGGCCTGATCCCCTTTGCCGTCATCTTCATCGAGCTGCTCTTCGTCTTCCAGTCGGTGTGGCAGGACAAGAGCGGCTACTACTACGTCTTTGGCTTCCTGGCCGTCGTCTCCGTCATCCTCGTGCTGACCATTGCCGAGGTCACGGTCGTGACCATCTACATCCAGCTGTGCTCCGAGAACTACAACTGGTGGTGGCAGTCGTTCCTCGTCGGCGGCGGCAGCGCCGTCTGGGTCTTCCTCTACTGCATCTGGTACTACTTTGCCAAGCTGCACATCACCGGCTTTGTCAGCAGCCTGCTCTTCTTCAGCCACAGCTTCATCGCCTGCTGCGTCTACGCTCTCCTGACCGGCACCATCGGCTTCCTGAGTGCCTATGCCTTTGTCCGGAGAATATACGGGTGAGTACTGTTGCCGTTTGCAACTCTCAGTTCTTTGCTGTTCCCGTTTGCAACTAGCCCCAGTCCTTTCGTGTCTACGTCTGCTAACATGTCCAAAACAGTGCTATCAAGGCTGATTAGCTTCGCATATTGCGTGGCTGGCGACAGAGAAGAGTCCTGCATTGTTTCAACTTCAGCTTCAACTTCAGCTGGCAATCCATAAACTTGGCGTCGCATTTGGGTAGAGCAAATCACTTTGGGATCAACGGCGTTACGGGGAGAGAGCTGTATATATATGCTTATGCGCGCACACACACATTCCGTATACACAGACACACACATCCGCACCACTGCCGACCTCAACAGGCGACACACACGCGCACATACACTCACATTATTAATTTTCATAATTGGATGGAATGGACGTCGGCGGAGAATTGATATGTTGGGAAGGGGGGATGGCGTTATGATTGTTATTTTTCTCTTGACTCTTTTCTTTATCGGTGTTGCATATCTACATGCATGACAGACTTGGGTAATAAAATATTAATGTCTACATCGTATCTCATACTGGACAAGCTGGAGGTCACTCGTACGAGTACTCGTATCTCGTACTCGTAAGGAGCTTGTGGCTGTTCCTCGTTTGCTCGCCAATGTCACGTGACCATATAGTCACGTGATAAATACGCAAGGGGCACCTGGTCTGAATCGCGCGCGCGACTCGCGCATTGCAGCGACGAAACTGTAAGAAGCTTTAAGAGAGAGAAAAAAAAGGGAGAAAACGACGAGGTCAAGCTTTGAAAAGCCGACAATCTGGCCGTTGAGCATTGCTCTCTTTACCCGATTGAAAGATTCGAAGGGTTCTTTGAGTGATCTAAGTATTTTATTTTGTTCTTTCATTTCATTCCTTTTTCTCGACTGTCGGCATTTTGTTTGTCTATTTTTTTGTCTTTTTTTTTTTGCATGTGTCTCTACCCGCCAAAGCAAGAATGTCTGGCCAGTCGAGCAAATGGCGCGAGGACCAGATCCTGATTGTGTGTCCGGGCAGCCGGACGACGATGGCGCAGCTGGGCTGTGGCGAGCTGACGCCGCCGGCGTATCGGATCCCGACGCGCATGTTTCGCGACGAGGAGACGGACGAGTGGCGGCCGTACCGGACGTGGAAGCGCAAGCGGGCGATACCGGCGGCGCTGAAGGGCGGCGAGGGCGGCGTGGCGAAGACGGCGACGGCAGCAGCCGACGGCGGCGACGAGTGGGAATACGTGGAAGATCCGGACTCGGACGAAGGGGCGGTGTACCCGATGCAAGGTGAGGGAGGGAGAGATACGGAGGAAAAGAAAGAGCGACAGGGAGGGAGAGAGGGAGAGAGAGGGGGAGAGAGAGAGAGAGGGAGAGGCTGGCTGGCAGAAAGAGCGACAGGGACAGAGAGAGAGAGAAGACTGACTGACGGCTTAGGCGGCTACATTCTCAACATGGAGGCGTTTCTGGCCTTTCTGGAGCACGTGCACGGGCTGCTGACGACGACGCACCACAACACGCCGATCATGCTGATGGCGTCGCCGCAGTGGACGCGGGCGGACTGCGAGGCGATTGCGCTGTATGTGTTTGAGAAGACGCGGACGCCGGCGCTGTGCCTGATCAACAGCGCGCTGGCGACGCAGTACGGGCTCAAGTGGCCGCACATGACGATTGTCGACATTGGCTTTGAGAAGGCGGACGTGACGTGCATCTACGACAGCCGGATCGTCAACCACATGGAGGTCAGCGGGCCGGCGGGGCCGGGCGAGCCGCGGGCGATCTCGGGCGGCGAGGTCTTTACGCGGCGCCTGCTCGAGCTCGTGCGCGACAAGAGCTTTACGTACGAGATGGCCGAGCAGCTGAAGAAGAGCCCGGTGTGCGAGGTGCTTCCGTACGCGCCCGAGCATCCGCAGCTGATGGAGCTGCCGAGCGACGACGCCGTCGGAGGTGCCGCCAGCGCGGCAGCACCGGCAGCAGCTGCGGCAGCGGCGGTGGCGCCAGCAGCAGCGGCATCCAATGGGGACAGTGCCTTGCCAGCGTCCGAGGCAGCAGATGGCCAGCCAGTGGCAGCCGCGACGACGGCGGATCCTGTCGACGACTTGGTTCTCGACGACGCTGTGCCGATTGCGGAAGAGGGCGTGCTGGACGTGGCGACGATTGTGACGAGCGGGCAGACCAAGGAGTTTTTGGCCAAGAAGGAAAAGGAGCGGTCGGAGCGGGGCCGCTTTGGCCGGCGCAAGGACAAGGAGGCGGCGGAGGCGGCGGCGAAGCCGGTGCGGCTGCCCAACGCGAAGCGAGCCCGCGTCGTTTTCCACTATGAAGAGCTGGTCGAGGACGACGACAGCGGCGGCGGCGACGACAACAACAAGAACAACACTGCAGACGGCGGCAACGGTGCCGCTGTGGGCGGCAGCGGCAACAGCGCCAACAGTGGCAACAGCGCCAACAGCGCCAACAGCGCCAGCGCCAGCGACGGCAAAGACAAAGACGGCGCGACGGCCAATGGCAAAGCGCACGGCGCTGACGGCGAAGGGGCGGAGGGGAGCGAGGAAGGGTCGGAGGCAGACGGCTCCGAGATGGACGAAGACGAAGACGACGAGGGCGAAGGCGAGGGCGAAGGCGAAGGCGAAAACGAGGGCGAAAACGAGGGCGAGGAAGGAAACGAGGGAGAATCCCAGGACAAAGCCGAGAAGGAGAATACGGCGGAGAGCACGGACGCCGACGCGGCTGCGGCGCAAGCAGACAAGGCAGAGGCAAAGGACAACGGCGAAAAGACAAGCAATGGTGCATCGGCAGCAGCAGGACCGGAAACGACTGAAGCGGCTTCTGCGGCAGAGGCTGTCGATGGCGGTGCAGAAAAGAAAGAGTCGGGGGGCAATGAGGACAAGCCGGCGTCAGAAGAAGAGAAAACGGCAACGGCGACGACGGGAGCAGCAGAAGACACGACGATGGAAGATGCGCCAGCAGCGAAGGACGAAACAGCGGCGAAGGACGAAACAGCGGCAAAGGACGAAGAAACGGCGGCGAAAGCAAAAGACGAAGACGCGGCAGAGGCAGAGAAAGCCTCTGCCGACGTGGCGGCGCCAGCAGCCGAGAGCGCGGGCGAGACGGCGGTGGCGGCAGCGGCGGCGACGGCGGAGCAGCAGGGGCGGCGCTTCAAGCGGCTGCGGCGCGACATTGAGATTGGGCTGGAGCGGTTTACGTTTGCAGACCGGCAGGAGATTGACCGGATCGTGACGACGATCTTCCGGACAGTGCAGGGCATCGACGACATGTACATGCGGCCGTCGTGCTGGGAGAACCTCGTCTTTGTCGGCAACGGCTGCCGGCTGCGCGGGCTGCGCGACAACATTGTGCAGACGCTGCAGGCGCGCCACCTGATCTCGCCCTCGACCGCCACCATCTTCACGTCCGAGCTGCCGAGCCACATGGGCACGCCCTCGGGCACGGGCTCGCAGACGCCCGTCGGCAGCTTCGGCACGCCGCCGCACCAGCTGCACCAGCTGCCGCCGGCCGGCGGCGCCGGACCGTCGTCGTCGTCGTCTGTCAACCCGCTGCTACAGGCGGCCACGACGGCCTCGCTCGCCAACAGCCATCATGCCGGCAACCCGAACCTGCCGCTCGGCCTGTCCGGCACGGCCACCGGCCCGGGCTCGGTGGGCGGCGGCGGCGGCGACGCGGCCACGCACTCGCACCACTTTCACTCGCAGACGCCGACGGCCATCAAGCTGGCGGCGCTGCCGACGTACCTGGGCGAGTGGACCAAGAACGGCTTTGAAGAGGCCATGTTTCTCGGGGCGCAGGTGGCGGCGCGGCTGGCGTTTTGTGTGCACAATCTGGATGCGCAGGGCCAGGAGAGCCAGAGGCTGATGTATCTGTCTCGGGTTGACTACAAGTAAGTGGGAGAGAGGGGGAGAGAGAGAGAGAGAGGGAGAGAGGGAGAGAGGGAGAGAGACTGTGTGCTGAGAGAGAGAGAGAGAGACTGTGTGCTGTGAGAGAGATGCTGACAAATATCTTAGTGATCTTGGTCCCAAGGCCATCCGGACGCATTCCATGCTGGGTTGAGCTGAGAGCTGAGGATGTATAGCCGTGCCGGCGTGGCCAGACGGGTTTGACGAGCGCTGTCTGGCTGGGCAGTTTTCTGGTGAAGAGATGGGAAATTCGTTGAGACAAGGAAGCAAACAGGGCGTTTCTCACTGTTCGTGTTGACAGTGACAGTTGACAGTGTTGACAGCGTCAAATGTGAACACGTGCTGTGACAGGTGATGACAAACACCGCTACGTGTGGGCGATTTATGCTTGAAATTTGCTTGTATCAATATCTTGTGCTTTATAGTAAACTGAGCTTAGTTGTGTAGGTTCGTGTAGAATCAAGACTGTGACATGTCTGTTAACTCTGCCATGTCTGTCAACTCTGACATGTCCCTTGACGATTTGTAGTTTAACCGTTGTCATGATAAGCCTATAAAAGATTACATGTATTAAACCGCACTATATGCCTTTTTCAAAATCAAAAAAACGAAAAACAAGTCTATGATTAAGTCGACAAGCGTCGTGGTATTAAACAAAAAAATAGACAAAGCGTGTACTCGTCGTTTGAGCCGTATACTGGTATTTGATAAACAGAAACAAAATGCGAGAGCCAAAACCAAAACGCTGGACTTTCCGAAACGCCATTGACGCAACCGTATATGACCGGAAAACAAACACGACCTCAGAAACACAACACGACCTCAGAAACACAACACCACCTCAGAAACACAAAACAACCTCAGAAACACTAAACACCACCTCGCCTACCGCGGAACCCGCTGGTAGCCCGGCAGCTCGCTGGTCTCGCGGAACTGCACGTCAGGCACGGCAAGCACCCGCGGCCGCAGATGGGCCTCGGCCTCGGCCTCTTCCAGGGCCGTTTCGAAGCTGGGGGGCAGGCCGGCCGCCGAGAGGCCGCCCACGTCGGCTGCACCCGCCGCCACAGCGCCGTCTGGGCCGGCTGCCTGAGCGCCGCCCTGCTCGCTGGCGCCGTGGGGGTGGCCGACGACGACGTCGAGGGGCAGGACCAGCGAGACGGTCTTGGCGTAGGCGCTGCCGCCGTCGTCGGGGACGGGGCGGGACTTTTTCTGTGATTTGCTGCTGCTGCTGCTGGTGGTGCCGCTGGCGGACGAGGAAAAGGCCGGGGCGACGGTGATGGCCAGGTGCAGGGCGTAGGTGCGCGAGGCAATGCACGAGTGGAAGGTGGGCACAAAGGTCTTGTTGGCCACGGGCAGGTCGATGGGGATGTGCAGCTGGGCGGCATAGGCGAGGCAGGGCTCGTCGTCGGCGTCGGCAGCGGTGGCGGCGTTGGCGCTGTTGGCGTTGCTGCTCTTGCGGTGCGACGACGGCGACGGCGGCGAGAGGTCGCCGGCGCTGCTGCTGCTGCTGCAGTAGCCCGAGTCGCGGCGGACGGCTGCCAGCTGGGGCTGCCACTGGCAGGCGGCGGCGTCGAGGGGGCGGGAAAAGAGCGGGACGGAGGTCGAGTAGGAGCCGCGGCGCTCAAAGGCGGTGGCGGCGGACTGGGCCGGCAGGGGACCGCTGCTGCCGGCGCGGCCGCCGAGGTGGGGGAAGCTGGACATGGGCCCGGCGCTGTAGTAGGTGTGGGCGGTGATTTTGGCGGAGACGGCGGTGACGCGCGGCGGCAGCACGTCGGGCGCCGCCGGGCGGAAGCGCAGCTGCACCGAGGCCATGGTGGGCGATGCCGAGCGGCCGTCGGGCGACAGGACGACGGGGAGGGGGAGGGGTGGTGTGTAGTTCTGGTTTTTGTTCTCGTTCATGTCCTTCTCCTCGTCCTCGCCCACAGCGGCCTCGACAACACCAAACTTGCCGTTTTTGCCGACGCCGGCGCTGTTTTTCGCCGCCGACGCAAACGGATTGCGCAGAAAGCCGCCCTTGCGCAGCGTCTTGGCCACCGCCAGCCGGAAGTTGGCGTCGGCCGCCGTCACCGGCACCGGCACGTCCTCCAGCGACGCCGGCAGCACGCGCACCGGGTGGACGGCCTCGACGATCTTGATGGGCCGGCCGCCGGGATGCTCGGGGTCCTCGCGCAGCACGCGCGCCTTGATGGCGTACTCGACGCGCACCATGTCGGGCGCCATGTCGTCGAGGTGCCAGCTGCTGTCGGCGTCGGAGCCGGAGCTGCCTCCGCTTCCGCCGCTGCTCCGGCCCAGCGTCGGCGGCAGCCGCGTGTGCTGGTCTGGCACGCGCTCGTCCTGCGCCCTGTGGCTGCAGGCGCTCAGCGTCAGCTGGTGCGGCACCACAAAGTGGAAGGGCAGCGTGTACGTGCGCCCGCTCTCGAGCACCCGCGGCACCGGATACGCCGCCTCGGCCTCCGGCATCGCCAGCTTGAGAAACACGTGACTCGCCTCGTGCGGCGCGCTCACCGTCTCGACTCTTGTGTGCACCACGCCCAGCAGCAGGATCTGCACCGACTCAAACGCCACGTCGCGCCGCGCCGTGATCGCCACCGTCCCCGTGATCGCGTCTCCGGTCGTGTAGACGCGCGACCGGAAGTGCCGGTCCAGCCGGATCGAAACGCTCGTCTTGGCAAACCCGAGCCGCTGCCGCGCCGCCGCCGTGCCCGAAAACAAACTGCCGCCGCTGCTGCTGCTGCCGCCGTCGCCGCCGTCGCCGCTGCTGCGCGCGCTGTGCACCCCCGTCATGTTGGCACACAGCGTCGACGTGAAGAGAACGGACGAGTCCATGGTGCCGTCTGGGATCGGAGATCGAGGTCTGGGTATATCGGAGACGAGGTCTGGGGGTGATATATCAGAGATCAGAGGATATATCCTCTGAGGTCAGTGATGTCGACGAGATCTCACACGATCGGACGAGATCAGAGGTCTGGGAGTGATATATATGATTCAACAAGATATATTGTCCACGGCACGAGTTGGCTGTGTGCTTTGCAACACACAATGCTCCGATATTCAAAATCAATGTGAACGAGAATGCAGAATGCTATGATAGTATAAAGTATGATATAGATCAACTGAGACAGCCTTGCGTGCAAGTGATCTGATGAACGGAAACGAGGATAGAACCAAAGAGACGAAAGACTGAAAGCAACGGCGAACGGGATGCTTTTATATTTCGTCGTCACCCAAGCACAGTTGTCAAGATACGCAAAGGATGTCTACTAGAATATACAAAAGGCTCTTCGTCACACTACGGGCTTTGAAATCGAAAACATTTCTAAGCGAGACGAGAAAGCCAAGCCAGAAAAAGAATCAAGCGAGACGAGAGGTGCAAAGCTAAGAGACACCAAGAAAAGAAAAAAATAGAAAAAAATAGAAGATGACGACGAAAGAAAACGGAAAAAGTCCAGCCTGACGTCTGACCTCTTGACTCACAGCAGCCCGTCCCATCGTGGGAACTTGGACGTAACGGGCTAGAATGTGCGGCACTACCGTCCGGCAGGCCCAGCGCGATGGGCGCCTGGAAAGGCGCGCAAAGGGCGTGGCATGTCGTTTTTGCAATGACACGCGGGGACGCTTGCTGGGTTCTAACTTCTGGAGAATGAAAAATGGGGCCCGATCGGAGTCGGGGTCCCACACCTGCGAGTGCGAGTGCCGATTCAACGCGAGGGCTCTGAGCTGGGTCGTATTGCCTATACGAGTACGATGTAATACGCCGCAGGAACGCAATGGTGTGAAAGAACTCGATGGCTTGAAGTTTCAAGTTTGAAGAGAAGCTGGCCTGTAGAGAAGCCAGATGACAAACGGTGTTTTCCTCCGTGCGTGTGCCACTACGGAGGAAAACACCGCTTGTCATTGTCTGGCCTTCGGTCTTTGACCCCGAACTCGGAGTCGCTTCATGAGAAGTTTTTTCTTTTTTTCTTTTTTTCTTTTTTTCCTCAAACAGCGCCGGACAAGGAGTCCGACAGCCCTGTTGCGCTTTGGCGCTGCATTAATAATCGTTTCGACTTTGTCAGCGGCACCCGTCAACTGCAGGGCGTGCGTCGACAAAGATGGAAAGTGACAAGTGAGCTAGGCGTGCACCATTTGTTGGTCAGAGAGAAACGGAGAAGAGAGCCATTGTTCCGTTTCGGATGGCTTCTGACGGCTCCTTGCAGTCCGTGGGTCTTGTTGCTTCTACGACGTCCTTCCACGGAGTACGTCGCATTCCCCCGGGATTGAGTTACGGAAAGCGCGACGGAAGGCGCGTGGAAATGCGACGAAAACGTCAGGCACCGTCGGCTTCAAACGGTAACCGTTCTGTCTACTTTAAGAAGGCATTCTGTATTCTGTAGTCTAACTCTGTACGAGTACTCGTAGATACGAGGCATTGCGTTGTTTGCCTGACCTCGCCGTTTGCATGACCTACTCAGCGACAAAAAATAATACGGAGCAATGCGAGACGAACGACAAAAAATAATACGGAGCAATGCGAGACGAACCACCAATTGCTCCTAATATGACCAATGAAATGCAGAGAACCGGCGCGTGCTATTCATTGGGAGAAAAAAAAAAAGAAAAAAAAAAGAGGCTGCCCACCCAGTTGCTAGCTTCCCATTCTATTACGTACTTTTTTGCGCCAAGACTGGGCTGCTTGTATCGCTTTCTGCGCCCTTTGTCTGACGCGACAGGGTTGTTAAAAACTCTCAAACTCTGTGCAGGCTTTTGCGTGCTTGGACCGGGTGACTCACAAGGCTCGCATTTCGCTCGCATTCCTTTACGACGTTCTCGGCATGCACACCAGTCGTGCTGCATGGCCCTTGCAGGATGCCGTGTTTCATTAATAGAATGCTGATCAATCGAGCCTCGTGAAGCAGTATTAATAATGTTTCTGTATTACCCAAGAGCATCACCTTCTCTATACCGACAATGTTTTTGCAAGACACAACATTTCGTATGACAGACACAAAAAATGGCAGGGAAGGAAATGCTGGAACGATTGGAACTAAACACATCAAAGCACCTCTATGGTTTGCCAGCGACAAACTCTATTTTCCAACGAACCAAGAGCCTGAAACTGCCTGGTAATACAAACTCTATTTTCCAACGAACCAGGAGCCTGAAACGGCCTGGTAATACCTGGCATCCTGCTCGGCATCCTGCTCCGTAGCCTATTGCCAAGAAATGTACAGCATGATGCCCGCCCCCGCGGCAATGGCTGCAAACTGCACCAGCGTCTTGCGCAGCTCGGCCAGCTTGGTGCTGCCGTCTGTGCCGAGCTCTGTCTGCAGCAGCTCCGGGATGACGGCCACGGTGCCGACGTACAGAAAGGTGCCGGCCGTGAACGGCAGCAGCAGGTCGCCCCACGACAGGCTGGTGCCCAGGAGGCCGCTGCCGACGGCCAGCGCCGATGTGGCCGACGCGCTGCTGGACGACGACGACGACGACGACGAGGAGCCGCCCAGCTCCTGCACGGCAATGCCGATGACCGTGCCCAGCAGCGCGCCCAGGGCGGTGACGAACTGGGCGCCCATGGCGGCGCGCTTGGAGAAGCCCGACTGGACCAGTAGGGCAAAGTCGCCGACCTCGTGCGGGATCTCGTGGAAGAAGACGGCCACCGTCGTGGTGGCGCCAATGGCTGGCGACGCGTAGAACGAGGCCGACATGGCCAGGCCGTCGGTGATGTTGTGCGTGAAGTCGGCACTAGGAGTTGTTAGAGACTTTTGGAATGATGAAGCTGGTTACCCGGCGCTGCACAGCCCACACTCACATCAGGTTGAGATAGCCCGACAGCTTGACGCTGGCGCTGGCCTCGGCCGCCGGCTTCTTCTCGGCCGCCGCTCGGCCGGCCTGGCTTTTCTCCTTCTTGCGCGACTTGGCCGCCTTGCCGCCCGCTGCCGCCGTCGTCTCTACCGACGACGACGTCGCTGCGGCGGCCGACGAGCCGTGTTCGTGGCCGCTTGGCCCGTGGCTGGCCCCGTGGCTGTGCCCGTGGTCGTGGCCGTCGCCGCCGCCCGTGGCAATGCGCAGGCCCTTGTCCATGGCCACAAACGTCATAAAGCCGACCATGATGGCGACGCCCAGGAGAAGGTTGCGGTTTGGCTCCACCTCCACGACGTGCGGCAGCGGCGGCGCCAGCCCGTCGGCCCCGGCCGGCAGCTGCTGCTCGCTGCCCTCGCCCACAAAGATCTCCGGCAGCAGGTGGAAGAGCGTGTCGCCGAGCAGGCCGCCCACGGCAAAGGCCACCATGACCGACAGCGACGCCGGGTCAATGTCCGTCGGGCACAGCGCCAGCAGGAAATTCGGCGGCCCGGATATGTACAGCGTCGCCAACAGCGCATTCACCGCCGGGCTGCCGGGAAACAGAATGGCAAACGCCTGCGACATGACCGACGACGACGACGACGACGCCAGCCCTCCGCCCGCTGCAACGGTGCCGCCCATCTCGCCTTTCGATGGAGAACAGGTCTGTCGACCGGATGCTGCCGCAGCTTTCCAGACCTTTTTGAGTTTTGGGGGAGCTCTCAGGCGCGACAGACGAGGAGAACGAGGAGACCGAGTTCGACCAAGACCGAGGCCGACGACGCGGAGATTTCAGCCGGGGCAGCTGGGGCAGCCGTCAATTGACGTTGGCAAACAGTAAACAAACAGTCTCAAAGCTTCGCAGTCGGCACAAAACTCGTCTTGTTGTCGCTCAAAGGGCTGTTGACATCGTTCGAGAGAGGCGGACGGAGAGCTGTTGAGCTTTGTCGGGTGTGGGACAGCACGGCAGTGCGTCGTCGTATAAGCTAAGCTGGCGGCCGAGGCTGCACCTAATTTCGTGTGTTTCGGTATAGATTGATGGGAGCTGTTTAGAGGGAGCGGGTGAACTTTTTGCGTTCTCGTGCGAGGCAGATCCCGTTTGTTGACTTTTTAAATTAAAAATTGCAGTGGTGACTTCTGAATCCCCAATCGGTGGCAGTCGGCCCTCAATAGACATGTACCCCTCCCCACTTAAACATACCCCTTGGGTCCACTTTTAGTGCACGTGACTAGTTTTTGCAAGTCAATCAAAGGCCAAGGGTAACAATTCAAACTATCACGAACTTTACCAAACCAATTTAAACGCAAATAGCAGCTATAAATAAAACAAATGCCACTTAAAGAAAACAAACAGCACTAGTAATTATCATATAAAAGCAATTCCCGAGCTATGTCCTCCTTTACATCCCTTCAAATCTCCTCCTCTGCTTAACCATGTAAGCACTGGCCTGTCAGCCTTCCGGGCCTCTCGCGGGCTTCCTCCGCTCTTGGTGCAGTCTTGACGCTCTGGGCATATTCTGGGCAAGGAGCAGATACTCCCATGGCTGGTCAAGGCTGATCGGATCGGAAGAACGTACGACGCAATGAGGTTGCTGGACTGACCAGACTCATTTCTCGTCACCCATTGATGAGGTTATGAGTTGCTGCCTTTATCATCTGGAAAACGATCTGCACACTGCTTGCCAGACAGACAAGGCTCTCCACAGGGTCACACGAGACTCTCTGCTTCTTGACGTCCCTGCTTCTATCTCTCTCACCTCCCGTCTCAGCTCTCCACCCCCCCTGGTCTGTTCCCGATCAAAGCGAGCCTTCCAGAAGATCATGCTGGGCTCCTCCACGTTCGTTGGCGAAACTTGACACAAATTGAGACGGCAGGCGTTTTTGCCGCATAGCAAACATAGTTCAAGGCACCAGACTCCGTGCTTTCGTTTCATGATCTTCTTAGTAATTCATAACAGTCGTGTAAATGTAAAGCCAATAACTCGGCATCGAAATGCGGTCAAGACTGTCCTCTCAGCCGGCTTTTCCCCTTCTTCGCGAAGAAGACGAGGGACCCCTTGATGACTGAGTTTGCCCCGATCCCGATCCGCTCTTTTTCGACGGTTGTGGCGGTGGTCGTGGCTTCCGGGTCCTTGCTTTCCCCGACTTCGTCTCCCCTCTTTGCACCCGAGTTTTTTGTGCCTGAGTTTTCGAAGAGCGAACAAGCCCGGGAGCACGGCTTGTGTCTTTCTCTGTCGTACGTCGAGGGGCAACCGCCGGCTGTTTCTGTACAGAGGGCCGCTCACTGGCCTGTTTCATGTTCTTCAACTGCAGGGCTGCGATGCGACTACTGCGTCGAAGGACAGGAGCAGGCAATGCGTCAGGGGGGGGCGGCGCATCTTCGTTCGACGGCGCAACAAAAGAAACTGCCTCCGCCGGAACTGCGCTTGTGATGTGAGTTGATTTCGGTCTTTTGGGGCTGTGATCTTCGCCTTCCTCATCCGGGCGGCCCGAGTCTTCCGAGCTGTTCCGTTGCCGCTTGCTCTTGCTCTCGCCAGGGGACAACGGCGGCAGTGGCGATGCTATAGGACTGGCTTTGCCTGCCACTGCAGCGGTGCCGCCTTGCGTCCTGGCAGCCTCCTCTTGCGCCATTTCCTCCTCAATCAGTGGTATCTGACTAAGGACCCAGTTGACAAACTGTGCATTGAGTTGGTGGCGCTCGGCTTGATAGCGATGCAGTTTACCGCCCAGCTTTTCATACAGATCCAGGGCACAGTCAAGAAACTCCACCCAGGTGGTGAGTGGGTCCTGGAGAACGGTGTCCATGATGAACGTGAACGGTCGGGTGAGCCCAATTTTCTGTCTGCGCTCGCGGGCGGCGTTGTTGAAGAGAGCAAGTTCTTCGTCCGTATCTCGAACGATCATCTGAGCCCTTCGAAAATCCTCCCACCATCTGTACTGCGTTCTAAATTGTGCCCACCAGTCCTCTGTTCGCTCTTCTGGCCTCATCCGCACCCAGTAGTCGAATGGCTGCAGGAGATCCAGATGGGCGTCTGGGTTCTCGGCAAGTGCATAAAGCTTGCTAATATGATAGATTGGTCGGCCGCCGGTGACAACAAGCTTTGCGTACGCATCCTCCTCCCACTGAATTAATTTCTCGTGATATTCTTCGTCGGTCAGCGAGATGTCCGACGCTGGCGAAGGTATTCGACGTCGGGTTGGTCTAGTCAATATATCATTCGCAAGCTTCGCCGCGACTTGGTCCATATCAACTGGTTTAGACTGCGACGCCTGGTTTTCAGGGTTGCATCGATCCCTTTCACACCAAGAGTTAGACAGATCAAGCTGGCCTATGGGGAGGGGGAGACAAAGGTTGCATCCTTACCTGAGTCGATTGATGAACGACTCGGGCAGATTCTCGGGATCTTCAACACGGACAACCCTCCCATTTTCTGCCAAATATTTGTCCAATTGTTCATCATTGTAGCTAGCAACCTCAACGGCGAGAGGCAAGGTATCCATGTCGGGATGAGATTTGTAGACTGAGGAGCAAATTCCGATAGCTGAACCGACCATAGAAAGTTGACGAAAACGTGTCGATGGTTCTTTTTGTTGATGGCAGTAATCACGTGGATGCACAATGGTATGGTGGGGTATGGTTTACAATATGAGGCCACTGAAACAACACTCCGTATTGTGGCCCACGAAAAGGCCGAACATTTGCAGGAGGAAACGCTGTCAAAAGACGCTCAGATGGATGACCAAAGCGATGAAGAAATAATGACAAAAACCATAGCAAAAGCAATAGGCTCTGTAGGTGTTGGATTGCAGGACCTTTAAAAGTAAAGTATAACTTTTGGCATGACAATAATAAAAGCACGAAAAAGCGATCGGTTAATTATTAAACTATGATTGACGATAAAAGAAGAAGAAAAAGAGACAAGAGAAAATTAAAATAAGACGAGAAGGGGAGAACGTCTTAAGTGCTCCTTTCTTAAGGAGCGCTTGAGTTAGGTGGTCGCGCCTACTTTGGTTAATGGCCTGAGGCCCCCAACCAGGGCAGGTGCGCCTCACTGCCTTTACAGGTTTGTTTATATGGATAATAGGAGGCCCACGATCATTTGCAGGAGGAATTTAGCCCGCAAGACAACTCAAATAGCACATTGTCAAAAGACGCTCAGATGGATGACCAAAGCGATTAAGCAAAAAAAATGCGTAGCTCGTATGGTTATTGTCTGATTCTCTTTTTCTTTCTGGAGGTTGCCTCCTTTTTTCTCCTACCGCTTGTTCTATTAATGCTATTGGGTCACCAACGTTTTGCTACAGGATCACCAACAGCCGAGTAAAAATAGCGGGCGTCAAAATGGTACTTTCAGTAGCCTACAAAGCCGTACAAAATTCAAGGTATAGTACGTTATATGCGACAAGCTACGAGCACAATTGCCTGTCTCAGCATCCGATATCCATTGAATTTGCGCGCGCCTCAAAGAGTGAAATCCTCCTGCGGCCTAAATAAAAACCATGGCAGGAGCGACTGGGTCAATAGTAGCTGAGTAAAAATAGTGGGCGTCAAAATGGTACTTTCACTAGCCTACAAAGCCATACAAAATTCAAGGTATACGTTATATGCGACAAGCTACGAGTAGTCTCGAGTACGAGCATCCGATATCCAATGAATTCGCGCGCGCCTCAGAGTGAAACCCTCCTGCCGCCCAGGCAGCAATGACGGCAGGTGCGGCTGGTAAACTGCTGTCGAAATCAAGTAGACCCCAAATGCAGATCAAATAAAGCAAATTTCCTGCGAATCCTCCAAGACAGCGCGTAGAACAAAACATGTTTATTATTTAATGTTCTTTCTTCTTTTCTTCCCAGTTCTCGTTGAACATCGTCCAGCTTTATATATATTTATATATATATATTAAATTTATTTTAAATTTATTTTTTCATTTTTTTCCCACCTAGCTAAGACTATGCACATGCTTCAAAATGACTTCTTCAGATGTTATCATTGCGTTGTGTGCTCTATGGAAAGATGATGAAGCGTACAACAGGATAAAAAAAGTTGTCACATACGGTAGTAACAACAACTACCGCATTACTCAAGATATCACTACCAGCGCTGAACCAGGCCATGGAGCGAACAGCCAGGTCGACAGTCAAGCGTCCTACGGGGGAGGAACCCCCCCGCCAGATCCGCCGTCTGTGGAGTCTCACTGGAAGGGTCGTTTGGGCTTCTTCTTTCGCTGGAATAGTCGCAGGAAGGACCGGCGTGGTTTTCTCATTGGGTCTGACAAGTCAGTATGTGACATCGTGATCCCCGAAGCTCGAACACGGTTTAGAGGCGTCAGCGCGGTTCATGGTATCATTGCCTTTGATGATCAAGACAGGCTGGTGTATCGTGATTTGCGGGATCCGAGCGGCCGTGGAGATGGAAGTGCTGTTACCTTTGACGGCCAGGGCGGCGAAAAGCGGCGGGGCTTCACTTGGATTCTCGCCGGCACCAATTACATTGCCACGGAGACTCCCGAGATTGTTCTTCAGATTCACGACCGTCTTAGATTTCGAGTTTATGTGCCTTTTATGGAGCATACACCAAAAACGCAAAAGGCCTTAATTGCAGCGTTCCGATGCCGCGTGGAAAAGAAAAACCTCGCAGTGTCCGACGCCTTGGAGCGCATGTCCATCCAATCCACAAAAATGACTGCGCTCCCAAGCGGTGCGCACACCCTAAGCCATGGCCCGATTCTCATCGAAGCCAAACAGGAACTCGGCCGCGGCACCTATGGGGTTGTTAAGCGCATGTACGACGTCACGAAAGGCACGTATTTCGCGAGAAAATCGCCCGTTGGCCGTCCCGCCGGTCGAGTTAGACAGCTGTGGGAGCGGGAAATCCGGCTCCTTACACGCATGCAAGAAGTGAGTTCTTTCAAGTGTCCATCGTTCGTATGCCACATGCCACACGGCCCGCGATGCCTCTAGATGCTAACATGGCTGAAAGGCATCCCGTTTCTCGTCGGAGTCGCAAGACTTCAGTCGTTATGTCGTCCAGCTGATACATGGCGAAATGGAACCTTTGCCTGTCATCGACCTTGAGTTCGTTCCCGGCGGTTCGCTCTACAGCCAACATTACCGTAATCGACTCACCTACGACGAGATTCTCGCCGTTCTCGAGCAGGTGCTGAAGGCCCTAACCTTTCTCCACGGCCTGCAGCCGGCAGTTGCGCACCGGGACATCAAGCCGGCTAATATCCTTGTGCAGAGCCGCAGTTTTGGCAAGTGCGACAGAAGTAGCCTCATTCACATCAAGGTGTCTGATTTTGGCTGCTCCAAAGACGAGGACCTCACGACATTTCACATTGGGACCCGGAGATACATGGCCCCGGAACTGTTTGGCGCGTACATGGCGGATTGGAAGAACGCGTACCCCCCCCGTGTGTATACGCTTGCTGTCGACATTTGGGCGGTTGGCGTTATGGCATTCGAACTCGCCCACGGCTTGCCAAGGGAAGTGACTGAAGGCCGGAATGACAACGGCCAGCAGATGTGCGAGTATATCGTCAAGGCAGTCGAAGAGCGCGACAGCGACCTGGCTATCTTTATTGCACAGCACATGGTGCTTTGGGAGTGTGGCAGGCGCCTGACTGCTCGAGACTGTCTCATGCGAGCGACTCGGGACCTTTTCACGGCACCCACCTCGCAGACCGAACAGGCACATTCGCCCCGCTTGCGCCCAACAGCGGCCAGACCGCACAGTGGAACCGGCGTAAGGCTTGCTTCTTCGTCAAAGCCGCCGTTGCGTGCGTCGCATTTTATCGCATCGCAGCGCGGTGGCGCTCGGAAACGCGCTGGCGAGGATGAACAGCTTACATCACCTCCTGCGCGCCGTCTGCGGCTGTTCAGAACTTCGCACAAATCAGTCTCTTCGCCACCCCGACAAGACTGTCACAGCACCTCTTCAAGGAAGTCCTATCCGTCTCCTTCACCTTCTTCTTCTCCATCGGAGGCTGATGATAGGGTCGGCGGCGGCTCCATTGCCGATGGTGACATTGCCGGAAACTATTCGCCGGAGCTGGCAGGACTTCGACTCCATGTCCGTAACCTAGATGGTGATCCGGAGGCCACCTTTGTCATAGGCGGCAGCTCAGCATCCAGGTCTGGGTTCAGTAACCCGACAGCCGAAGGCGACGACTCGGGGTGGCCGAGATGGACCGACGACGAACGCCTGCAGAAAGCAGCCAGCACCAACCAACATGGAAGCAATAAAAGGGAGCCAGATCCGCCACAGGAACTGAGCGTAGCCGGGCCGGAACCGAACAGGTCTCAGTTGCCTCAATCGCAAGCAGAAACCATCGGATCAGTGGAGCGCGACTTGCTGTTTTACTTGGGCGTCGAGAGATGATTTGGCTCTCAAAAGAAAGACATTCGATATCGGCAGATCCCAATGCCAGACAAAGATACCCTTCAGGCCATCTTGGCCACCACATCAGGCGCAATCGGTACTTTCTCCGTCTCTTTTGGCTCCGAGTTCAAGTCGGGGTTCGAGATTGAAGTGGTCACGACCAATGGCATTGTCACCTTGTCACCCTGACGTCGAGCGACGCCACCAGCCGATCGCATGATGTGGCCGGCAAGGAGGGCACAGTTTCGACCAAGGCCAAAGTCAGCCACTTTGTGAGTAGCCCAGATTGGCCTCCAGGCCCACGCCGTCGTCGTTGATGGCAAATGTGCCCTGGTCCAGCCACGTCGACGAGGCGTTTGTCTGGAAGAGTCCCCTGCGCGCCGAAATGCAGTTGGTCGGCACCGCCGCCGCCTGTTGGTCATTTGCCGACTGGAATGCGCCGCTGGAGCACCCGAGGCCAGACAGCACAACCAAAGTCTCCAGCGACGCCGTAGACACCAGGGCTCGGACATGCTGCGGCGGCGTTGCCCACTCGGAGATCGAACGAGCTCCACGGGCCATCATTTCCCTCACTGTGGCAAGACGGTTAGCAAGAGAGAGAGAGAGTGTGTGTGAGAGAAATGAGAATCAAAGACGGAGTTTTCAGAGATGAACTTGCAAGTATTGGCTAGGCGGTATAACCAGAGGCGCAGAACTCGTTGCTCGGCGCAAAATCGAAATGTCCTCTGCTTTTGCTGCCGCGAAGGCCGCCCGGAAGCATGTTCATATGAAGCACCACTCGTCAAAAAAAGGAAGGAATAGCAGAAATAGCACGCCTTAGCACGCCTGCTATGTCAGATTGACTGTCTGACAGCGCCGAGTCTTTGGCGAAGAGCAGGTTCATAGTGTGTTTTTATGTCCTTTCATTTTGTCGCCTGCCTCCATAGCTTCCTGTTTTATTTTGGACAAGAGAGGAGAGGGGTCGGTCATACTGGGGTTGTTTTTTGCATGTGCTTTTTGTGTTTTGTTGTTTGTGTTTTTGTGTTTTGTGTTTTGTGAATTTCTTTGTTCTGTACGAGTAGTTTTTTCCCCTTCTCTACGCTCTCCCTCTCCCCTTTTCTCGTCCAGGGTCGGGTCCCTGGGGGAAAACACCGGTGCCCTCAGATTGGGGTTGGTTGTAAGGGGAAGGGAAGAGGAAGAAGAGGAGGAGGGTGCTTCGGGTTGGAATAAAAAGTGTCGCAACCTCGAATCCCTGCTGTGGGGGACCAATTCCCAAACCAATTGTCCCGGCCTGAGAGTCTTCGATCTTACCGTCTCTTTCAGTTTCAGCTCACCCCTTTGCTTCTCACAATGCTCAAATCGGATCCCCTCTCTTCTCTCCACGAATATATCTCTTTCTGTCAGGTTTGCCAACGTCACTGGCAGGTCTGGGACTCCCTCGGGCATGCTCACATGCCCGGGTTCCCAGCCCAGAAACAACTCAGCAGGTATCCAACGATGGCCCCTTCGGCTCCTTGTGTTCAGGTCCAGCACAATTTCCTCCAAGGCAAGTGGCCACAGTTCCATTGTCGTGTATCGGTGCATTCTCGCCCATTTCTTTAGTTGTTCTTTGATCAGTCTGACACCACTCTCAGCCAGGCCCACTGACCAAGGACTGTTTCTCTGTTGAACGGCTGTTGTCTATTTTCTTGTCAACAGCATAAAAGACACGAAATGGCGGCATGCAATTCAAGCGTTGTCGAAGGCTGATGAAGCGATGAAGCTTATATTTTCTTTTCCCTTTTCTCGTTTCCCTTTGCCTAGTAGATGCTTGTATATTGGGTGGGTATGAATAGTGCAAAGGAATCGATGGCTAGAAATTGTCAGGTCGGTAAGTCGCACCTGCCCTCAGGGGTTCAGGCCGCCAACCAGGGCAGGCGCGACCACCTGACTCAGCACTCGCAGGGAAGGAGCACTTGGGCTGTGAAGTTTGTTGAAAAGGTCTCCCCCCTCCTCTTGTTTTTTTTTTTTTTTTTTTTCTTTTTTCTTCTCTTTTATCGCCAGTTACAGATGGATACTTGAACGGTCGTTTTTTTCTGCTTGATTTGTTGTCGTGCCAGTTTTCGGTGCGTCAAAATCACGATATGTCGGGCCAACAGCATTTTTCGTAGTTGGCTCGAGTCTTTACAATGTAAAATATTCCATAGGGCCGTGCCACAAGCAATGATACGAGAAGCAGTCGCGGAAACAAGACCCAACTTCAGCTGAAAAAAGAGGCTGAAAAAGAGGCTGCTGCGTTGCCTCAAAAGGCTTAGGGAGTGGCCGACAAGGAGGGGTCACGTCCGCCGTACGCGCAACGATAAGAACGTGGAGGGGCTGATTTCGTTTCGTGTGGCAGACGGACCGCGCAGCAATTCGACAAGTGTCGCGGACCGTCAGCACAGCAATTCGACAATTTGGCCGCTCGCTTGTCGTACGGAGAAGACTGAGGATCGCACAACATTGGAACCAGGCATACAGAAGCATACAGCTTGCCCAAGATAAAAGCGAGAGAGAGAGCAACTGAGAAAAACAGGACAAGCTTGCCCAACATAAAAGCGAGAGAGAGAGAGAAGGCAAAGGACAAGGCTGGTGGCCTAGATTCCGGCTGGGCCACACCATCAGCGGCTTTCGTCGTACAAGGCATTCGCACAAGGGCAGTCGTGCAAAGGCCAAAAAATGGCGTGGCTGGCCCACGGCACCTCGGCTGACGGGCGGCTGTACAGCGACGACCAGGGCCAGTCGGCCACGGTGCCGGCGGTGGCGACGTACCGCGGGCGGCTGTGGTGTCTGTGGACCGACTTTGACGGGCAGCTGTGGTATGCAAGGACGGGCGGCGGCGGCAGCGGCGGCGGCGGCACGGCCGAGCGGTTTGGCCAGCGGCTGGCGTTTCCGCAGCGGGCCGGGCTGCCGGTGCTGGCGAACCTGAACGGCGTGTTGCACGTGGTGGTTGTGCAGCCAGACAGCGGGGGCCAGATGGTGCACTACATGCTGGACGAGGACGACGACGGCCACAGCAGTGATGGTAGTGACAGTAGTGACAGTAGTGACAGCAGCAGCAGCAGCAGCAGCGACAGCAGCGACGACAACACCAAAGACGAAGAAGAGCAAGACAGGAAAGGGCAGAAGGACAGGAAAAACAGGAAAAATAAGAAAGACAAAAGAAAAAAGAAAGACAAGGCCGCGGCGGCGTGGACCGATCTGGGCGCGCTGGACGCCTTGGCAGGGCTGGTGACAGAGTCGACGCCGGGGCTGGTGGCGTTCCACAACAAGCTGTTTCTGGCCTTTCTGCGCAATGGGCAGCTGTACTACTCGATCTGGTCGGCGCTGGGCAGCAGCAGCGGCGACGGCGAGGCGCGGCGGTGGACGGCGCCACAGCTGGTGGCGGCGGGCAGCGAGGGCGGCGACAACAACGACGGCGGCGAGGGCCTGCGCTTCCGCGGCATTCCGGCGCTGTTTGTAATCAACGGCACGCTGCACGTGCTGTGCGGGGCCGACACGGCGGAGCGGCACATTCTGGGCTTCAGCTACGACTACATTGGGCAGCGGTGGCAGCAGAGCGACGACGTGTCGGAGGGCCGGGCGGCGCTGGGGGTCAGCGCGGTGTCGTTTGGCAGCACGGCGTACCTGGGCATCATCGAGGCGGGCGCAGACGACGAGACGCACGCGGTGTATGTGGCGGTGTTCCGGGACGGGGCGTGGGCGCCGCACGAGGCGGTGGGAGGGGGTGGGGGCACAGCAGCAACGGCAGCAGACCCGCCGCAGATCGCCATCTGCAACGGGCGCGTGCACTGCATCTTCAACGCGCACACGGAGCGACGCGACCTGTGCTGGTTCTCGCGGCCGGTGCTGGACTATTCGCTAACCGGCTGGATGGCCAGGCTGGGCGACGACGTGCCGCTGTCGCAGCTGACGGTGCCGGGCACGCACGACAGCTGTGCGCGCAGCAACATTCCGTTTGTGCGCACGCAGTACCTGTCCATCAGCCAGCAGCTGGCGCTGGGGCTGCGCTTTTTCGACCTGCGCCTGCGTCGCCACAAGGACGGCCAGCTGTATTGCTATCACGGCGGCGTCCCCATTGGCCTGCCGCACTACCTGTCGTTTGCCAGCGTCATGGACGAGATCTGGCGGTTTCTGTGGCCGGCGGGGGTGGCCGAGGGGGCAACCGACGCCGACCGGGCCGCCGCCCTGGCTGCGCCGCCCACCGAGACGGTGCTCGTGTCGATCAACAACGACGACCGGTCGCCGGACCAGCTGGCCGACCCGGCTGAGTTCTACGGCGCCGTGGCCGCGGCCATTGCCGCCACGCCGCCGTGGCCGGCCACGGGCCAGCACCGCTGGCACGTCGAGCCCGTCACGCCGCGCCTGGGCGACGTGCGCGGCCGGGCCGTGCTGCTGCGGCGCTACGCCGGCGACCCGGCAGTGCCGCCGGCCGCGCGCCACGGACTCGACCTTTCGGGCTGGCTCGACGACAACCCGGACTTTACGCTGGTGACGCCCAGCCAGGTGCGCGTGCGCCTGCAGGACAAGTGGAAGTTTGCCGACCGGATGGCGCTGCACCGGCTCATCGAGACCAAGGCGGCGTTTGTGCAGAAGCTGATGGAGGCAGCGGCGGAGGAGGCGGAGACGGAGGTGGAAGCTGGCAACGAAACTGGCATCGAGGCCCAGACGGCCATCGAGGCCGGCATCGCAACTAACATCGAAACTAACATGGAGTCCTTGTCCATCACCTCCCATCACGACTGGTACCTCAACTTCTGCTCGGCCGTGGGCGACCCGGCCGAGCACGGCGAGGTGGCCGAGGCCAAGTGGATCGCCGTGGGCGCGCACAGCGACTTTATCGGCAAGTGGGTGCCCGGCATCAACGTGCGCATCCGCGATTTTCTCGTCGACAACTTTGCCGTCGCCGGCGCCAGCAAGCGCGCCCGCCTCGGCGTTGTCAACCTCGACTACCCGGAGCTGCCCGAGGACAACGACCTGGTGCCGCGGCTGATCGAGACCAACTTTGGAGTGTGAGGGGTGGGGGGTCTGAGAGCTGACTATGATTTGTCTGGCTGCTGGCTGCTGGGTGCTGGGTGCTGGGTGCTGGGTGCTGGGTGCTGGGTGCTGGGTGGCTGACTTTTTTGTTTGCTGACTGGCTGGCTTTGCTGGCTTGCAGGCTGGGCATTGGCTGTTGACGGCTTGACTGTTGGTTGTTTGATTATTTGAGTGTTTGGCTATTTAGCTGTTGACTGTTGACGGCTTGACTGTTGACTGTTTGATTATTTGGGTGTTGGCTCTTTGGCTGTTTAACTGTTTCTGTTGACCGTTTGGTTGCCTGACACTGAACCGCTTGGCTACTTTGATCTTGGCTGGGTTTGCAAAATGATCGGCTACGAAATAGCCATCTACTTGTTTGCTCTGCCCCTTGTCATTCATGCCATCGACAACCGCTTGCTGGCGTTGGCTGAGAGCACTCGGCAGGGAAGCTCTGCAGTCAATCTACAGAGGACAGTGCTAGAGTGCATAATGACGCTTGACGGCGTAATTCAACTGTACTCGTACTTGCGGTCTCATGATGCATGATATATTGCTCCATATGTCGTATACGACGTAGTATCATACGAACGATCGAGTCAAGGCAGTATTACGACGTACTCCGTACGTTCCATGCGCTTCTCTCCTGTACTCCGTACTCGTATTCTTAATATGGAACCCATGACCAATTCGTATTCGGGCTGGAATACCCCGCCCGCTCCCCTGGACAGTCGCAATAGGCAAGACCAGGATTTTTTGCTCGCTGGCAGTTGCTATTATTAGGTGGGTTAAGAAGTACCGTAAACCGGTATATGAGTACGAGTAGGAGTACGGAGTACTCCGCACAGAGAACTCTATTACTTCATACGGACTTGTACGGAGTACTCATACTCGTACTCCGTACGTCGTACTCGTATGCTTCCTCCACCCTGGAACCTCGTATTTGCCGCAATGCAAAGCATAGGATCACGCCGTGCGAGAAAGTCTTTCTTAGGGGTGAAATTTTTTCGCTGCTAGTGGCGTTTGGCGACGTGGCGAAGCCGGTATTAGTAAGAAGCATTCCATATAGGTCGAGGACGAGTACGGATACTTGTACGAGTATCCATATTATCGCCAAAAAACAGCACGAATCAACACGGCACAAGAAGCGCCCACGCATTGGCCTGTTCCCGTATGAAAAGGAAGCTCAGTACGAGTACTCGTGAAAGGGAAGCTCAGTACGATCTGAGTGCTCGTACTTCACGAGTACGAGTTCCGCAATGTCCGCCTCCGTTCTCTTTCCATGCTCTCCATCGTCTCCACCTCCATCCCCTGGCATGTCCACGTTCAGGGGGGGCGGGAGTGGATCGCCGCCAAACGAGCCGACTTTCCAGGGGCAAGAAGGGGAAACAAAGAAACAAAGGACGAATGAGCGTGGCCCAGGTGTGCTGGCTGGGCCGCAGAAGAAACACGGCCCTCTTTGGTTGGCGTCTTTGGCTTCTTTGTTGACGCCAGACGGCGCAGGCACAAGTACAGAGTACGGCGTGCGTCGCAATGCATTGGATGCCCATGCGGCCCTGGCAAACCGTACCTTGTACTCCGTACCTGCCACACACTTCCTGTAAGGGGTGGTGGGTACGGCTCCACCATCTCGTCGATTTGGGGCCGATTGGTTCTCGGCCTTTGGGCTTTGGAGGCATCCTGTTTTTGGTTTTTTCTTCGGCTGGCTTCTGTTGAATGTGTGCACGAGTGCAAAGTACGAGCACGGAGTACGCTTTCAGCTGCCTTGTGCTTCAATGCTTTGGGCTACTATGGATATGGATACTAGCGAGATGCCTGCTTGACTGTAAGACGACGTATGGATACTCCGTACTTATACGAGTACTCGTAGCAAGTACGAACCATCAATGGTCGGCAGACTTCGTACTGTGCATCTTCTTCCATGCTTTTGTGTTTACGTACTTGTATTCGTACTTTGTAGTGTCCTAGTCAGCCTCCGCTGCTATCCGTCCTAGATAAACTTGCGTCTACTCTTGTTTTTTGTTTTCTTTCCTGTTTTCTTGTTCTTGTTTTCTGTTCTTGTTCTTGTTTTCTCATCGCTTTTCTTGTACATCTTTTTCTGTTGTATCCATAGACCTTTGATTTTTTGTCTCCATCTCACACTCGTTACCTCTCGTCCTTTTGTTCTTTTGTCATTTCTCTTCCGTCTTCTCTGTCGTTACCTTTTTGCCTCTATCCCTCGCTTGCACAATGCGTTCGTTCTCAGCTCTCGCGCTTGCGGCCGGCCTTCCCGGCGCCCTGGCGGCCGTGCAGGGCTTCAACTACGGCTCGACCTTTACCGACGGCTCGGCCAAGGCGCAGTCCGACTTTGAGGCCGAGTTCACCACGGCGCAGGGCCTGGTCGGCACCGACGGCGCCTTTACGAGTGCGCGGCTGTACACGATGGTGGTAGGTTAACAAGAAGCAGAAAAGAAAGCAAAAAAAGAAGCAAAGAAACAACAAAAAAAAAAAAAAGTCTCTGACATCCCACAGCAAGCCGGCTCGACCGCGGACGTGACGGCGGCGATTCCGGCGGCGATCAAGACCAAGACGAGCCTGCTGCTGGGCCTGTGGGCGTCGGCGGGCGATGGCGACTTTGCCAACGAGCTGACGGCGCTCAAGGCGGCGGCGACGACGTACGGCACCGATCTGGCCGGGCTCGTCGTCGGCATTTCCGTCGGCAGCGAGGATCTGTACCGGATCACGCCGACCGGCATCGAGAACCACTCGGATCCCGGCGTCGGCCCCGACGTGCTGGTGCGCTACATCCAGCAGGTGCGGGCGGCGCTCGCCGGCACGCCGCTCTCCGGCGCCGCCGTCGGCCACGTCGACACCTGGACGGCCTGGGTCAACGGCAGCAACAGCGCCGTCGTCGAGGCCTGCGACTGGCTCGGCGTCGACGCCTACCCCTACTTCCAAAACACCATGGCCAACGGCATCGCCCAGGGCAAGGGCCTGCTCGACTCCGCCATCGCCGAGACCACCTCCGCCGCCGCCGGCAAGCCCGTCTGGGTCACCGAGACCGGCTGGCCCGTCAGCGGCGCCACCAGCGGCGACGCCGTCCCCTCCCTCGCCAACGCCCAGACCTTTTGGCAGCAGGCCGGCTGCCCGCTCTTTGGCAACACAAACATCTGGTGGTACACCCTGCAGGACGCCGCCCCGACCACCCCCAACCCCAGCTTCGGCGTCATCGGCTCCACCCTCTCCACTACCCCGCTCTACGACCTCTCCTGCAAGGGCGTCTCGTCGTCGTCGTCGTCCTCGTCGTCCTCGTCGGCCACTACCTCTGCCACTGCCTCTGCCGCTACTTCTGCCACGGCCTCTGCCACTGCCTCCGCCACCGGCATCGCCACCGGCAGCGGCTCCGGCAACGGCTCGTCCACGGTGACAACGACTGGCAGCGGCAGCAGTGCCACGGGCTCTGGATCCAGCTCTGGGTCCGGCTCTAGCTCGGGGTCTGGCTCCGGTTCAGGTTCTAGCTCGGGATCCGGCTCCAGCTCTGGTTCGGGCTCCAGCTCTGGCTCCGGCTCTGGCTCTAGCTCCGGCTCTGGCTCTAGCTCCGGCTCTGGCTCGGGCTCGGGCTCGGGCTCCGGCAACGTCACCACAAGCGGCCCCAAGCCCTCAACCACGGCCGTCGTCACCGGCGGTGCCAGCCTTGTCTACGGCTCCATGAGCGCTGCCGTCATTGCCATCATGGCGTCCATTCTGGCGCTGTAAGAGGCTTTTGGATGGAAGGCGTTTGGTCTTGGTACTCTTTTCATTGTCGTTTTCTAATGTAAGACACTCGTGTTACTTTTCTTTGCACAACTTACTTGTACCTGTGCATCAGTGTCGCTGGCACAGCAGCTCGGATCTGGAAAGGAATTTGGGACTGGGGAGACATATTCGTTGGTATACAAAACACTTATAGACTGAACTTTTGGACACTCATTTAAAGAAAATACATGACATATATATCGCAGTCACGGGCACTGTGATACAAGTTTCCCACTGTAGATCAGACATCGTACAGAACGCGACACGTGACCTTTGCGACCTCTTGTGACCTCTCTGTTTATGACCTCTCTGTATCCTATTATGACCTGTCCATCTGTCCATACCTATCCAGGCCTGTCCAATTGTGACCTCCCATCTGTCTATACCGCCCCTCACGACGACGGCGCATCCTCGGCATCGTAGTCGTCCAGGGTGACGCTGTCGGGCGGGTCGTCTTGGCCGGCGCCGGCCTCGGCCGTGCTGTTGTCCTCCTTGTCCTCCTTGTCCTCCTTCTCCTCCTTCTCCTTGTCCTTGTTCTTGGCCAGCGAGTTGTTGACCAGCGGCGTCGTGTCGTTGAAGATGCGCAGCAGCATGGCGGCGCGGTCTTCCTTGGGCAGCATCAGGTTGAGCGAGTGGAAGCTCTTCCAGAGCGGCAGCGCCATGGGCTCGAGCGGCTCGCCGGCGAGGTCGTTTTCGTCGTCGTTTTCGTTGTTGTCGTCGTTGTCGTTGTCCTTCTCTTCGAGCTCGCCCAGGTCGGCGTCTGCGGCCGTGCGCGGCCCCACGCGCAGCACAAAGCAGCCCATGCCCAGACGCGGCAGCTGGGCGCCGACCTCGCCCAGGCGGCGGCGGCTGGCCTCGTCGGAGAACTTGGGGAACATCTCGACCAGCAGCGCGTGCAGCGTGCGGCGGCGCCACAGCCGCACCACGCGAGCAGCGCCCACGTAGCCCTGCAGCAGCGGCAGGCCCTCGGCCTGGATGCGCCACCGACACACGTCGGCCGACGGCGCCTCCTGCTTGACAAACATGCGCACGCCGCCGTGGATGAACTTGACAGAGCTCTGCTGCTGCTGCTGTTGCTGTTGCTGCTGGTGCGGCCGCTGCTGCTGGAGCCCTGTCGACGAGTTGCTGACGAGAATGTCGCGCACCAGGCCGCTGGTGTAGTAGATGGCCTTGGCCGGCTCGCCGTAGGCGTTCCGCACCATGAAGCGGTCGGCCGGGAAGCGCGGCGACAGGTGGTAGAAGGCCTGCACTTGCTGCACCACCGCGTGGTCCGGCGCCAGAAACTTGAACGGCTCTTCGTACGGGCCCTCGGGCTTGCGCCGCGGGCCTGCCCGGCCCGTGTCTTCGCTGCCGTTGTCGATCGCCGCGGCCTCGCTGCCGTCGTTGGTCGTCGCGGTCTCGCTGCCGTTGTTGGTCGCCGCGGCCTCGCTGCCGTTGTTGGTCACCACGGTCTCGCTGGCTCCGTTGGCGACCGTCTCCGTCTCCGCCTGCGCCTCTGCCGCGTCGGCTCTCGACTTCTTATGCGGCGGCTCGCTTGGGTCGTCCAGCTGGTCTGGTGCCGGCCGCTTGCTGCCCCCTTTCTCTGCGGCGTCTGTGGTGTCTGCCGTCTTTGTCTCAGCGTCTGCCTCTGCCGTCTTTGTCTCAGCGTCTGCCTCTGCCGTCTTTGTCTCTGCCTCTGCCTCTGCCTCTGCCGTCTCTCCCTCTGCGGATGCAGCTGCCTCTCCCGCCGTGTGACTACGGCCTGCCTTTGCGCTGGCCGCCGGCGTCTGCGACTTGAACTCGGCCTTCTTCTCCAGCACGGCGATGAAGAAGCCGCCCGTGTCCTGCAGGTGTGGGTACACCCGCATGCAGCGTTCCAGCGGGATCCCGTCCGTGTCGGCACTGGCAAACATGGACGCCACGAGGCGGCTGGGCACGACGCCGGGGGAGCCTGACGCAGCTTCGTTCGGTGCATGGCTGCCACCCCCGGCACCATCGCCACCCCCGGCACCATCGCCAGCCCCAGCGCTGGCCGCCCCCCCACCCCCCTCCACAAACGCCTCCACCTCGCGCCAGCTGTGCCACAGCCGGCCGGCCTTGTCCATGACGGGCCAGGCCTTGAGCCCCGGGCGGCGCAGCAGCAGCGGCAGGTCGGCGGCGCAGTCGCGCAGCTGCACGGTGGCGGGCCCGCCGCACAGGCCGATGGCGGCCGCCACCACGGCCTCGTTCTCGACCGGGTTGAGGCTGCAGGTCGAGTAGACGACGCGGCCGCCGGGCCGCAGCAGCTGCAGCGCGCGCACGAGAATGCGCACCTGCACCAGATGCAGGCCCAGCGCGTTGCCGGGGCTCCAGTCGCGCCACATGCCGACGTTTTTGCGCAGCGTGCCGTCGCCCGAGCACGGCACGTCGGCCAGGATGCGGTCGAACTTGAGGTAGCGCTGCGGCGGCCGCCGGTTGGGGTTGGCATGGCCGTTCGTCTGCGCCGCCAGCGGCAGCGGCGGCAGCCGCAGCGACGGGAAAATGGTGGCGTCGTGGTTCGTCACGATCAGATTCGCCGACGACAGCCGCTTCAGCTGGTGCACCAGCAGGTGGCTGCGCTTGTAGTCGGCGTCGTTGGCAATCAGCACGCCCGTCGCCCGCCCGTCGTCGTGGGGGTCTTCGGGGACGTCGGCGTCGGCGACGGCATCGGCGTTGGCATCGCCGTTGGCGTCGGCGTTGGCATCGGCGTCGGCGCCCGTCTTCGTGTTGCCGGTGCCCTCCCCACCTTCTCCCATCGCCCCCAGCACCCGGCGCACGCGTGCCTCCTCGCCCTGGTGCAGCAGCTCCAGCAGCTGCGCCGCCTTGCTGCCCGGCGCCGCACACAGATCCAGCACCGCCATGCCCGGCCGCACGTCCAGCAGCAGCGGCGGAATCATGCTGACGACCTCCTGCCGGCTGATGTTGCCCACGCTCGTCTCCGACACCAGAAAGCGCTTGAAGGCGGCATACGGCGGGAACTTGCGGATCACCGTCTTGGACGCCGTCGTCCACCACGCCAGCTTGTCCGGGTACCACCGCACCGGCTGCGGAGCAATCACCGGAAAGCCCTCGTACGTCGCCGCCGCGCCGGCGGCTCCAGATTCTCCGGCTTCTCCGGCTTCTCCGGCTTCTCCGGCTTCTCCGCCTTCACTTCCCTCTCCCGCCTTGCTTCCCTCTCCCGCCTTGCTGGCCACCAACTCCGGAATGTAGCGCGTCTCCAGCAGCCGGCGCACCGTCTGCGCGTGGCCCTTGGAGCCGCAGAACCGGAAACTGTGCGGCAGCTCGCGCCGAAACGCCGCCCAGAACGCCTCGCGCTCCTCCTCCTTGTCGTGCAGCTGCAGCAGCGTGTCGTAGTAGCCCTGCAGCTTCGCGTTCTCCTTGAACACGTCCGCGTACGGCTGCGCCCGCCGATTGTCGCCTCTGGGCCCATTGCGCGGCCGGCCACCCGACCGTTTCTACACCAAAAACGATTAGTTTGTCTCCCTCGTCCTGTCTTTTCTTCACATCATGCTCTGTCTTGACTCTTTCTCTTCACATGAACACCAGGAAATGTGCGGTCTTCTCCTCCCATCAGGAAAAAAAAAACCCTACCTTGAATCCGCGCCCCATTCTGCTCAAGCCAATTTGTATTCTCGACAGCTGTACGCGTAGATCGCAGCGGAACATGCGACTGAAAAGGGAGGAAAAAGAAAAGAAAGAAAGGGAAAAAAAAAAAAAAAACTTGCGAGGATCGTCTTTTTGGGAACTAAGCTGCGGAAAACTCTGAGAATCTCACACAGCAGGTACGATGGAGACCCACTTAAAATGGCTTATCTCTTATCGCAATCTGGCAGTCACGGCGCATACAAGGAAGCGGCGATTGAGCTGTAAGAAATCAGACAGGAAGCATCTATGGGAGCTAGAAGAAATACGATATACATTCATTTTCTATGGAGCTAGAAGGAATACGATAAGACAATGCATTCATGTTCGCCGTCCTCGTGAGAGATGTTCTTTTTGCGCTATGATGATACAATTCCACAGAAGATGACCGGTGATGACCGGTGGCCAGTACGAGCTAAAACACGGATCGTGATGCATCAACACAGCCTTCACTCTGCAGGCCCCGTCTACAAACGCCTTCGGCGCGGCCTTAGAGCTCAAGCAGGCCAACGGCCCAGTGGACGACGTGGCTGATGCCGTGGCCGTGGATGGCGCTGACGGGAATGGCGGCCACGTTGGCGGTCCAGGCGCCGTCGACCTGGCTGGGGTGAGGCTCGTCGCCCCGAGTGACGCGGTCCAGGTAGTCCCGCAGCCGGGCAAAGTTGGCCTCGGCGCCTGGGAGATCGCCCTTGGTGGCCACCACAAACCAGGGCTTGCCGGCAATGGCCAGTTCCGGTGATGGGCTGGTGACGGGGTGCAAGGTGGGCGACGGGCTGGCAACGGGGTGCAAGGCGGGCGACGGCGGAAAGCTGCTGTCAACGTTGGCCACACCGGCCACACTATCCACCCTGTCCACCCCGTCCACCCCGTCCACCCCGTCCACTCCGTCCCCCCCGTCCCACTCGCCCCACTGGATGGAAGCGGCCGCACGCACGCGCTGCTGCTCTTCTTCGGCGCGCAGCCGCGCATACAGGCCGACCTCTCGCCAGAGCGCCTTGAGCGCGGCCACGGCATCGCCGGCGCCGAGATCCACCACAAAGGCGAGCAGGCCGGCCCGCTCGACGTGGCGCAGAAAGGCAATGCCGAGGCCCTTGTCCAGGTGGGCGCCCTCGACGAGGCCGGGGATGTCGGCCACGGTGAAGCGCGTCCTGGGCTGCTGGGGGGGCGGGGACGTCTGCAAGGGCGAGTCATAGCCGCCATAGCCTCCATAGCCTCCATCACCGCCATCACCGCCATGGCTGCCATACCCGTCGACCGCCGGGCTGCTCCGGACCAGGTGCCGGGTCGCCGCCAGCGGGCGGCCGCGGTTGTTGTCGAGCACGACGGTGCCAATGTTGGGCTGCAGCGTGGTAAAGGCCCAGGCGCCGACGCGGGCGCGGCTGTTGCTGAGCGCCCGCAGCAGCGTGCTCTTGCCGGCGTTGGGCAGGCCCACCAGGCCGACGTCGGCCAGCAGCTTGAGCTCCAGCTGCAGCGTCAGCGACACCGCCGCCTCGCCGCGCGTCGCCACCACCGGCCGCGGCGTCTGCCGCGACGCAAAGTGCGGGTTGCCCAGCCCGCCAATGCCGCCCGCCGCCAGCAGGATCGGCTGTGCCGTCGGCCGCGACAGGTCCAGAAACACCGGCGCTGCCGGCTGCGCCAGCTCGCGCTCCCGCCGCGGCAGCCGCGGAAACGCCACCCGCCGCACCTCCGACGCCGACAGCCCCGGGTACACCAGCCACCGCCGCCGCAGCCACTCCCGCTCCTCTGCCGCTGCCGCTTCGTCGACGTCGTCGTCGTCGTCGTCGTCCCGCCGCCGCCGCCCGTTCCGCTCGCTCGGCTGTGCATGGCCGCCATCCGGCCCCGGTCCCGGCCCCGGTCCCAGTCCATCAGCCGCCGCCGCCGCCGCCGCCGCCGCCGCCGCCGCCGCTGCTGCCTCGCGTCTGCGCCGTCGCTGCGCCTGCAGCCGCGCGCGCCGCACGGCCGCCTCGTCGGCCGCCGGGTCTGCCCGGCTCAGCTCCCTCACCACCGTGCCCACCGGCACGCTGATGATGACGTCGTCGCCCCGCTGCCCATTGCGCGCCTTGCCCTGCCCGTGCTTGCCCCGGCCCGCCCGCACCACCCGCCGCCGCGCAATCTTGTGCAGCGACGTCTCGCCCGGAACCGCCTGGATGTACACGCTGCCGCCGTGCCCGCCGTCGCCCCCGTTCGCCGGCCCCTCCGCCAGAAACATCTCCCGCAAAAACGACACACACCCGTGCCCGCCAGGCCCCGCATGCACCGTCACCACCGCCTTGTCCGCAAATGCCGGTGCCGCATAGTCGTCCGGGTGCGGGTTCAGCCGCGACTCGGGAATTTCAGCCCCCAGGCCTGGCCCTCCTCCTCCTCCATCACCAATGCTGCTGTATGGTGCAGACGCCGCTGGGCCATGGCTGCTGTGAATGCTATGGCGGCTATGGATGCTATGGCTGCTGTGGATGCTATGGCTGCTGTGGATGCTATGGCTGCTGTGGATGCTGCTGCTGTGGCGGCGTCGGCACTGCAGCAGATGTGCGGATGGCGGATGGCAAGCTGCCCTGCATCGTGCTGCTGTTGGCAGCAAGGAGACCGTGCCCGTCGAGAAGAAGCTGGCTGCAGCCGTCGCTCGGGCTGCGTGGCCCTGAAAAGTGCCACTCAGAACGCTGGAGGAGCATAGAAATAAAAAAGAGGCAGGAGGCGCATGAACAGGACATCGCGGCGCCATGCCGTGCTTTGTAGATGGTGCTTGTACCTTTGCGTCGCTGGCTGGTTCTTTCTTGGCTTTTTTTTCGAGACTTTTTTTGGTCCAGACCTTGCATGTTTTATCCCATATATGCATTTAACGGGCATATCAAATATACGAGTATGTAAATATCAGACAAACACAAAAGGCTTCGTCACAGCCGAGAGCTCCGTACTGTGCATCCATTGCCCTGGACACGATGAACGCATGACAAGGCAAGAGTCATATATCGGCAGACGTTGCGTGGCAGACGTCTCTGCTGCTGCGACATCTGGCAGGCTTTGCGTTGTGGTCATGGTTTTGCAATAGGCGGTGTAGGAAAGTGACTGAGCAAAAGCGAATTGAAACAGCCTGAAAAGCTAGCCAAAAGAGAGAAGGACCTGGGATATGGCGTATGCATGTAGCCAAGCCAGCCCAGTCTCTCTTGTTATACGAGTAAAGCAGAGAGCATGCTGAGACAAGGAGGTGCGTGGGTGGTGTTCCAAAACAGACTTTGGCACAGGCGTCGTACAGTGGAAGTAGCGCTGGCCGTTCCTTTCCAGCGTACAATCATTCCAAGTTCACAAAGAGGAAAGAGCTGCTCAATCCAGGCGCAAAACAACGGCAAGAGCGTCCGGGAGCACAAAAAAAGAAAAAAAAAACGGCCTGCTGCTTCCTCATTTTTGTGTTCCCCTTGTTCCCTTGTCGTGAGAAGGCCTTTTGGCCGCCACCCGTCCCCCCCTCTCCCCCAAAGCGCTGGTCTCCTCATTTCTCTCCCCACTGCCTGCCCAAAAATCGGCTCTATGCCCAATGCATCTTTTTCGTGCAGCAGCGGCAAACCTGGCCCTAAACCCACTCTCCGAGACGTCCCATACGAAGTACGACGTACGAGTACTCCGTCCTCCGCATACACTTTTGCTTGCTGGCCGCCACACTGTCCTTCTCTCTCTCTCCTCTCCTTCAATTGCCATTCGCTCAGCTGGCCTTCTCTCCTCTCGTTCCATTGCCATTCGCTCAGCTGGCCGTCTGCTTTCTCATCCTGCTTCTCGTTGCTTCTGTCTCCAGTGTGGCACGCCCAAATCATCTTTTTTTTTTTTTTTCTTTTTTTTTGTTGCACCATTCGCCGCCTCATCTCACAGTACCGTCCTCTTGTTTTTTCAAGCCACGATCTCGTCCTCGTCCCGCTTTCGTTTTATTTCGCCTGACACTTTAAGCCCCCCCCATCTCTCTCTCTTAGCTAAGGGGTCGTTCATCTTGGGAAACAAAAGCTCTTCTGGCTTTTACCTAAAGACCCGTCTTACTCTTTGTTTCTCTTTACCTTTAATCTAATCAGGCTGTTTCTTCGCCATTGTCCCTTTTTAAAGCCTGCTGTCGGCCGCTATTGCCACCTCTGGGTCTTGGGCTTTTCTGTCGGCTTCGCTGGCCCGTCGCCCAGAAAGCTGAACGAAGGAATCTCTAAAAAAGCAAACAGACGGTGGAGCAACACAACAGCCCCCCAAAAGTTTTGCAGCACGCTATTTCAAAATACACGGCAAACAGTCTGTAGTTCGGGTTATAACAGAATAAATTGAGTTGTTATTAACCCCCCCCCGGGTTCCCCGTTCTCTCACCCCCCTTCTCTCCCCCCCCCCCCCCCCCCCCCCCCGGTCTCCCCATAATGCATCTCCATCTCCATGACCCATCGCCCAACCCACAACAACCCCCCCCCCCCCCACCATGCTTCTCCATCGTCCTACCCCGGTGTTCGCCTTGGACGACTATACGATTTCTGTACAAAGCAAAACCGTAGCGGCTCAACACTTGCGTCTTGTTCGATATCAAGTTTCGAAAAGAGACCTCAGGCCGGCACAGTGCCATTGGACCCAACGAGACGCGTTTTCATGGCCATTGGGCCCATTGGGCAGCTGCACCGCCTTTCTTTCTGCACCTCATCAGCAACCGACTTGTACTCGAGCCACGACAGCACACAACTCTTCCCTTTCAGAAGCCGATTCCCATACGTGGACTTGAACCATCTGTTGCTCTTCCTCCCATCCTCTCATGTTCATCACTATCATCAGCCAAAGATTTTCCTCCCTTTTTGTCCTACTCTCCTGCTGCCTATCCCTCTATCTCACAACGCTTTTCCTCTTTTCTCTTTTGTCTTCTCATTCGAGTTCGTGGTTATCTGCATGGCGTGAGTGTGCTTTGGACATTGGACAGATTGGACAGCCCCCCCCCCCCCCTATCTTACCCAAAGCTACTTCTTCACCTCCCCTTATCGCCCCAGTGGGTATGTAGCAATGCTTGCGTGTTTTAACCTTCCTTTTCCTCTGGCCGTGCCAGTTCTCAACCTTTTGTCTTATTCAACCACCGCTCCAGTGTCGCGTGCACTTCTTGTTTGTCTCCCTTCTATGCCGTCCTTCCTTGGATGGACTCGTGTCGGAGAGCTGTGATGTGCTGCAGCCATTCACAGCCTGCCACCTTTTTTTGTCGTTGCTACTCTCCCCGAGCTGCGTTTGGGGATGTGCCTATGCCTTTTGCATCTGCTCTTGTAAACATTTGTTTCTGGGCCACCAGTCATCTTGGTGTCCCCTACACCCGCAGCTTCTACGAAGCCACAAAACGAGCATGAGCTAACCCAAACCCATACAGGTCGAGAACAACTGGAAAAATCACGCGCCTCACTCCATCTCCTCTCTCTGATTCACTGTCCCGTCTCGCCTCGGGGCGGAGAACCGAGCTGACTTTATTCTCCTAGCAAGCTCAGGTATGTCTGAAATCTCTTATATACTTTTGGTATACTTTTTGCTCCTCTGAAGTAAAGCACTCCATGCTCTTCTACCAAACACCACCTTTGTCTTGTATTCTCTTGCCTGGGCTGTTTTGTATTCAATCTTCCCTTTCTTTTTTTTTTTTTTTTTTATTTTGCCTCTTTTCCATTCATTTCTTTCGTCTTTCTTCTTGTTTCTTTACCCTGTTTTATCGAATTCCTGGCAGTACTCCCTTTTCTCCCCGCTCTCTCATCCTCCATGTCACCGTTTATATCTTTGGCGTCCTTCTTGTGATTGAGGCCTTCCCACCCCTTTCAATGCGTCTGCATTCTGATTTACACTTTCATGCCTCTCCCCAATGCATCCGGGTGGCCGAGCTGTAGGCCCAGAAGCTTAAACTCTATCTGATGAAGCGGTGTGCTGGTGTTTTGTATTATATTGCTTTTGTGACTTTGTTATAACGGAGTCCCTGTCGTCACTTGTGTATTGCTTTTGTGGCTTTCATGACTTTTATCACAACAGAGCCCTTGTCGTCACATTTTCTCCGGTTTCAATTTGGCCTGATTTCTTCTCATGCTTTTGAGGCCCCGTCTCTGAGCTGTTTCTTCTGCACCTGCCCCTCTGATTTATACACCCCTGCTATCTTGATTCCCCATACTAAACCATGTATGCGAAGGATCACGAGGCGCACCAGCCTCGCCGAGTGGTGATCCGCATGGATCCAAACTGTGCAATTTGCAATGCCCCCGCAAGCTTGCAATGTGCGTGCGAGGCTCAAGGGCTGGAGATTGCCATCCGCCAAGCCGAGGCTCGTATGATGGAGCCAGTCTATGAGGACATTCGGTACGTTGTCTGATTCTAGTCTAGTCTTTTGTTTTGTCTTGACTTGTCTTCTGTTGTGTCTTGACACCTTGTCTTCGATGCCAACCGCTCACAATTATGTGATTTCAAGCACATGGGTGCGAAGACACGCACAGGATTTCATCCTCGAGTACTTTAGGCTCCAAACAGAACGGCGAAAACGAAACCACAGCTTGCAGATGGAACGCATTACGCAAAACGCACACTACATGTATCATTCCCTTCCGCACCCCACCGAAGTTGCTGCTGCCAAGGCAGCTCTGAAACGAGGCATCGACGAGGACTGGCAGTCTTCCGTGCAACGGTATCCCGAAGTGCTCGAGTACTACTTTAGCCTCGTCACCCTGAAGCTGCCGCCAGACGACGACCCGCTGGTCCGCGATCCGCCGCTGAGCGCCTTGTCCGGCTCTCGCCGCCTCCCGCTTCACGTTTCGACGGCCCCGACAATAGCAAGCGGCGGCGGCGGAGACACCATGACGGTGGCCGACGGTGCCATGGGCGGCATCAGCATGGCACCTACACCCGTTGGCATCCCCTATGGCCACGCGAGAGACGCCTTGTCGAGAGGCCGAACCCCTCCACCACCACCGTCCGAGCGTCTCGAGCGGATGGATCGCATGGACCGGATGGATCGGATGGACCGGATGGATCGGATGGATCGGAGAACACCAATGCCTCGAGAACGCCGCGCTTCTTTCAGACACCCCCCACCTCCTGGGTCTATGTACCAAGGCTACTAATGAATTTGATGAGCATAATAAGCTCCGATGCCATGTCCAGGGGCATCTAAAGGCATCTAGGAGCCTAGAGATACAGAAGAAGCAGAACCAACAACCAACTTGAATACCATTCTGAGTATTTTCATTGCCTCTTCATCTTATCACAGATAATCCTCAACCTTCTTTTTTTTTTCCTTTTATGACGACTATTGTTTTCGGCAGACGAAATACTTGACGTGGTACATGTTTGATGACAGCATACAATATACAATTTCTGACTCGAAACGAAAACAGCGGATGGCGCTTGGTTTAGTTGGCTGTTCTCATGTTGTTTGCGCGCGCTTGGGCTTTTGTTGTTCTCAGGCGTAATACTTGAGCATTTTTCAGCAACATCAACTCTGAATCTCTTTAAGCCCTTTTAACGTCCTGGCTGTATCTTTTTTTTTTTTTTATCTCTTTCCTTTTTCATATGAGCCGTCTAGTTTTCTTTCTGCATAATTGACTTTTTGACTTGCTATCCATACGCATCGTAACGTTCTTTCCTAGTGTCCGAGCCAACCCTTTCAGATGTTGAGGCGCAGCAACTCGCCGAGCTGCCCAAGGCGGCGGCGAACGTTTGTAGTGGTGGAATGACGAGCTCACCACTGTGGTGTCATACCCAATGAAAAGCCGAACCACGTTTTATAATTCCGCCAACATGTTTTGGCCGTGTATCTGCAACTTGCTGGGGTGGCCAGGCATTGCTCAAACATGCTTTTATTTTGTATTTTGTATGGCCTGTCAGCTACATCTCCGACCGGTTCTCTTCCTCACAACGAACCCCCATTTTTTTAACTGTATGCCAGAAAAGAATAAAGGGAAAAAAAGACGCAAAAAGAAAAGAGGAAAAAGAGAATAAAAAAGTAGGTACTTTTAGCAGCGTGTCTTTCTAGAACAGCAGCTTGCCCTCTTCCTTTTGTTTTGTTTGTTTTTTAAAGTATGTTTCAACATCCCCTTCGCTGCACCAGCATGACCCCCCATAAAAAGATGCGGCCACATTGTAGTGAGCCTATCCAACCTCGCGCTGTGAATATTCCACCAGAAGCCTTGCCCACAAGGGGCTATAAAAATAAGAAGAAGAAAAAAGGGAGGGGGGGAGAGACATGAGCGAGTAGAGTTAGCACGGCGTGGAGCGACGTTTTTTGAGCCCCCCTGGAATAAACATGCAAAATAAAAAGACAGGCGGGAGGCATGAAACACGTCAAGAAACACTTGTATGCCAAAAAAACGAAAGCCAAAAGCAGAGGACAGAAACAGAAATAAAAGTAAAAAGCTGAATAAGGAACAAGGAGGGCGAAACGGAACAAAACTGGGAGCAAGGAAAGAAAAGCGTTCGCGTGGGATAAACCAGCTGGACAGCTCTCTAGAGTTGCAAATTATGCTGTCGTTGTGGCGCTCTCGGGCTGAGACTCTGCAGTCTTTTCCTTGCCTTCGTTTCCTTCTGAGGAGGCCGTCAGGGAGGCGTCTTTCAGGTCGGCCGTCACCTCGGCGACGGCCTTGTTGTCGCTGGCCGCAGCCTTTTTCTTGCCATTGACGCCGCTTCCGTTGCCGTTGGCCGTGGCCTCGCCCTCCTGCTCTTCCTTTTCCAGCCGCTCGATCTCCTTCTTGGCCTTGTCGATGTTCTATTGTTGTCAGCAGGTTGATAAACGATCGCAGACGATCGCAGACGATCGCAGACAAACGCAAGCGAAAATAAGAGGACATAAAAGGGAGAAACTTACTCTTTGCGTCTGAGCGGCCTGGTCCGACTCCCAGTGTGCCAGCTTCGCCTTGATCTGCTCAATGAGCGCGGGCACGTCGGCGGCGCTTGCGGGGGGATTGAGGCCCATGAAGGCGCAGTCTTCGATGACAGCAGGCGGGACGTTGAAGCCCTTTGACGACGTGGCGGCCGTGGCTCCGTCGGCGGCGTCGGCGGCGCTGGTCTTCTTGGCGGCCTTCTTGGCCGGCTTCTTGGCCGGCAGATAGAAGTCGTCGCGGTCTTCCTTGCGCACGAGGCGGGTGCCCTTGAGGCCGGAGTCGTCGACCTTGCGGGTGGCCTGGGCGCTGAGCGCGGTGGTGGTGGTGGTGGTGGCAGCACCAGCCGGGGCAGGGGTCGAGGCGGGATCGAAAAAGTGCAGCAGGCTGCGGGCGCGGCGGATTTCGTCGAGGTAGGCCGGGTCGCTGGCCTCGGCGAGCAGGCGCTGGGCGCGCTCCTTTTTGCGTTCGCGGTCGATGCGGTCGCGCTCTTGCTGGCGGCGCTCCCAGACCTTTTGGCGGGCCTCGCGCTCGTAGGCGGCAAAGGCCTTTTTCTGGGCGTAGTAGTCGTCCTTGAGCTTGCGGATGGCGTCGAACTTGTCGCGCTGCTCGGCGTGCAGGCGGCTGCGCTCGTCGCGCAGGCTCGACAGGTTGCGGTAGATGCCGTCCTGCTCGGCCTTGACCTGGTCCAGCTCGGCCTGCAGCGCGTTGTAGCGCTCGCGCAGCGCCCGGTCCTCCGGGTCGTCCATGCCGTCCTTGATCTGCTTGATGGCCGCCTTCAGCTCGGCGATCTGCTTCTCCTGCGCGTCGAACTGCGCAAACGCCTTGCGCACCTTTTTCAGGTTCGTCACCTCCGCCAGCGCCTTCTTCTCGTCCACCAGCTTCATCAGCCCCGTGCCCACCTGCTCCTCCAGCCGCCGGATGTGCTGGTCCAGCTCCTCCGCCGTCTTGAACGCAACCTTGCTGCGCGCCGCCTTCTGCTCCGCCACCCGCGACCGCAGCTGCTCGTCCAGCCGCTTGATCTGCTCCAGCTTCGCCGCCCGCGCACTCTTGCCCCCCGCCTGCTTCTGCCGGATCTCGTTGAGCTGCCCAATCAGCTCCTGCCGCCGCTTCTGGCTCGCCGACTGCTCGCCGTCCTTGCCCTTGTTCGGATGCACCTGCTCGATCTGGGCCTTGACGGCATTCTAAAAGAAAAAAAAAGGTCAGCACTCGATCAGTTAGGACACAGTTAGGACACCGCCTGCAGAGCCCGCCCCTAAGCTCTCGTCACCGCATCCTCTCTCTCAAGACACGTACAAACCGGGCCATGACGTCCTTGTGCTCTTTCTCTGCCTTCTCGAGCGCCTTTTGGAAGACCGCCTCATCGGGCTTGGTCGGGCGGCCGGTCGTTGCCGCTGCCGGGGCGGCCGCGTCGGCCGGGGCGGATGCAGTCTCTGCCATTGCTACTTTTCCGTGAAAAAGCAAAGAAAATAAAGAAGAATATGAGAGACAATCGATCACCGATTGTAGGGGAAAAGGTCAAGCAGAAAGACAGAGAAAAGGAAAAAAAAAAAGAAATTGTCCAATCGAATTGCTGGGAAAAGCAAAGTAATTGTATATATACAGGACAGCCCAACTACACCTATCAAGATGCAAGCGTACGCCGTAGAGGGGAGAGAGAGAGAAAAAAAAAAAAAAAAAAAAAAAAGGGACCTGTCCGGTTGTGTTGTGTGGCCCTGCGTTCTGTTGGCAGATGTGTGTTCTTGGAGCTATGGATAGAGTATGGGATGCCAGCAGCAAATTATTTTAAGAATGTGTTCTTTTGGTTCTGCCTTTTTTTACCGCACAAACCCCCAGCCGAAAATCCATCGAGTTTGCTGGGCCTGGCATGGTCTGTGCGTCGATCTGGACACACGCAGTGGCTGATTGGTCACATGCAATTTTTGTGGGTCTGTTCTCTCCTTCTCTTTTTGACAATTTTTAAACTTTTTTTTTTTTTTAAATCGCTGTTTGCATCTGCGGCCAACAAAGGGAGGCTCCAGGCTACGCTCAACGACGATCTTCTGTCTACCAACCCATCGCACCGCTACGCTCAACGACGATTTTCTGTCTGCCTGCCAACCCTTCGCACCCACGCCTTTACGCTGCGCCAGAGCGCGCTGGGAGCACATCGACTCTTGACGCCTTTGTGCACAAAGCGCTGCTGGAGCGAGAAGACGAAAGCAGCGGCAGACGCGACCAAAGGGTGCCCATCGACAACAAGCAAAAAGGGGCAGACACCCGCCGGGGAAGCGGCGCATCGGACCGCGATGTCTTTTTCACCGTCTGGTAACGATTTTCAGGAGGACCCGGCAAAGCAGCGCGAGCTGCGCAAGCTGTGGCGGGCATGGCGAACCGTCCACGAAATGTGCCAGGATCGGGTGGGTGCTGAGATTGTGTTATTTCTTTTTTGTGTTGTTTGTGTTGTTTGTGTTGTCTGTGTTGTCTTCCTTTTTGCCAAAAAACTATGGCATTCTACTTTGACTTGTGCTGACTCCAGCGGCGCAGGGCTATGAACTCGCCGAGGAAGAAGTCAAGATCAGCTTCGAGGAGTTTGTCAGCAAGTTTTCACTCCCGGACGGCACGGCCGAGTAAGTCGAGGAAGGGGAAAGGGTGGTGGAGATGGCAGAGAGGAGAGGCGGAGACGGCGGAGAAGAGAGGCGGAGACGTCTTAAAGGAGAGAGGGGACCTGTCCGGAACCTGTCCGGAACCTGTCCGGAACCTGTCCGGAACCCGTCCTGAAACTCTTCTGGAACAGCTTGCTAACAAAACCAGCCGCGGCAAGATGCAGTTCTCGGCGCGGCCGTCGGAGGCGATGAACCGCAAGTTCACGCCGCCGGCGACGCCGGCGCGGCCGGACCCGCAGCCGGAGTGCGGCACGATCTGGGTCGAGTTCATGACGGAGCTGCAGATCGGCGTCAAGGAGATCAAGCGCTTTGTGCAGCACTGCGACGAGCACAACTTCCGGGCCGGCATCATGGTCACGCAGGGCGCCCTCAGCGCCCAGGCCCGCAAGGTCATCAACGCCACCATCATGTACACCCAGATCGAGTGCTTCATGCAGGACGACCTGCTCGTCAACATCACCCACCACGAACTCGTGCCCACCCACGTCCTGCTGAGCCGCGAGGAAAAGGCCGCCCTGCTGGCCCGCTACCGCCTCAAGGAGACCCAGCTGCCGCGCATCCAGCAAAAGGACCCCGTCGCCCGCTACCTCGGCCTCAAGCGCGGCCAGGTCGTCAAGATCATCCGCACCAGCGAGACCGCCGGCCGCTACGCAAGCTACCGGCTCTGTGTATGAGACAGCGGCCGGGGGGTGCAGCGGTGGGCATACGGGGGCGAGGGTGGAAGCAACGGCAAGGGGGAGAGAGCATAAAAATAGACGACTCGGGCGTGCTTGGTTCCATGGGCTGTGTTTTTTTTTTTCTTTTTTCTTTTTTCCTTTTTCTTCTTTGGTTTGTTCCGAGTAATGTGCGTGCTTGTTTCGGCAAAGGGACTTCGTTATCTGGTCATGTATTTTACGGAGTAACTTCATGCCTGTTTCTCTTGTTTTGATATTCGGACTACAATGTGATGTCCATAGTTAAACCTTTTAACACGACTGGGAAAATCTCTTTATACCAAGCGTGCAAAACGAAGGCCCCCGTTAACTACAACTCTCGGTTATCAGGTATATGGGATAGACTATTTGTCACTCTGACAACTACAAAGAAAAGCCAACACGTGAGCGTAACCAGGCTGCCTCCTTTTCGCGTCCACAGTGACACTCAGTTCTCTCGTTGACTGACATTGAACTTGCAGACATCATATGCTTTCTCTTTATCAGTTACGTCACGTAGCGTTGTTCAAATGGTATAATGCCTCTTTATGCCACTGTGCTCTACTACACATGATGCCTAAAAAATCCACAAAGCAGTTCCCTCATATAACCATCGTAAAATACAAAAACATTCCCCCCCAAAAAGGCCCAACATGTCATAAACAGAAAAGGGTAGGCCGCCTATGCCTGGGGTATATATATAGACCGATTGTCACATCAACATGAAACAAAGAAAAAAAACCCAAACAAACTCCGACCCCAAAACCCTTTAAAAAACACCCCGGCAATACTCAGTACAGTATCCAGTAACAGAAAAAGAGAAATAACGTTCACACATCAAACATTGTCGTCACAGAAAAAAAAATAAAAGAATGCAAGGAAGCACATAACGCCCCTCGATGGAAAGATGCGGTTTTTGCTTTTGACGAGCGCGGCGCCTTCATTTTGCGCTGGGTCCAAGGAGACCACCAGCGTCGACGAGCACCATGTCATCGAGGCTGCTGGCGCCCATGTATGCGCCTGGCGAAGTCCTGGATGATGCAGAATATGCTGCCGATGATGAAGACTCGTGTCGAGACTGGCGGAAAGCGGAGTGCAGCTCCGCTTTGTTGGGTGTCGACTTTTGGCGCTGTCGAGGGCTCAGAGGGCTCAGCGGGCTCATCAGCCCGCCCAGGTCCTGTAGCAACGCCGAAGATCCGCGACGAACACCATGGCTGCCTGCCATGTATGCTGGTGACGGCGGTATGCCGTGATTGGATGGCACGCCACCAGGGTCGTCGTTGCTGGCATGTTCGGCCCGCGGGCCCGACCCAAGCAAGTCCCCAGGATCGAAGAAGGACACCCTTCGTGGCGTGGATATGGAAGTGTGCCTGGACAGAGCGTGCGCAGCGTCTTTCGCCAGCAGCGCATCGTCGTCGCTCTGCCCACTCCGGGCGCTCCGAGCAGCACCGCTTTCCCGTCGCTCTTCGGGAATCCGAAACTGCCAGTTCTTCAGATCCTGGACACCGCTGTCGGTGCCAACATGGCTGCCCGGCCGTCCGTTGTCGGTTTTTCCGCTTTGCTTTTCCGCCTCGTCAACCGTCAAGCCAAGCGCGGATCGGGGGCTTCCTCCAGAGATGGAGTGGCCGAAAATGACATCGTCTCCGTCGACCGGGTCGGGAGCATCTCGAAGGCTTTTCTGTACGCCCAGTCCGAGGTCCCTGACCAGATCCTCATCACTGCCCCAGTGGCGGTTCATCGTTGGCCGACGAGAGCGTCCGAGGCTGGCTCGGTCCATAGAGTCCATAATGGATCCGCCCCGGAATTTGTTCTTCTTCACGCCCCGATCACGGACGAATGAGCCGAGAACCAAGGCATTCGCTGCCGTGGTGGCAAACAGCAGCTCGACCGAGGCCAAGAGCGAGCGCACCGGCTGGCTTCCGTGGGCTTCGAGGACGCGGGCGAGGCGGTAAATGGTGACACCCACAACGCCCAAGCTCAGAGAAAATAGAAAAGTAAGCTGGATTTTTCGCTTGACGGACTGGTGGCTGAAAAGAATGATGGGAACCGGAAACAGCACAAGAAGGAGATCGGTCAAGATGTTGCAGATGGACATTGTGAGCAGCTGTGCATATCCTTGGCGGCACTGGCCCCCCGGGTCGGGCAAAACTTGCCAGTAGTGGCTGAAGGGGTGGCACTCGGCCAGATCGCTGATGACGATGGCTATGAAAGTCGCCACAAGCACGTAGCGGGTAAAAACGAGGCTGATTTGCGAGAATCGCTCCGACAAAGCATCACTGATGCGCCTAAAAAACTCAAGAATGGTCACTTTGAGGATCCAGAGGCTGTGAAGAAAACATTGTTAGTTATTGTGTCCAAAAAATAAAATAAAAAAAATAAAACCTCCGAAGACTTGGAAAACTTACGTTGCGGCATAAAAGATGCGGCTTGCGAGAACGAGGCCGCTGCCGATTGATCTGCGGTGAAGGTCCAAAGGGGAGAGTTTGACATGGTCGAACTGGCCATTGTTCGTGCCGTAGAGGAGGATCACATGCACGCAACCCATGCGCAGAAAAAGAGGTATGAGAGCAAGAGCGACGGTTCTGTCTTCGACAAAGAGCCGCTCAGAGCGAATGAAGCGACCCAGAATCCGCAAGAGAATAATGGTGGAGCAGAATATGGTCACCCACCAACAGACAAGCAGTGTTGGCTTGTCATTGGCAAACGGGTGGACTGATGGCGGACTGGTGTAAAGACCCATAGTTGTGGCTTACCGGGGAGAGAGAGAGAGAGAGAGAGAGAGAGAGAGAAGACGATGCAGACGGTGAGACAGGCTGGCGGAACAGGCCAGCCCACGTCGGGGGGCGCCGCAACTGCTAACGGCGTGCTGCTGCCCGCGACCCGGCGAGACGGATAAGATGGACAGGCAGCAAATTGCAAAAAGTCGGGCCCGTCTACCTCCGCCGGGCAGAGGAGGCCCGAGCAGAAGGACGCCAAGCAAGCGTGATCCGGGTTGGGGATAAATTCTCTTTTGTAAATGGATGCCCCCCCACTTGTCGCTTCACGGAACGAAAACCGAGAAAATCCGTGGTGATCTTTTGCAAGGCTACTTCGGCTGAATGCTCCGGTTGCTGGCTGTTGTGAATTATTTTTATCTTTTTTTTTGTTTTTTTTTTAAGAAAAAGGCCCTCGGGTCGACTTTCCCTCTCGCCTCCGCTTAATGATGGGATCCCTTAATGATTTGCTTGCCGCGCAAAACCGCACCGCCAAAACAGCAGCTGAAATACTGCAAAAATCGAAAGTCGAGGTGTCTTACAGCCCAAGGCTTCAGTAGGCGCACGTTGTTCCAGTTTGTCAGTCGCTGTTGGCCTGGAGGTTGAAAGCGTGGGCGACCATGGGTGAGAGGCAAGATAAGAAAAGGCCTCGAAAGAAGCAATTGCGCTTCAAGAAGGCAATCGGAAAGAGAAACACTTTAAAAGCCGCAGCAATGGTGGTCCTGCGATTGGCGATTTTTTTGGTCTTTTGAGAGGTGCCCGTGGGAGAAGAAATAAAAAGCCCCCTCCACCCAAGCAAGGCGGCTCAAAGCTGTTCTTTAAGCCGGTCGGAAATTGCACGAGAAGCAGGAAGGCAAAGAATCCACACGAACCGGGCACTGAGATCGAGTTGTGGCTCCGTGAAAGCAGAGGGTGATATGTGACGAGGTAAGGAAGAGTATGGAAGTAAAAAGAGAGCAGTAAGAGGGAGAAAAGACGGACCAGAGAGAATTGCTGAAGAAAATGCAGACGGTAGGAGATAGCGTGGCTGGTTAACGACCAAGCAGGAAGGCATACAAGAGATAAAGAACCAAGACGGTAAGGAAAGAACGATTTGGTGTCCAAGGCCGGCCGAGTCCTTGGTAGTGGCTAAGCCGCGTTGGGCAGAAAACTTTTGTCGCTTGAAGATACGCCATCCATTCTCGTACTGTGAAAAATCGCCGGGTGGGTCGTAAGAGGCAGGAGGAAAAGCAAAATGTGGTGGTTGGTGCAGGGGAGGGAGGGGTGTCGCGGCAATGTACTCCGTATCTCCATTTTTAGTCCGTACGGAGTGTTCTAGAGAACAGGGCCACCAAGCACTCCGTAATAGCGTAGCCTATGCACTGTAAGAGACTGTAAGACGAGACGTGATTTGTACTCCGTGAAGAGACAAATTTAGTGTGAATAGTATTACAGAGTACTTTTTATGAGAGGTACCACTGCTTGAGCATGTCGAATATAGAAGCAGCGGTGTACCTGACACAGTGCGGTGAGGGGCAGTGGCAACCGCACGAGACTTGTAACGACCTCGGCTGTTTTGTATGGCTTTTTGTCGTATGAAGTCTCGATAGCGCGCCGGTGCACTTTGTACTCTGTATCAAGAAACACGCAGACGTTGTAGCGAGTGCTTGGGAACAACTGCCCTTTGTGAAGCCATTGGCCCAGCTTTCGAACGCCGAGACAGGAGGCGGCTGAGATGTCTTACATTTTACGGAGTGTCGAGAACTCCCATGCTTAAGCGAAACATTAGTATCAATTAATACGCCGGAGCACCGCCTGAAGGGTCTCGGCTTTCATGTCCTTCGTAGGGCAGCTTTCCAAGACAAGTGGGATTTTCGTTATCGCAACGATCTGTCTCTACGGAGTAATAGATCTCAAAGAGACGAATTAGCGACGATCTAAGTTTTCCTTTTTCCCTTTTTTTCCCCCTTTTCTTTTTTCTTTCCTTTTTTCCCTTTTTCTTTTTTTGCCCAAGGGCCGTATGTTAGCTGACGGTCTTACTCTGTAAAGACTATCGCCAAGAATGATCCCGTGAAAAGAAAAAGAGCGCATGGAACACCATTTGACGACTGAAATACAAAGGATTGAAATACACCACGGAACGCCGTACGCAGTACGGGTATTCTAAATTACGAGTATCTCGTCATACTCGTACAAGCACTCCGTACTCCGTACGGAGTACTCGTACATGACTTGCTTGGTATTATTGCCTGCAAAGCACTTGGCTGAACAAGCACAGACAAAACCGTTTTTGCACGTTGGGAGCACAGACAGATTACCCACTCCGCTGAGCACGAGGACCGAAACCTTCTTGGGCGCGTGGGTGCAACCAACCGAGTGAGATAAGAGACGGGCTTTTGGGGTGACAGCAGCGCAGTGGTACTCGTATTACGAAGCGTTAATTCGACGTACCGGCACGGAGGAATACGGAGTGGGAGAACGGGAGCCAAGACGTTTAACACCATAAAAGACTGTAAAAAACTGCATTGCTGGGAAATGTTACTGTCAGATTCCACAGAAGCTCTGCTTCGTCTTTGCGACACGGTATTGTTCTACGAATACAAAAAGGCGGAGTACGAGTAGGAAGCAAATAGAGCTCCCTACACAGGATTCAAAGGACGCAACCGTGTAATCAAAGCACAATTCCCGATTGCGCTTATCAGGATTGATTTGGGAGGATCGAAGCGGCCAGCTCAAAGAGGCAGGCGGCCCAGTTAGTTCGAGTAAGGGCAGCGCTCCCATAATCTACGGACCTTGCTCCGCTAGACTTGGGCCAGAAGTAAACGTGTACGGAGTACGAGTAACAATACTCTGTAAGACCGCCTTAGTGTGTGCTTCGCAAAGTACCAGTACGCTGAAGCGCTGGTATCCCCATTGACAAAGTACTCGTACGAAGCAATACTTTGTGTCGTGAAGAAGCACGACTACTACGATACCCCCGTTCAGACGGAATGACGATGGCGGTCTCCCGCTTCTGGCATTAATGCTTTCAAATATACGGCGTAAGTGTATCATGGTATGGTGTACGAGTACGAGCACAGTCACAGAAGCTCCTTGTTCACTGATAGCGCTTGCCCAGTAATATAAAGTATGAATATTACCCCGTTTTTCTTGGTAGTATTTTGCTGCTTTTTCACACGTTGTTCAATATACAGCCCGCACAATGATACGTCGCGAGCGTATGGATCCCCAGTCAATAAACCCACCAGGTTGGTAAATGCCTATCAATACCCCTGGTGCAGATGTTGTATGAAATGATTGCCCAGAGAGCGACGTCGAACAGGTGGTATTATTACTCCGTACTATCTTGCCTATCTTGCTACGTCGGAACTGTCCGTACCCCGTAATTCTTGTGCAAACAAAGCAGTCAAAATACGACGTACGGCAAGTAATATTGATCAACGGGTTCCTGGGAATAGCACGACTTTTCATGTCATTGTAGCCGGCCAATGGCCAGACAAAGGCTGTTAACGGTACTCCGTACAATCGTCTTAATTCAACTATCGATATCCGTACGGAGTACATCCTTGTCATTACAATAAACCATCCCACTGGCCTTATGGGCTGTTTCTTCAAATCACGGCTTTTTGGGGAGGGTTACTGATTCTGTGAAGAACATGCCACAGCCCCAGCTGCGCCGCCTTCATGACTGAACTCACTCCCGTATAAAATTGGACTATCGCCAAAGGATTGCTGCAATAGTAATACGACATAATTTCTTGTTCTCTTATCCTCCAATGTTGTTGCAGGACAGAGTCTAAAGTGGGGGGTTTTGTAATGATTCATCCCGTGTCTCCCACTTACAACTCGATGTCGCACTTTGAATCTTACGACCCATGCCGATTCATTCAGACAACCTTGAGTAGGTACGGAGTAGAGGGCTAGAATTCTCAACATCCTTGCTTTGGCGTCCCCATCTCGTTACAAAGAGTCATCCCGCAAAAAAAACAAATAAAATCAAAGGTAAAAATCGTAACTGCTTTTGTCGCTGTTATGGCTGTTGAGAGGCTGTGTGCTGATGCTTGTTTTATGTCTCTTCAATCTTTTTCCTTCTTCTTTTTTGTGTATGTGTGTGTAGACGTGGCTACAGACGGAGACGAGAGATCAAAAAAAAAAGAAAGCGAGAAAAAGTTGAAAAGGAAGACGGTAACCACCATCACTCCGTCTCGCTTAGGTAGACGCCTCGGCGGGCGGATTCAGTGGTTTCTGGCTATATACCATGTACCTAAAAAGCAAGAGGGGGGATAACGTTAGCAGGTGAGGCAGATTGTTTTTTTTCGTCCATGATCGAGGGTCAGGCTTACATGTCGCCAACGTTGAGGTTCTTAGCAAAATGCAACCTGGACCGCATCCGTGCAACCAGGACCTTTAGTTCTTCTGGGCTCCAGCCCATCAGCTCTCCGATGGGCAGCACGGCAAAGCCGTCCAGGCTGAGATCGAGATAGAGCAGCGTAAAGGCGCCCATTTGCTTCAGTTGCTTGTCCTTGGGCCATGAGCCGAACGGAATCACGTATGTCTTGGCCACAGAGTTGACGAAGCCGGCACCCTCGGCCCAGGCCTTGAGGATCTTTTCGTCAAACTTGAATGTGGCACCCATCTTTTCGCCGGCCTCGTAGAACACCTGAGACCATTGTCTGTACACCCTGTTGTCGAATTGTCAGCTAGAAGATCAAGCAGGCCTTTGCTGTAGCAAAATGCAGGAGAGAGGAAAAAGAGGAAAGAGAGGAATGAAAGGAATGAGAGAGAAGGGAGGAAAAGAGAAAAGAGAGGAAAGAAAGAAGAGAGGTGCCGGTGCCCTTGCAGGATCAGACGCACTTGTTGTCCTCTTCCGGGATTTCGGGATTGGTCGAGCGAGGCTCGATGCAGGGCTCGATGTGCTGGATCCAGCCGCCCGGCTTGAGCGCCCTGTAGGCCTGTTTGTAAAAGGCGGGCCAGTCCTTGATGCCGCCGATCATGTAGCGGACGTGGATGAAGTCGAACGATTCGGGCTGGAAGGTCCAGTCGAGATTGGCGTCGTCAATCTGGAACTGCACATTGGGCGGCACCCAGCTGGGCTGGGACACGGAAAGGTCGGTACCAATGACCTCAGCAGAGGGGAATTTGTCGGCAAAGTCGCTAAACCATCTGTTAGACGGAGTCGGACAGCCAGCCAAAAAAGGAGCCGTACGGAGTGGGACAATGGGAAAGGGGGGACAACATACATGGCCCAGATGCCAGTTCCGGTGCCGACATCCAAAACGCGCTGCCCAACAAAGTTAGCGAGCGGAACCAAGCGGCACAAGGCAAAGAACCTCTAAATGCAGACAATGCGACTTGCCTGGGGGTTGTCTCCGATGGGAGCTTCGTAAAGCTCGCCTTTCAACATCATAGTCAGCCACTGGTGTCTGCCAGCGGAGTTGTTAGCACAGTTACAGAGAGAGAGAAAGAGAAAGGGAGAGAGAGTGTGTGTGTGTGAGTGAGAGAGAGAGAGAGAGAGAGAGAGAGAGAGAAAGAGAGAGAGAGAAAGAGAGAGAGAGAAAGAGAGAGAGAGAAAGAGAGAGAGAGAGAGTGAAGACAGAGTTCAAACAATAGAATGGTCTTACGCGAGGTCGAAGCTTTCCATGTGCTGCTCGTCGTTGGGCGCCCTGCCGATTGTCAGACTTGCGGCACAGGCAAAAAAGTCAAGTGAACAGACAACGATGAGGCAGAAAGACAGAGGGCCGGCGTGCCAGACTTACCAGTACTGGGTCGTTTTCGAAGTCTGATACGTGCGACCCAGAATGGTGCGGTACTCCATGATGCTCGAGTTGAGAGACGCGGTTGAGCTCCGGAGACTGCAAAAGACAGGAGAGCGTCAGCATGGCACAGGAAAGCTGAGAGGAAGGCTTCTGCGCGGCTGTACTTTACCTTTCCGCCTCGGCAAGGGAGTCGACGTCATCACGATTCACAAAAGCGTGATCCTAAACGGCAACAAGGAAAAAAAGAACTGTCAGTGATCGTTGGAGGGAAACGACGGATTTTTTGGTTGTGGCGGAGACGGCGAGGAGGATGGGCCGGAGAGAAGGTGGAGGAGAAGGTGATGCCGCAAACAAAACAGTCCAACTCACAATTTCAATGGCCTCTTGAGCAGGTGCTGCGGCTGCGGCTGCAGCCGGAGCCGCGGCCGTTTCTGCAGGGCTTGCCGAAGCTGCCTCGGCCGGAGCTGCCTCGGCCGCAGCCTCAGCCGGAGCCTCAGCCGGAGCCTCAGCCGGAGCCTCAGCCGGAGACTCAGCCGGTGCTTCCACTGCCGGAGGCTCTTCGGCAGCAGCCGCCACTGTCGGAGCCGGTGCAGGTGAAGACATGGCCACCCAAGACGCAAGCCTGTCGACGGATGCCGGAAGGCGAAAGAGAAAAGCCGGAGCTGACGCGCAGGCAAAGATCAAAGCAAGCCGTGCAAGCCTTTTTTTTTTTTTTTTTGGCTGGACGGAAAAAGACAGACGGAGACAATCAAAAAAGGCCAAAAGCTCGTCAAAGAAAGACAATGAGCAGAGTTGAAGAAGAAGGACTGGTCTTGCTGGCGAGAAAACATGCAGAGCGCAAAAAAGAGGGTTATTTATTGCGCGGCGAGACTCTTTTCAGTGCTCGTAGCGACAACACTTTTTTAACACAGCAGCTTCCAATAACGGCGCCCGAACCCCCCCTCTACAGCGCTCGATCGCTCCTGCCCGCCTTACCCCTCCCCCGTCTGCACCCGTTTCTCCCTTCCTTCCCCCCCCCCACGCCCGCACCGCTGCAGCACTGGCGTGGGGCCGGTAGATCGCCATTGGCTGGCAGGCCTAGAACCTTGAGCGCTAACGGCGGCGCGCCACAGCGGCTGCAACGACAAATGGCCGTATTTCTTACTTAAAACGGTTACTTTCCCCGCCGTACTTTTCCGTCTTGCGCATCGAACAGCTGTTTCCCCCCCTCCCCTGAGTACCACGTAATAGTCGTACGTCGTAGCTTCCTGAAGAAAAAGAAGCCGGCCAACGGATGGCGCTAGGATGAGAGAAAAAAACAGCTGTTGAATGCAGCCCGCAACGATACGAGTACTCGTACGGAGTACATTTCTCTTTGCAAAAAAACGGATCACTCAAAGTGTTAGTCTGAAGAGAAAAAGAAAGAATCGGCCGAGACCATTGACTCCCTTTTTGGACAGGGTCCCACTCCCATTCTCCCTGCCTGAGAGGGGAAGAGCTGGAGCACTCAGAGGGCACATATGGCGCTTGAACAACTCTGATTTATTTGTGTTGTCAGCAAGACAGACAGGTTACATTCTTCTTGACACGAGAGAGCACGAGCGAGGGCAGCCAGCTACGAGTATGGATACACCGTACACACGGGAGAGAGAAAGAAGGAGGGACCGGAGGGAGACGGAGGGCTGGAGGGGTTGAAGAGAATCCTTGCTAGCTTATCACGTCGCATTCGTCAAGAAAAAAGACCTTGACTCTTAGCGGATTCCGCCGCCAGTGGTCAATGCCAAGAACCAATATCAACCCACTCGTCGTAACCCAAGACCAACTGATTACGAAATGCAAAGGATGCACTCGGAAACGACACGCGGCTGCACAGACAAGATCAAAGGGGTCAGAGCAAAACTGTCCTGCTTGGTTCATCACAGTTCCCCATACCCACCAGTCCATCTCCAAGTGTCACGTGGTTTGATCAGGGCTTCTCGTTTTCATCTCACAGCGCATCTCAAGGACCTTAAGCACCTTTGCAGCTGCACACCGACAGACACTAGCCGGCCAACATGGTGTGGCGCCCCTCGTCCATACTCGGACATGTCTCTCTCGGCGTGCGCTCTTACGAGATCGCCAAGGCCTTCTACACAGCTGTTTTGGCGCCCCTCGGCCTGAAGCTGGTCTACGACAGCGAGGCCGAGGGCTCCTCTTCCCCGGGCCGCACGCGCACGCTGGGGTTTGGCCCCGACGAGGACCACGAGATTGTCAACCTGTTCGAGGTCGCTGATGGCGCGCATCGTCCCGAACCGGGCCCTGGTTTCCATCTGGCCTTCAATGCACCCAGCCGTCGCGCCGTGGCCGAATTCCACACGGCCGCTCAGAGGTTCGGGGGGGCCGACAACGGCCAGCCCGGTGTGAGGCAGCACTACGGCCCAAACTACTATGCCGCATTCGTGATTGACCCTGACGGATGGCGACTGGAGGCTGTGTGCAAGAGCACCGAGGACGAAGAAATGGCGGCATCTTCCGCCCTGGGTAATTGACACAGCTGTCAGAATATGGCGGCGAAAGAGGGCAGCTGAGGGAGGGTTGAATATTAAAAATTAATGAAATGAAAAAAGAAAAAATGAATCGAAAAATAGCACCTCTCGGCGGTATGGCAGTTTGGCTGTTGATTGATTTGCTTTGGATTCTCATATTCTGGGAGCCTGAATTTTGCAGCCCCGAAAGTAGACGCAAGACCAAATACAAAGAAGCAAGTCTGCTTCGCAGTCTGGGCGGACAGTTCTGGAACCGTTGGGGCTCCGTTTGCTCATGAGAAGCAAAATTCAAACAGATGTGAAAGAAAGCGAACGGCTGCCGACAACATCAATCAGCGACCCTGCCATAGCACCCAGCATTCACTGCATGCAAGCAACGTAAACAGCAGAACGCCGCAAGTCTGGCTGGCCGACTGAACCAGTCATTCACCACATAGGCCAGTGTCCGCTTCCAGGCCAGGTTATCATTCACTTTTTGTCAACTGTTTTTGTATCTGCTTGGCCAACGCTGTTTGAGAACTTAAATGCATGATTGCTAGCTCCTTCTCTCTCTCTCTCTCTCTCTCACTCTCTCTTTCTCTCTCTTATTTTACACCCACGAACCACCATACCCTGTCACCGCTACAATGGCTACAAACCTCAGTCTGGGCAATGACGCCTTTCTCACCAAGATCGACAACCTTCGAGCACTGAATGTTGGCTCCATCATTCCACTGCCACAGGTATGTTCTTTGATCGGTGGCTTACCTTGCCGTCTTGCCATTTGGCTTCTCAGTTTTGCGCATCTCGTGTTGCAATGTGCTGACGCTGCCTTTCTTCTCCTTTTCCCCAGGTCGTTGTCGTCGGCGACCAGTCCTCTGGCAAGAGCTCTACCCTTGAAAGTCTCACGGGCTTTGCCTTTCCTCGGGACACCAATCTCTGCACGCGGTACGCCACGCAGATTTCGTGCATTCGGGCCCCGGAGAAGAGCATTGTCGTGTCCATTATTCCCCGCCCCGATGCCGACGACGATCTGAAGACGCGTCTCCGGGCCTTTCGCCACGAACTTGTCAAGATGGACGATGCCAAGCTGGCCAGGATCTTCCAGAAGGTATGCGGAGGTGCCCTTTGCGTCACTGACGTGACTGCGACTCTCCATGGGCCCATTTCGCCGTATAATACTATACTACTACAAACGCTTGTCTAACAAGGCCGCAGGCAAACAAAGCCATGGGAATCCGCACGAGTGAAGATGCAGATGGCAGCGGCTCTGCTTTTAGCGAAGATATTCTCAAGATTGACATCAGCGGCCCCAATGCAAGTTGTACCTCTTAGACTTTTGTTTTGCATACCTAGCCGTCCGTCTTGGAGCCTCGGAGCTGACACGTGCAAAGGAGACACATCTGACGCTGATTGATGTTCCGGGCATTTTCCGAGTCCCGACGCCGGGTGAGAGATGCATTTCCAAACGTTGATTTCTTCCGTTGCTAACATCCTTTTGTTCTGCTTCTATCTGCAGGCATCACGACGGACAGTGATATTCAGCTCGTTCGCAACATGGTGAGGCGGTATACAGAGAACAGCCGTACGATGTATGTGGTCCAAGCCCTGACACGACACACAAAAAAAAAAAAAAAAAAAAAAAAAAAACTGCTAATGCCAGTGGCCACAGCATCCTCGCCGTCATCCCCTGCAACATCCACGTCGACAACCAGGAGATTCTCCGGCTGGCTGCCGAGGCCGATCCCGACGGGGTGCGCACCATGGGAGTGTTGACGAAAGCAGACCTGGTCCCCGAGAAATCGATGCAGAACGCGGTGCTCGAGCTCGTCAATGGCCAGCGCAATCCGCTGAAGCTGGGCTACTGCGTTGTCAAGAACCGGGGCGCCGACGACGACGGCACGACGCTGTCGGCTGCCCAGCGCCTGGCCGACGAGCGCCGCTTCTTCCAGGAGCCGCCCTGGTCGAGCTGTGGCGGCGGCAGGGCCGCCCTGGGCACCGACGCCCTGCGTGCGCGGCTGGGCGAGCTGATTCTCGACATTTCCAAGCGCGAGCTGCCGGGCGTGCGGGCCGAGGTCGAGGCCAAGCTGCTTGGGCACCGAGCCGAGCTGGAGGCGCTGGGCCCGCCACGCGCCGACGAGGCGGCGCAGCGCCAGTATCTCGGGGCCCTTGCCGCGCGAGCGCAGGAGGTGACCAAGAGCGCGCTCAGCGGCTACTTTGCCGGCGACGACGGCCTTTTCCAGCGGCAGCCGGCGCTCCGTCTGATCACGCGGCTGGTCCGGCTCAACGATGCCTTTTCCGACACCTTTTGGAAGATGGGCCACACCCAGGAGTTCAGAGCGGACTGGGACGACGACGGCGAGACGCTGCTGCGCTCGGTTGCTGAGCAGGAGCAGGAGCAGAAGCAGAAGCTGCAGCAGTCCGATGCCGGTGTCGATGCTTCGCAGCCGCCTTCAGAGTCCGACGAAATGGCGGCGCTGGACGCGGTCGACCTCAACGCCTACTCCGGCGAGCTGGGCGACATTGTCGTGTCCGAGTTCGACTGTCCGCCGCCCAAGGGCGGTCCGTTGACAGGGCTGATCCGCCACGAGTACGGGACCAACCGCGGGCCAGAGCTGGGATCGGTATGTTGTTTGAGGCGCGACGAGGAAGAATATACGTACGTACGTATATACGTATATGCAGGGTATATATCTCGATGCTAACACTAAAAGTTCAATTGCGACGTGATGGCTTCTGTCTTCAACAAAGTGTCGGAGAAATGGGGCCCGCTTGCGCTCGCCCACGCGAGCAAGGCCATTGTCATCGTGCACGACTACGTCCGCCGGCTCCTCGTCGAGCTGTGTCCCGACCGGGCCGTGCGCGACCAGCTGTGGGACGTCCTGCTGCGCGATCGGCTGCGCGAGCGCTACCAGGCGGCCATGGACCACGCGCGCTTTCTGCACGGCATCGAGTGCGGTGGCCATCCGATGACGGTCAACCACTACTTCAACAGCACGGTGCAGAAGAAGCGCCAGGAGCGCCATGACGCCATCCTCCGCGCCAGTTGGGAACGCACCGCCGTCGAAGACGCCAGGCGACAAAACGTTTCGCTCAATTCTCTGCTAAATAACCTAACCCTCGAAATGACCAACCACGAGCACGTGTGCGAGGACATCCTCGACACCGTCGAGAGCTACTACAAGGTCGCCCGCAAGCGCTTTGTCGACACCGTCTGCCAGCACGTCGTCTTCTACATGCTGCTGTTTGGGCCCGACAGCCCACTCAAGATCCTGTCGCCCAGCCTGGTCATGCAGCTGACGAGCGACCAGCTGGCCGCCATTGCCGGCGAAGACGACGCCACGCGCCGCCAGCGCACCGTTTTGGAGCGCCAGCTCGACAGCCTCGCGCAGGCCATCAAGGTGCTGCGCGGTTGACGGAAGGGGATAGATATGGGGATATGGGGATATGGGCAAGGCCCAGCCAGGCCGCAGGCCCGAGGGAAAGGGACTTGAAAAGAACTGACATTTGAGTCAGAGTCGCGCTGGAGGGGACTGTCGAGAGAAGAAACGTGCGGGGGAAAAAAATGAAGGAGGCGACGGAATGCGTGGATTGGCCGGTATCGGGAAGAAGAGACAGCGTGGACAAGAACGGATACGACGAATTTAAATAGTGTACCTGAGGAGTGCTGCTTTGCTCAAGACGATAGACAGAGCCTTTGATTTTTAATTTACTTTCTCTGGCAAGTCTTGACGATGTACAGCTGGCTGTGGCATTTGCTCTCTCCAAAGCAACTGTGAGCTCCGGCGGGCCGACAGGATGTGTATTACGTCTGGGAAACTAGAGAGGAATACGAAGTATGTGAGCATCTGTTCAGTTTCAGTACTAATGCAATTGTGTCGTATTAATACTGATATTCCATGCTGCTGTCTTATCTACTGCTTCTTATCGGTAGAATCTTCCTTATACCCACAGGGTCGGAAGTGTGGTCCCCGAAAGCGGCAATTGGGCTCTCGGGCAGTCTGCCCTTCGGAATTCAAGAGCATCGCCGCTCGCTTGGCCGACTGATATCCGAGTGTGTTTATTCCATTTTAGCACGAGGAGCATCCGCCTCTAAAATGAGTCACCGCAGTACAGATACATATAGAAATAGACACGACCACACGGCCACGCACATACTTGCAGCCGCAGCCATCCAAACCATAGACAGGAGAAGAAAAAAAAACGAACTGGACGGTTAAAAAAGTAAAGTAAAATGACACCAACCGACAGCCGTGCGTCTATCCACGACAAGAATCGCATTGTCGTCCTCGGTGCTGGATGCATTGGTCTCACGGCCGCATGGTTTTTGGTGCGTTATCGCCCGTTCGCAAAAGACATGCCATGGTATTGATTGGATTGCAGAGTTTGCTAATGTCGGTGAGCCACTTATAGCTGCAGGATGGATTCCAGGTCGACGTGGTAGCCAAATTTTTGCCGGGCGACACGGACATTTTCTATGCATCGACCTGGGCTGGAGCATGCTGGAGTGCCAGAGCAGATTCCGACCAGGAGCGACAGCTGCTGGCAATCTCCTATCGCCAGCTGTTCGCCAATGCGCATAAGTATCCATCGTCAGGTGTCTGCGTATGTGATGCGAGATATACAGGGTATTACGAGTGAGATATTCGGCTAACAAGCGAGGCACCAGGTCGTGCGGACCAGAGATCTCTTTGAAGAGAACCCCGAGAATGGACCCGGAGCCAGCCGGCAAGCGAGCCCGGAGCTGTGGTTCAAGGATGTTGTCGCAAACGTAAGGCCAAGTCCGACCACGTCAAGACAGATGGCAGACGATCTGACAAATGACTTGTGTGCGAGTAGTTCAAGAAGCTCGATGCTGGAACCTACAGCTCCGAGTATGCCTATGCGTGCGAATACGACGTCCCCGTCATCGATCCTCCCGTGTATATGCCCTGGCTGCAGAAGCAAGTCGAGTCGTTGGGCGGGAGCGTCATCCGCAGGGAAGTGGCGTCCTTGGACGAGCTCTACGCGTCCTATCCCGGCTCCACCGTCTTCATCAACGCCTCCGGCCTCGGGCCCAGGACGCTGGGGGGCGTCGAGGACAAGAAGTGCTTCCCAGACAGAGGCCAAAATGTCCTCATATCTTCGAAAGATACAAGCACCATGTTCTTTCGAATCGGAAAGGAGTTCTCCTATATCATCCCAAGGCCCATGACTGACATATTAGTGTGTGGTGGCATACACCAACCGTGGAACACGTACGGACTTTTTGCCCCCTTTTTTGCTTTTTTGCTTTCCCACCAAGAGTCACGCAACAGACGAGCTGACGGGCAATGTAGATCTCCTGTTCCCGACATGGCCATCGCTGCTGACCAGCTACGCCGCACCAATCGTCTCTCTCCAACCACGGTGCCGGAACAGCCTACTATTCACAGCTACGCTGTGGGGATCAGGCCTGGCCGCGAGGACGGCTATCGACTCGAACGAGAGGATCGAGAAGGCCCTGATGGTATCACGAGGCATGTTTTGCACGCATATGGCCATGGGCACAATGGCCAGTCCCTCGCGATTGGCACGGCAGTCTTTCTAAAGGGGCTGATCCGTGATCTTCAATACAAAGCTTCACCAAAGCTGTAGAGTCAGATTTTTTTTTTTTTTTTTTTTTTTTTTTTTTTTTTTTGTAAGGGGGGGGGGGGGGGGGTTTTTTTTGTTTTTTTGGGACATGGTGTTAATTGTGGTTTTTTTTGACTTTTCCCCCCACC
>JADHKP010000031.1:0-162614 GCA_019925385.1 Raffaelea deltoideospora | reverse complement strand
CAACCCATCGCTCTTAACCGCCTCCCAACGTTATCAAACTTTCCCGCCCTAACCACTGTTTTTTTTTTTGTTGTTTGGCCCTTTTTTTTTTTTTTTTTTTTTTTTTTTTTTTTTTTTTTGAGCGTCTTTGGTCGCCTATGTGTCTACACCGACGAATTCTCGTCATTTTCAGACGCATGCACTGCTAAATCAAAGGCTGAATTCTGGCATAATAACTGCATGATTTGTTTGATAATTACACATACGAAGCAGAAACAACACAGAAGCAAAAAAAAAGACGTGGTGGGTCATCGGCAGCGTTCTTTTTAGTCCTGCAGATGCTCATAGAACTCCTCGGTGTTTTCCATGTACAGCGTCGTGTCTTTGCCAGGGGCTTCTCGGGTGGAAAAGCCGTTGCCGAGATAGTAGAAGCGATTGCGGTGAGTCCCGCGCCAGATGTAGTCCTCAAAGCGGATCTTTTCGAGCATGTGGAACCAGTGGATGCGGCTGCCCGGATGCAGGGCAACAATGGGCCCGTCAATGGTGCCGTTCTTGAACCAGGAGCGGCAGCTGGTGCTCCAGGCCGTGCGCTTCATGTACACATCGACGTGCTCGACAAAGTCGTCGACGGCTTCCTGCTTGGCAACAAAGGACTTGTACTCCTGGGTCTGGGCCTTGTGGATCATCCGCAGCATGTACTGTGTCGCCTGCTCGGCCATGGGGAGCAGCGAGCCGTGGCCGCCAGGGCAGTTGGGGCCCATGAATACTGCAGTTGGCAGGGGTGGTCAGCTCATCAGCGGCTCTCATCAGTGGCTTCTTCTACGGTCAACGGGTATACTGACTGAAGTGGTTGGGGAAGTTGGGCACGGAAAGAGACAGGTAGGAAGTCGGCCGTTTGCTCCACTGATCGGCCAGCGAGATGCCGTTGAGGCCGCGGAACTCGAAGCGCGGCTTGAAGGAGATGTCGAAGCCGGTCGCGCAGATGAACAGGTCTACCGGGATCACCTCGCCCGTCGACAGCTTGATGCCTTCAGGCACGATCTCCGAGATGGCGTCGGGCACAACGCGGACGTTGTCCTGGATGAGCGCTTCGAGATAGCCGTTGCCCGGCGTCGGGCGCCGGCAGCCGACGGCAAACGAGGGGACCATGTATCGCAGCAAGGGCGAGTCTTTGCCGAGCTTTCTTGTCATTTCCTCAATGGAAAACCGAACAGACTCGGCCTGCTCGGGGCTGTCTTTGATGATCTGACGGCATTGACCGTTAGCGCCACGTTTTTTTTTTTTTTTTTTTTTTTTTTTCCCCTCTGCTCAGGCATCACACCCCCTTGAAGGGACATTGGACATTGGAGCACCTACAAATTTGAAGCGGACATTCAGCTCTTGCTCGATTTCTTTGCGGTACTTGAGGTAGGCGTCGGGGTTCTCGCGGAAGAACTTTTTCTGCTCGTCCGAGTCTATGACAGGTTTAGCCAAAGGACAAAAAAAAAAAAAAAAGGAGAACACAGAGATGTCTTACAGTTGAAATTGGCGCCGTTTGGCCCAGCCTTTGACTGTGCAAAGCCGGCGGTGATCCATGTGGGAGTGCGGATGAACGTCGTTAGGTGTTCAACGTCTAGCAAACGCAAACATATTAGAAATCGATCGGTTGGGCGGCGGTGTGCGCAACCAGCCATCCTTTTTTTTATTGGTTACATTACCTTTTTGGATTTTGGACACGATCTGGACGCCAGAAGAGCCACAACCCAGAACGGCAACGCGCTTGCCCTTCCAGTCAATGTTGTCGTCCCAGTGCGCGCTGTGGACCAGCTGGCCTTTGAAGGAGTGCAGGCCCGGAATATCAGGCCATTTCCAGTTGCTGTTTGACAAAAGACGGTTAGAGTTGTGGCTGTTTCCATCGGCCGAAACAAAGCCCACATATGAGAGTGCACACATACTTGAGGATGCCAGACGCGTTGATGAAGAAATGGCCATAGTCGTCTATGACCTCGCCTGTGGCGAGATTCTCAATCTTGAATCTGTAGAAGCCTTCGTCGTCGTCCCAGATGGCCGATGTGATGCGGTGGCGGAGGCGAACAAACTTGTACAGGTCGTGTTTTCGGGCCACGTCGCAAAAATACTGGAGAATTTCGGGGCTTCCAGAGTAGCTGTGGATTGTGAGTAGGGGAAAAGAAACAGCAAATATATGTATATATAAACAAAAGGACCTACTAGCTGGACCAGTTGGGATTCGGACTCCAGGTGTACTGATAGTTGTGAGACGGAATGTCGCACGCACAGCCGGGATATCTAGAGCGATGATGCATCGTGCTGTGGTTAGCTGACACGAGGACATGCTGCTGGGGCGGGTGGTGTGGCGGCCACAGACGTACTTGTTTTCATACCACGTTCCGCCGACCTCTGGGTTCTTCTCGTAGATGACCAGATCAATGTTTTTCATGTAGTTGTCGACGCGATGGGCAAAGTTGAGTCCGGAGGCGCCGGCCCCGACCACGACCACCCGCACTTTCCGCGGTTCTCCCAGCGGCCTCTCCAGGACAACATAGGGCTCCTTTTCGCCGTGAGTGCCATTGGTGCCATTTGTGCCGTTGGTGCCGTTGGTGCCGTTCGTGCCGTTGGCAACGCCATCGGACGGCTTCGAGGATGTAGCTTCAGGCATGGTGTTGGTGTTTGGCAGGCAAGGGTGCTCTGGGTGGACAAGCGTAGCTGAGTCTCAAGGCCTGATGCTCTGGGAAGACAAGCGTGGCTGAGTCTCGATTCAAAATCGACCCCCCAAACACAAAGAGCAGAGCGACGACATGGTGCAGAGGCCAACTAACAATATAAGTACTGCTGTGGTGGACTTGAGCAGAGCGACTGCGGTGGTGTGACGTTGTCGATGTCAGCTGCGCGCCAGTCGCAGTAGCTGGGGATGCACACGGATCTCACCGAGGTAATAAGGCTACACCCCCTCAAACGCCCCCTCTCCGCCTTGCGAGCATTGCTCCGTAGTTGTTCTATTACCCCGCAACCTTTTTCGGTTGTACACGGCGGGCCGGCCCTGATTGGGATTACCGAGGAATCGGTACAGAAAGAGCAGCCTTTCCTTCTTCGCCATGACCACGGTGACGGCATGGCAATCAAGGGTTTTTTTTTTCCTTCTTGCGCGGCTGCCCCGTGGCCGGTGTGCATTCACCTTGACGAGGCTCAAAGCTCGATTGGCAAGGCTCAAAGCTGGGGCTTTTTATGTCAACTTTATGTTAACGCCGCCCATAAAGCGAGGTAATAGCGCCGAGCCGATAATGTCGGCAAACGCGCAGCTGGGCCGCGCTAAAGATGATGATGGCGTATTGCCCCGTACGTATTGCCCCGTACGTGGTGCGGGCAACCAGGCCGATGCCAAATGGTTTTTGTGCGTCGTGCGAGTATTTGGATTCAAAGTCAGCCAATGGCGATTGCTGGGTTGGTGACTGGCTACGAGTACTCCGTACAGAGCCAGCTGTCGGCTCCGCAGCTATTGGCCTGCAAAAGACTCATGTCTGGGCTCCTCTCCTAGACGCCGTGTGGCTTTTCCTTTCTCTAACCCTTTGCTTTCTTGGCCGGGGCTGTATAAACAACAGCTCGAGTCCTAGTATGTTCTTATGCCTTCCTTGACGCAAGGTCTTTGCTATACACAGTTTAAACACAACACCAACCCTGTAAGACAATGCAGAATACACAGTAGTATTTGACAAAGTTGGGCGTTTCCACAAGTCCCGAGAAGCTCAGCCAGACATATCACTCCTTATCTTGCGCACTTTCTCCAATACAAAACAGATCCACCCTTCGATACATTGCCCTGTACTGTACTTGTCCTCACATCAGCTCCACAGTTCACTTATGACCCCTGTCCCGAAAGGAGGACACTTGCCGCCAGTCTGCGCCGTCGAGACTAGAGTCCTGTGTTCTATAGAGGAAAGATGTTCTGTCTAGGCGCCGTTAAAAACCACACGTTCTATTCGCTAGTGGTTCTTTTTTCAAAAATGCAAGACTTGCCAAGTGCGCATTGGCGCGGAAGCTTAAAATTTGGGCACGCGTGCGTCGCCTTGGCCCATTTCTTTTTCTCTTCTTGGTTGCCAGTGCTGGCTGCCGGCGTCTGTGGCTTTGGCTAGGCGCGAAAAGAGCGCTTCGGAACTTTGGATCAGACCCGGAGGCTCTCTGTGATCGTAGAAGACTTTGTTCCTACCCTCAGTTCACCGCCTTTGATTTCTGTCCACCCTCGGCTGATCGCCTTTGATTTCTGCGCCCTCGGCTGATGGCCTTTGATTTCTGCAAGCCCTCTTCAGTCTTCGTCGTCCATCCTTGAGCATTGGTGCTCTTACTCAACCCTCAAATCATCTGGGTCGTCGGCGGACCGGTCGACACTGTCGAGCGGTAAATCGAGCTGGCTCTCGTTTAAGGCGTCGAGAAGCTTTGCAATCGTTGGGTCGGACGGCCGTGACGCGCCCGGGTGTCCAGACCTGGACGAACACGCAGAGGCCTGCATCATCGGCTGCTGCTGCTGCTGCTGTTGCTGCAGCAGTAGCCCTTGTGGCCGTCCGAGAGAATGCAGCTGGTTTGGCAGAGGCGCAGACGGCGACAGATAGGGGTCGACCCCCCAAGCCTGGAATTTTTGCTGCCAGCTGGCGCGCTCCCCGAGGAGCCACATGTCGTCATCGAGGGACCGCTTGGACGAGCGCGGCTGTTCCGTGTCTGCGGCGGCGGTCAGGGCCGGCCGCATGTATGCGAGGTGGACCGACGCCTGCAGCTGCAGCGGCGTTGGGGCGCGTGGGATGGACTGTGTGTAGTTGGCGAGGGGCGAGCCGAGCGGCGGCCAGTCGTTGCCCATAAACATGGCATCGCCGCCCACGAGGGACGCAGCCTGGCCGGCGGATCGGATGGCTTGCGGCATGGACGACAGGCTGCTGAGGTAGTCGGGCATGCTGGCTGTGACGGGTAGGTTGTCGAAGAAGCCCGGCAGCATGGCTGGCATGGACGAATCGTCCAAAAAGTCCTGGGCCGCCTGCAGCGTCGCGGGCGAGGCCATGTCGAACCCGTTCCCGTAGGGTTTCATCATCATCTTGTTGTCGTCGTCGTCGTTGTTGTTGTTGTTGCTGTTGTTGTTGTTATTGTTGTTGTTATTGTTGCTGTTGTTGTTGCTGTTGTTGCTGTTGTTGCTGTTGCTGTTGTTGTTGTTATTGTTGTTGCTGCTGACCGTCTGCATGCTCGCCGACGCGGATTGCGACGCAGCGGGCAGCAGCATGGGCATCCGCATGCCCGAGTTCGTGCCGCCTTGCGTCGTGCCGGCGGCGCGGTTGGGGGTGAAGGTGCCGTACTTAATGTAGCAGCGCCGCAGGACCAGGTCGGCTTCCTCGGGCAGCTCGACGTTCCATTTCCGCGCCAAAACGCCGAGGATCCACAGGGTGCGCCGGGCACACAGCCAGTCCTCGGCAATCTCCTCGAGGTGCTCGACGTCGTGGACAAAGTCGCGGCTGGCCGTCGCCTCCGGCAGGTTGAGCAGGTTGATGGTGCAGGCCGAGTGGATCATGTAGATGGCGGTATTGCAGATCTGGCGCAGGCTGTACGACTGCTTGTAGAGCCGCGTCAGATTGGAGATGGTGCTGGCGTTGGCCGAGCAGATGCGCCGGGGCGAGATCCGCCGGGGCAGAGGCGACGTGGCGGGCGTGTATTTGAGAAAGGGCCGAAAGAGGTGAATGTACTGTAAGTGGAAGAACATGCTGGAGAGGTCAATGGTGGGTTTAAAAAAACCCGATCGTTGGCAATGATCGGGTTGTTTAAAAAAAGAGAAGCGAACAAAAGCCAATGATCGCAAAAACTCACTGCATGAGAATGACGTTTGGTAGCTGCCCGTCCTTGGGCTCAAACTCTTCCGGCAACTCGCTTCGCCAGTCTTTCAGGCGGCGGTGAAGCTCGTTGAGCTTTTTAAACTCGGCAGCCCGTCCGGTCGATCGGCCGATGTTGTTGGGGTGGTAAAAGAAGTGCAGAATGTCGCTGCTGATTTCGCAGAGCCTCAGCAGCTGGATGGCGGCGGCGCGGGTGCGCGAGGGCTGGGGCTCGGACGAGGGGACCTTGGCATCGGTCAGGGGCGACCAGAGCTCGGCGTCCTCGCTGGGGACGACGTCGTACTTGGGCACGTTGTGCGAGTCGTTGGGCAGCTGGGGCAGGCGGCCGAGATAGTTGGACCAGACCTTGTCGAAGAGAAAACAGCCCCAGAAGGTGATGCGGCGGGCGTCGATTTCGCTCTCGGGCATCTGGTGGTTGCCGGGCGAGGCGCTGCCGGCCTCGGAGTTGAGGCCGATGTCCTGGCCCATGCGGAAGCTGATGCCGCTGTAGACCCATCCGTTGGCCTCGCGGGCGCAGCCAAACTCGCGCAGCGACATGAGCGCCAGCGCCTGCACCGTCGCCAGCTTCGGCTTCTCGTACTCGTCGTTCTCGATGATCAGCTGCTTGGCCTTGGCAAAGAAGTGGTCGCCCTTGCTGCCGCTGTCGCCCGGCACGGCAAAGGCCTCGGGCACGGCGCAAAAGTGGCAGCCCAGCGCCAGCATCGCGTTCACCAGCAGCGACGTGCAGTAGACGGTGCGGCTGGGCGGCGTCTGCGGGCGCCCGCGGAAAAAGTCGTGGAAGAAGAGATGCTTGGACACGATGGTGAAGTAGGCGTGGTGCCAGTTGAAGTAGACGTTGACGAGGTGCACAATCAGCGCCGTGTCGTCGGTGACGTCCGTCCAGCTGTTGATCGCCTCCTCGGCCGTCAGGTACGGCGGCTCGAACTTGGAGTACTCGGCCTGGCCGCCGTGGTAGAGGCCGCCAAAGGCGCCGCCCGAGCCGCCGCCGCCGTTGTGGCCGCCGCCGCCGCCGCCGCCCTCGCCGCCCTCGTCGTCCTCGTTGATGTCGCTCAGGTGGATCAGGTGCGACGTGCCGCCGATGAAGCGGACCGACCCGTTCTCGAGCCGCAGCTCGGCCATCTTGCGGGCCAGCTCAAACCGCCCGTCCACCGGCTGGTCGCCGCCGCCGCCGCCGCTGCCGGTGGTGCCCGCCGTCGGAAAGTAGGCCAGCTGCTCGTCGTCGTCGTCGTCGTCGTCGTGGCCCGCCTCGGCCTCGGCCCGATGGGCCAGCTCCTCCTCCTTGGCCAGCGCCTCGGCCACGGCGTCGAGGCTGTCGCAGGTGCGGATCCGCCGCACAATCTCCGGCACGTCGTCCTCGTCGGCGTTCAAGATGGCCTGGATCAGGATCTTGAGCGTCGAGTTCTGCGACCGCACATTGTTCGTCTTCTCGCGATACGCGCCCTTGCGCCGGTGGTCCGAGTTGGGGTCGTACACGCACTCGGTGCAGTACACGCTCGCACACGCCGCACAGCTCGGCAGCACGCCGTCACACTTGGACTTGCGCTTGCGACAGGCAATGCACGCCGTGCTGACGCACCGCCGCTTCTTGGCCGTCGGGTCAGCGCCGCGGCGCGTCTTCTTTGCACCCGCCAACAACAGCTTGCCGGCTGGTTCCCGGGCCGTGCCCGACATGGCGACGGAAGATTGGGTTGGAGCACGAGATGCCTGTCTAGATTTCTCCTAGATCCCAGAGGATCTCCTGTCTAGACTTCTCGATTCTCCTGTCTAGACTTCTCGATTCTCCTGTCTAGACTTCTCCTAGAACAGGGATTGTTTGCCTGTACCCGACCGTGCACAGATGATGTTCGCCTGAGAGAGACCCTGAGAGAGACCCTGAGAGAGACATACAGCCGTGGAGGGGTATTCTCTTCGGCCGGCGGCGTTCAGACTAAAAGACGGAAAGTCCACGCTCAGGCGATGCCTTTATACCGGACTGGGCATATTTTCGGCTGGCCGTACAAATCTCATTTCTAATCATGGGTGGGGTGGGTTGGGGGGTCTTGTGGCCGAATTATTCAGTTATACGAGTAAGCAGTCCAGTCACAGATTCACTAGGTCGAGCATCACTAGGTCGAGCATTCACTAGGTTGAGCATTCACTAGGTTGAGCATTCACTAGGTCGAGCATTCACTACGTCAGCATTCACTAGGTCGAGCTGCAGCTCCAACGAGGCAGTGCACTCAATGGAGAGCTTTGGCAGCTCAGAACAAGTTCATCTATACGAGCATTCCACCAATCAAGACTGCCATGATGGCGTGTCCGCCCTGCGTCGGTGGAAAGGGGGCCTTTTGGAGAATGAAACGAAGCTACCCTCACGTGCATATTCTTATAACCAGTCGTCGTCGTCATGATCCTTTTTTTTCCAAGTCTTTCTACCGATGCCGAACTGTCCGAAAAAGAACCTGAGAATGCCGAACAGAAAAAGAGGCGTGTCATTTCTCATTGTTTTCCCCTTCTGGCTTTGTCATTGCCCGTCCCAGACAGACTGAGAATGGGCGAGGAAAAAACACAAGCTAGGCGAAATGCACCTTATCTCTTGCCCAGGGGGGCCCTCTTTAATCCACTTGCTCTTCTGCTACCCGGCTGCATCTCCTCGGAACTGCATAACGGTTTGGGGCTTAAGATAGGAAAGTGCCTTGGTAGCTGGCTCGAGACCTGTCTCCCGTCGTGATTGGCCTGAGCCCTTAGTGACTGGAGAAGAATGAAAGGGGGGGGGGTCCCCAGAAGAGAGAGGCAGAGGAGGTGGAGCCGCTACGTATCTGCGCCCTCGTAGAGACTCCATCCATCGGGCAAGACACTAGCCCCGGTCTCATATCTGGAGTTAATTTCGAGCTGTGTCGATGCACGGCTCTCAAGCATGTTGCACGGCACTTTTCGTGTCGTTGATATGAGACATTGTTATTGTTTCCTTTTCTTTCTCCTGGCTTCCCCTGTTTGAAGGCCGGAAAATCAGGTTCAGCACAGAAATGACGATCGCTGATTGCGGTATACTGGCAACGCGGCTGAAAGATAACGTTTGGCGCTCTCCCTTTCTCCGTGCCTGTATTATAAAAATGCCGTTCCTATATTCAAAGAACAGGATGATACCCCGAGCTGTCTCTCTCACCTCTTTTTCCATCGTTCATCGTTCGAGCCATCAGCAAACTCTTGTTCCCGTCTTTGAGCCTTTCGTCCGCAACCCCCCTGACTGAACAATGAGCAAGTCGGAGCAAGACATCTCGACTGTCACATCTTCTCCTACCGTGATCGCATCTTCGTCTACCGTGATTTCAACCAAGATGCCTTTTGCAAACACTACCCCAATGTAAGTGTTGCTTCTTTGTGTCCCCCCCCCCCTCTTGTGTATCATCTTCACCCGTCACATATGGACTACGACCTAACGAATGTGCGCACGTCTAGTTGCCTTGTTGGCTTTATGATGAGCCTGGGCCCTCTGGCCTGCGACCTCATGGGCTGGAGAGGCGCTGGCGGCTCCGGCTCGTCCTCCATCGGAGTCTATTTCTTCATGGGCGGTCTTCTCATGATCTTGGGCGCCATTGGCGAATTCATCCACGGCAACACCTTCCCGTGTGTTGCCTTTTCTGGCTTTGGTATGGATGATTGGATGGGCTGGTCGCTGGTCGTCCTTCTCGGCTGGGATCCGTCTTTGCTGACATTTGGATGTGCTTATATAGGTGGATGGTGGTTCTCCTTTGGAAGCACTCTTGTCTCGTCGTTTGATGCCTATGCAAACTACTCGCCCGATCCGTCCAACCCAAGCGCTGGATTGTCGACCACCGGTTTCCAGTCTGGCTTTGGTGAGTTTTCTTCTGTCTTTCTGCTTCTCTCTGTCTTTCTGCTTCGCTTTCTGTCTTTCTGCTTCCCTCTCTCTGTCTTTCTGCTTCTCTCCTCTTTTGTCTTTATGCTTCTCTCTCCTTGTCTTTCTGCCTCGCGCGACTCCCATACTCATGCCTGCAGCCTTTTATCTCTTGTTCATGGGCCTCTTTTCCGTCGTCTGCCTCGTCTGCGCCCTGAAGCTCAACTTGGTTCTCATCGCCATCTTCGCCACCATCGTGCCGTGCTTCGTTCTCTTGGCAGCGTCGTTCTGGTATGCGGCCGAGGGATCGGCTGCGGCAGCATCCAGACTTCAAATTGTACGTCCAATCAAAAAACATAGACCCTCCACCTCCCGCGTCCACTTACTAACTAAAATCGTGCCAGGCGGGTGGAGCCCTCGGGTTTGCGTCGACGGCCTCCGCCGGCTATCTGTTTCTGGCTCTGATGCTGGGCAGTGTCGACTTTCCCATTGCGCTGCCGGTCGGAGACACGAGCTTTCTCTTCAAGAAGAGAGAAAAGACCGTGAGCGAGGGCGAGGAGAGCGTCTAAGCAGCAGAAACGGCGTGGCCTGGCGGGCAAAGGTGGCAAAGGTGGCAAAGATGGCAAAGGATGGCAAAGGATGGCAAAGGATGGCAAAGACGGTCGCACGGCAAAAAAGTTCTCATGCAGTAGCTATTGCTACTACTATTTTCTACAACTACTATATTCTACTACTACTCTTTTCAAACCCACAAAGCGCCGAGGTTAAAAACAAAGGCGCGCTCTGTGGGTTACTCTAATAAGTTTTATAGTTGAAACTATCCATAATATAGCAAGCATAGTTTCCATATAACTTGGCCCCGGCTCTTTCGTTTCCATATGGCATAGTCCCAGCTCTTTCTGTGGCCTTTCTCGTAAGCACTAGTGACCGCCAGCCGTAGTGCCGCCTTTCTAGGATACGGAGTAATACTCATAAACCCCGTACTCCGTAATAATGCTCGTACCGTATTACTACTCCGTATTACGGAGCATTTGTAGAGGGACGGTACTTCCACTAGCCAGCAGTATGTGCTGAAATAATTGTACACAAATTGGACCGCGCTGTCGAGCAGTTCAGTAGCCAATTACCGTCTTTGTATTTTTTGGCTGAAATACACACGCGCTGCCAGTCCATTCAATGCTGTTTTGTTACGTAGATTCATCTGCTGTCATTTGAACAGCGGCCCTCCATTCACAGCGGTAGCAATACTGTCTCTGAAAATACCGTTTATGGAAAAACAAGGCTATAGCTGTTAAAAGCATTCGGCCTATAAGAGACCGACAATGGTCGTGGAGGGCATTGGTGGGTTGGTCAAACGCCAATGAAAATATCCCATTTGTTTCTTAGGCATTTTTGCCCCTCTACGAACATTTCCCATTATTTTGCCCCTCTACAACGATGTTCTGTTCCACCACTCCGTACTTTCTGGCTCGCCTTTTTTTCTGGCCGTATAGCCACTTCATTCTCCAACTCTTGAATTGCCAGTCTGCTGTCAACTGCGCGGAGGTGAGGACGGCTCCGACGCCGATTGAATGCTAGAGCTGGCATTTTAGGTGCTAGTCTGCTCGTCTGCTCGTCAACTGAACTAGCGACAAGATAACACCAACTGCTCTCATTGGTGAAGCTCCGTACGCTAGCTGGCAAACTGCTGCTGTCGATGTCCGTTGGCTTGGGTGGCAGAGCCAAATCAAGCCAAATCAAGCCCCTCCTGTGTGAAAGCTTCCCAGTAGCTTTGGTAAGCGTTCTGGCCACCGGCCAGCCAGCGAAAATGCAGTGTCAACTCCACGGCAGAAGCATTGAAAGCACTTCCGGAGCTTATCTCTTGAGCTTCACAGCTCCCAGAGCTCTTGTGACAGCTCGAGCCCCTCAATTCCAAGAAACAATCACAAGACGTGGCCGGAAGACGTGTATTGCCTTGGTCTCCTACATTCCGAGTCAAGTCCGATCGAGAAATGCAGTCTCGAGCTAGAAACGTACGGAAAAAGAGAAAACCAGAAAAAAAATGTGACAAGTGGGAATGGCCATGAGTCGTCGTAAAGCTACAGACACTTCCATGCCGCCTCACTCCTCAACGTTGGCCAGTGCAGTGCAGAGCTCGGGAAGGCTTACGTCAATCAATGTGAGACCGGGCCGCACCGCGCGGCTACTGTGGCATACAGGCATAAATTTTATGAACAAAGGCGGTGTACGAGCTCAGTTGCGTTTGAAAAGCGAGGACGCGTCTATGCTCTACACTCCTCGGGGAGGGTTGACGGTTGACGGTTTGCCATACGAATAGACGCAAATGCGCACGCCCAGAGCCAGCTCGTTTTTTGGTTTTCTTTTTTTTTTTTGGCGCTTGTCGATCTCTGAAATGATAAGGAGATAAGGGCCAAGTCTGATGGACCAATCTTGCACCCGAAAACATCTCCGCGGAGTATTCTGTTGTCAATATGGTTGCGTATTGCCAGATTGCACCGCGATAAAGCTAAACCGACGGCAATAACCCGTCAATCTACAAACCCATCTGCCAGAAGCCATGAGAGGCACGCTGAATGGACTTGGGATGCAGAATGAATACTTAAGTCAACAGCATCTTCAGTCCAGTTGGAAAGGAAATGTAGAGAGCAGGCAGCATCTTCAAGTTTGAAAAGCAGGACAAGTCACAACAATCTCAAACCATTCAAACAATCCAAACATTCCAATCCACTCAACCCAATCACAATCCCAGTTTCTCCCAAGAAATTAGCCCCCCCACACCTCCAAGATGCCGATCGACTTTACTCTAACGCCCTACCAGGAGGACCTGAAGGCTAGGGCCCGCAAGTTTGCGGTGGAGGTCATTGCGCCGGCTCGCGAGGCGTACCTGAAACTGCCGACGCAGACGGAGCGGTGGAAGTCGACCAAGTCGGTGTACGAGAAGATGTTCGAGGAGGGCTGGATCAAGATCCAGATCCCCGAGCACCTGGGCGGCACCCGCAAGAGCATGGTCGACCTGGCCATCATCTGCGAGGAGTTCTATGCCGTCGACTCGAGCATTCCCACGACCTGGCTGGTGACCGGCCTCGGGCTGGCGCCCATCATGCACTACGGCACGCCCGAGCAGCAGAAGAAGTTCCTGGCGCCGTACCTCAAGAACAAGGGCGACGCGCTGGCGGCGCTCGGCTTTTCGGAGCCGACCGGGTCGGCCAACTACCTGCAAAACGAGGGCGGCCTGGGCGTGCAGACGTTTGCCAAGGTCGAGGGCGACGAGGTCGTGATCAACGGCGGCAAGCTCTTTGCCTCGAGCAGCGGCGGCTGGGACTACACGGGGCCCGAGGTGCTGTGCCTGCTGTGCCGCTTTGGCGACAAGCAGGCGCCCAAGGACGACATGGGCATTGTCGTCATCACGCGCGCCGACTTTGACGCGCCCAAGAACAAGGGCGCCTTCGAGGTGCCGTTCGAGCCGACCCTGTACGGCTTCCGCGGCAGCTCGGGCCCGCGCACCAAGTTCACCAACTTCCGCGTCCCCGTCGCCAACATCCTGGCCCCGCCCGGCCACGGCGGCCACGTCAACGTCTCGTCCTTTACCGAGTCGGCCTGCCTCGTCGGCGCCGGCTCGGCCGGCCTCATGCAGGCCGTCTTCAACTACACGCACAAGATCGTGACGACGGAAAAGCGCGGCGGCTCCCAGACGACCATCAACTACCAGTCCGTGGCCGACCTGCTCATCAGCATGAAGCTGCGCCTCGAGACGACCCGCCTGCTGACCTGGAAGTCCTGCCACTACCTCGACACCACCGGCGAGGCCGAGATGGCCTACCAGGCCAAGGTCTACGGCTCCGAAAACGCCATCCAGTGCGTCGCCGAGGCCATGCAGGCTGTCGGCGTCAACTCCTACCGCGCCGATGAGCCGTTCGGCGCCTGGATGACCGAGGCCCTGTGCCTGCCCGTCTTCGAGGGCTCCAACGTCGGTGTCCGCCGCCGCCAGCTCCAGAAGATCTACGCCGAGCCCGGCTACGACCCGGAGTCGTGCGCCAGCAACAAGCCGTGGAGCAAACCGCTCGAAGGCTTCCCCGAAGCCTTCATCAAGGTTCACATTTGATTGGCAGGCTGGAAATGGTTACTCGTACAGGACGTATGTCCACTTATGCAGCTGTATCAGAGTACTATCACATTAGGCCTTTCTAGTTATCTTTCAACGCGTTTAAATTAAATAAATGGCTTTCTCCTAAAGGCGTGCACGCCCATAACAACAACAACAACAACAACAGTATCATGTGTAAGAATAGCCAACACAACACTCTTGTCAATGTGGGCGTGAGGTAGAGATGCAGACTGGTGGTAAAAGTATTTGATTGTTGGTTGCTTGTGTTCGCTTGTGTTCAGCTCTATCCTACCCCACAGTCGTAAGACCACGTGACACCACTAGCACTGTGAGGCTATTCCGGTGCCTCAACATGGCCTCGTTGACAGTTGAAAGGAACAATGTCAACACGGCCGGCGCCGAGGTGACGGCAGCGAATGTGGCCGAGGCGCGTGACGTACATCACTCAGAACACAAACAAGCCAATTGGGATTAGTCACATGACCCAGAATAAGATTTTATTGGGATGCATACGGTCAAATTTCACTCAACCAGCGCAGGCAGTGCTGCAAACATTTTTGTGCGTCAGGGTGTGACAATCACGTGACCCTATTGCACACAACAGATTCCAATTCACACTGAAATCGCGTAATAGATCTCTGTTTGGACTGTCGCTTGTATACAGAGTATTACAGACTGCTGGCTATGTGAAGTAATATATGTTGGACAGTGTTGGGTCGCACCTGCCCTTGTTGGTGGCCTGAAGCACCAAAAAGGGCAGGGGCGACCACTGGACCCAGTCACTGACGGAAGGAGCGTTGGGACTGTGAAAAAGCCCTTGAAAAGGGCCTCCCTCTCCCTTTTCTCTTTTTCCTCTTTTTTATCGTCAGTTTTAGTTGATGCATTGACAAATCAATTTTTTTGTTCTTTGTTGTTGTTGTTGTTGTTTTGTGTTCAGTTTGGTCTTCTTCACCTGCTCATGGGTGCGGAGACTCGATAAGGCTCGATCTTACTGCGTGTTTTCTTTCCGCTTCGTTGATCGATCCTCCGTTCTTCATCGACATTCAAGTCGATTTTGCCCCTGTGCTGCGCTCTTCACGCGAGAACTGATGCAAAGATGGATCTAGACAAGGAGGCTTTCCTGCGCGACTGCAGGGAAATTTCCATGCTAAAGTCCTCAAACTTTGTTAGATCTCCCTCGAGCACAGACACCGCACTCGGCAGCACCGATGAGATCAACCTACAGCCAGACTTCAACGGGTTTCCCTCACGTCCACGTCTCATCTTTCGGACAGGAATCCCCGAAGACCTCGTTCAGCGTGAGCGTGAGCAGCCCGAAAGAGAGGAGCCCAGGCCAGTCTTCTCGCACCCCATCAGGGAATCCTGGCCGCGCCTGGGCAAAGAGATCTACGTCTACCTCGACTCGGTGGATGTCCGGTGGTCGACCATTGACCCCATACGGTTTGCACTAAAGGGTGCTCCGCCGGGCCCGCTGCACCTGTGGATCGGCGTGAACCCTGGCTCGTTGGATCTCGACGACGCAAAGACGGCAGCTGCTGGTTGCAAGTCCATCTTGTCCAATGCAGGCTTTCCCGACGTCGAGATTGCCTTTCGCGAGTCGAGTCTCTCTAGACTCGTGGGCCCGCATCTCCTCTCGCAGATATCCACTCGTGCCTTGGAAGCTGAAATTGACAACTTTGCCAGCCCGTTCACGGCTGCCCTCGGACTCTACATCGCACCGAGAGAGACCCCATGTGTGGAAGCAACAGGTGGCCTCTACATCTGTGAGGGAGGAGGGCGTGATCGGCTGTTCCTCCTTACAGCGCGCCACGCTGCTTTACCTCTGAAGGACCATCCAAATACTCTCTACGACAACATGACACAGACACAGAGACATCGACCTGGGCGCGGAATGCCTAGACACGACATCATTCTCCTTGGCCACAAGGCCTATACGGACGCCATCGATTCGGTTATGGGACGAATTGGGATTCTGCTGGATGCCATCGACGTTGCGAAGGATGGAATGGACGACTGCGACCCTTCCTCGAAGCAAAAGCGACAGAGCACCATTGTTGCTTTGGAAAATCAAATCGACCATCTCACAAAATTGCACACGAAGATCGGAACGCGATGGAGCTCGGCAACAATGCGTATCATTGGCCATGTAGCTTATGCGCCGCCAATGGCCGTCATTGACTTGGGCGAGAAGTGTTTCACGGAGGACTGGGCTCTCGTCGAGCTAGACCGCAGCAAGTTTGAATTGGAGAGCTTCAGAGGCAATGTCGTTTTTGTCGGTGCGCTTTCTCCGCTTTCCCTCTTTGTCTGTCTTCTCAAAAATCATCTGCTAACAAACATAATGTAGGCGTGAAGGACTTTGTCCAGCGGGCGGAGTTCAACAAAAAGATGCACCCGAACCATGCGAGCTCGTCCCAGTTCAAATGCCCAGTAGACGGATTGCTCAAAATCAACGGCGTCACCCCAGCCGCCGACATCATCCACCCAAAACTAATGGACGCCGGCGGAGAACCATGCCTCCCAGTCGTCAAAAATGGGATGGCGTCGGGTATCACCGTCGGACATGTGACTGGCATCGAGTCTTTCGTACGGCATTACGCTGACTGCGGCATCCACGAGCCGTCCATGGAAGTGGCTGTGTACACACCTGGACAGCATGGAACCCCTTTCTCAGCCAAAGGAGACTCTGGCGCAGTTGCCGTCGACGGAGAGGACCGCGTTCTTGGTATGATCACAGGAGGGACCGGGTATGGAGAAGGACTTGTCGACATCACGTACCTCACGCCGTATTACATTCTTGAAGAGAGGATCCGGGCTGTGTTCCCTGCGTCATGTCTCTATCCGTCATCGGTCTGACATGGGGAGCCGGAACTCATCACTGGGTCCACATCCTCACTTTTAAAAAGGGGTATATGTTTAAGCGAGGAGAGGCATATGTCTACGGAGTACGGAGTATTGGGAGCCCTTTCAATTATATTTTACGGAGTACGGAGTAGATTATCAGTGGGCGGGGAACTTTCTATCAACAGTCTGCACCACCTTAAGTCGACATAGTATTAGTCTCAATCAACGACAGATGATTGGCTGTCTTCCAGTGAAGAAGAGATGATGAAGACCAAAGGGAGGTCTGGTGTAGTGAACAAACTTTTGCATTTTTTTCGAAGATTTTACAACGCTTCCCAGGACTTGTTTTAAACCTCCTTATTTGTGTCCCTCGTTGATGGATGAGGCCGCACGCGAAGAGCTATATACTTATAACCGTGTGCACACTTGCTGTGGCGCGCACAATGTATTGCTGTGTAGCGCCTGTGCACGCCTGTGCAGGCATGCTTAGCGCATGTGCCAGGCTGTGTAGCGCCTGTGCGTGGCCCCCAAAGATGGGTTCGGCGGGTATTATAGCACGATATACAGAGCACCAGCCTTGGCGGAAACAGACACAGACGGCCAAGTCGCGACATTTCTTCGACATTGAACACTTTCGCCGTCGCCGCTCGGGGCCGTCTTGGGACATTATACACTTTCGTCGTCGCTGCTCTTGGCGGCGATGTCGTGGTCGACCACGTCTTCCAACACGGTCATGCCCTTCTTGCTCGCCTTGACGCGGGCCACCTTCAGCCTTCTCGTGTCTCTTTCCGTCTGCCGGGTCACCCACCAGGTGACGAGGGTGACGACGACGCCCGCACCCACCAAGGCCATGGCAGCCGTGAAGCTCTGCCTGTAGCGCGGAGCGTATTTTGCGCGGAAGATCTGCGGGCCGATGGCGCCGCCGATCTGGCCGTAGCTGTTGACGAAGCCGATGCTGAAGGCCGAGCCGGTGGCGCGGGCGGTCGTCTGGACGCGCCAGGGCCACATGAGCGGGTAAAAGGCGGTGACAAAGGCATTGCCGATCAGCGTGGCGGCGTAGACGCCGCCGTCAGACGGATAGGCCACCATGACGCCGTAGCACGCGAGAACGACGGTGTAGACCATCAGCGGATAGACGGGGCGTGGAAAGTGGCTCTTGTCGGCGAAATAGCCCGAGACGGCGATGACGACGATGCTCAGGATCGACACGGGCAAGTTGAGAAGCTGGGCTTTGGCAATTGTGCTGGGAGTTGTTAGGCTGCGCGACAGGAGAGTTGACGAGAAAAAAAAAAAAAAAAAAAAAAAAAAAAAAAAAAAAAAAAAAAAAAAAAAAAAAAAACCTTACGTATATCCAAGATTGGCAATGACGGTCGGCTGAAAAAAGGTCACGCCATTGGTACCAACGGTAAAGAGAGCCCATATGAGCGTAAACAGCCACAGTCGCTTGTCCTTGAGGGACGCGACGATCTCGCGAAGATTAAAGTTGAGCTCGTCGGCGCGCGGCGCATTCGGGGGAAGGCGGGCCTGGATGAAAGCCTTTTCCTTGTCTGTGAGCCACTTTGCTGTAGGGGGGACTGCACAGGAAGTGTTAGCGGCTTGTGACAACGAGTCTCATAACGAGTCTGGAAGGCTTTGTCTGACATACAGTCCGGCAGAAAGAAATAGACCACGATGCCGAGCACAACGGTAAGGAGGCCCTCGGTGAGGAACAGCCTGGAAGGTCAGCAGCTAAAAACCTTTGATGGAGCTATTGCATATGCATATAACCAAAGAGCCAGAGCACGCACCATTGCCAGCCAGACAGGCCCCGGTGGCCCGAGGCAAGATCGAAGGCGTAGGCCAAGACGCCGCTGATGACTCCGGAGAAGTTTCCAAGGCAGTCTAAGCACTGTCAGATGTGCTGCTCTTCCTTTGACGGGACAGAAATGTGCGTCTACTCTTCCATCGACGGGACAGAAGACAAAGTCTTACAAAAATACAGCAGCCGAATCGACATCTCGTCTGGCCGGTACCAGTACGTCATCTGCAAGATGACGCCGGGGAACATGCCGGCCTCGAACAGGCCCAGCAGAAAGCGCGTGGCATAGATGCCGCCCTTGTTGCGGACGGGGATGTGGCAAAGCAACATGACCCCCCAGGAAATGACGATCCGGGCCTGCCAGACGCTGGGCCTCACGCGCTTCAGCAGCAGGTTGGACGGGGCCTCCATGACAATGTAGGGGACCTAGTCAGTCGTCAGTGTCTGGCTGGGAGAGGCCAAGAAAATGATATAGACTGGCAGCTGTCGAGGGGCCAAGAAAAGGATATAGACTGGCAGCTGTCCGAGGGACCAAGAAAAAGGGATAGACTGGCAGCCGAGCGGAAGCACAGAGATACGCACATAGTACAAGACCGTCAGCAAGCTGTACTCGTCCGACGTCAGGTGAAGCTGGGTCATGATGTTGTGGGGAGTGCCCTTGTTCATGATCCGGGCATTCGAGAGGTTGTTCGAGTCGAGGTTCTTGATGAGGAAGATGAGCGAGCACAGGATCATGATGTGCCGGTCCACCCGCCTCATCAGCTTTTTCTCCTCTGTCGCCGTGAGCGCCGACCGGGCGCGCATGCGCTCGACATCGAAGCCGTCGATCTCGGCCTCGGCCGTGACGCTGTCGAGGTCGCCGCCGCGCCGCGCAAAGTGCAGGGTGCCGTCCTGCGGCGGCACAACGGTCGCCGAAGCGGCAACGGGTTCTTTGCTTTCAGACATGGGCTCTCGGGGGATGTGCACTGTACTGGCAAAGAAAGAACTTGAACGACAATGCTCTGATTCATTCTTTCGACATTTCAGTTGCTTTCCGTTCTTTTAAGCCGTCAGATTGGAAGCACTACGCCTTGACACAAGCAAACCATCGAGGCCAGAAGGCCCCAAAAATGGGACCTCTGGCGCATGGGTAGCTTGGCATAGCAGTGGCAGCATCGATGCTAAAAGCATGCAATTCGCAGTTCTGCTGGATGATCAAGAGAAAGCTGGCGCTCGCTCGGAGGATATTGCTGATACCCTCCGCGATTGGCAAGATTGGCAAGATTTGCAAGAGGCCGCTATTATGGCGACACCATGCAAGGCCGGCGTGTGGCCGCCGTAGTGGACTGTGGGGAAAGGCGAGCCGTGTGGCCCAGGCGATCGAAACGGGTATTAAAGGATATGGCAGCCATGGAGATTCAGCTCAGCAAAAACGTCAGCAAACGTGAGGCGTGCTTATCTTTGAATCTGACGCTTTCGTCCTCCTACGCTCTCGTCCTACACTCTCGTCCTTCGTCCTCCAGTATGGCTGCGGTTCAGACACGAATCCAGAACGGCCTCGGCCAGAACCTCGCCTACAAGCAGATTCCAGAGACGGTCCATGAGCGTAAGTCCTAGCCTGAACACGTGGGGTATCCACAAAACGGAGGCCGTCCCTACAAAAACTGACCAGCTGCTGCAGTAAACTGGGCCGAGCTTGTCACGCTCGATTTGTCCAAGTTTGACGAGCCCGGCGGCAAGGAGGCGCTGGCCAAGCAGCTGGAGGAGGCCATCCAAAAGGTCGGCTTCTTTTACATTGTCAACTTTGGGCTGAGCCAGGAAGAGGTGGACCGGCAGTTTGCCATTGGCAAGTCTGTCTTTGAGCTGCCGACGGAGGAGAAGCTCAAGTTCCGGGCCGACCTGGAGCACGGCGGCTACAATGGCTACAAGCCGCTGGGTCTGCGAGTGAGTTTCCGTCTTGCTTTACACCCCGGGAGAGAACGTATGCTCACAAACAGGAACTCACCCCCGGCATCTTTGACAACACGGAGATCTACAACATCCCCAAGTTCATTCCCGAGTACGCGCAGGCGCACCCGGCGATCATCGAGGCCAACAAGGCGGAAATCGAGCATTTTGCGCGCCACATCCACGACCACGTCGTGCGCAAGCTGCTCGTGCTCTTTGCGCTCCTGCTCGAGCTGCCCGAGGACACGCTGACGCAGCACCACCGCTACGAGAAGAAGTCGGACTGCCACCTGCGCTACATGAAGTACCACCGGCGCAGCGCCGAGGAGAATGCGCGGCTGGAGAACGTGTGGGTCAAGGGACACACGGACTTTGGCTCGCTGACGCTGCTGTTTCGGCAGCCGGTGGCGGCGCTGCAGGTGCGCGGCGGCGACGGGCAGTGGCGCTGGGTGAAGCCGTTTGACGGCAGCATCACGGTGAATGTGGCGGATGCGCTGCAGTTTCTGACCAACGGCTTCCTCAAGAGCAGCATCCACCGCGTGGTGGCGCCGCCGCCGGACCAGGCGGGCGTGGACCGGCTGGGCGTGCTGTACTTTGTGCGGCCGGAAGACGCGCTGGAGCTACGGCCGGTGCAGAGCGCCGTGCTGGACCGGCTCGGCTACACGGCCGAGGAGGAGGCGGGCGAGACGATCACGGCGGGCGAATGGGTCAAGGCGCGGGTCAAGGCCAATGCGCAGAGGAAGGGCGAGAAGGCGATGCACAAGCTGAAGGAAGAGGTCATACTCAAGGGGAAGAAGGCGTCGTATTATGAGTAGGTACGAGTTGTAGCTAATCTGAGCCTGTAGTCGAATAAAAGCGATCTTTGCAAGACACGTGATACTTGGTGTTATAATGAGTGCATTTCTAACGACATAACTGTCAGTTCTTGATGCCCAGCTGATGTCTCCAGCTGTTGTCTCCAGCTGTTGTCTTCAGGCTAAGCATTCTTCCTACCATTACCGAACATGCCGCATCATATTCTCGGACGGTTTCCAACGCAGCTAAGAAAGTATACCTTCCAACGAGCTAAGAAAGTGGACTCGCTGAAAAGGTCCGAGCCAATGAACGTAGTCTGGATTCTGCTCTGTCGCCATCCGTGTGTCCTTTTCTGACTTTCTGGGCAGAGACGTGCTCAGTCAGAGACGTGCTCAGTCAAAGTGTGTACTCAAGGGGCAAAAACGTGCTCAGTCAAAGTGCGCTCAAAGGTGATGCCATACATCCGGCCATGGGATCTCTGGAGAAGCCATCTCGGCCAGACAGCATGTCGGCCAAAGACCCCTCCGAGCCGTACTATGACCTCGGCCAGGTGACGCTGCCGCGCGTCAGCACGCGCTCGGCGGCGGCGCAGGTCTGGTTTGGCCGGGCGCTGCTCTGGACGTACTGCTTCAACCACGACGAGGCCATCTACTGCTTCCGGCAGGCGGCGGCGCACGACGACGATTGCGCGATGGCGTACTGGGGCCTCTCCTTCTGCTCGGGCCCCAACTACAACAAGACGTGGGCGCTCTTTGACGAGGCCGACCGGGCACAGGCGCTGCGGACGACGCACGCGTTCAGCCAGGAGGCCGTCAAGCGGGCGGCCGGCGCGGCAGCGTGGGAGCAGGCCCTCATCGCCGCCCTCGCTCTCCGGTATCCCGACAGCAGCCCCGGCCGCGACACGGCGGCGTGCGACCGGGCCTATGCGGATGCCATGAGGAGGGTGTACGAGGAATTTGGCGAGCCTGGCCACTCAGACAGCCAAAACAGCTCCGACAGCCAAAATAGCCCCGACAGCTTCGACAGCCAAAACATCTCGAGTGGCCAGGCTCGCCACTCAGACAGCCCCCACAGCCCTCACCCCCCCCTCTTCGACCTCGTCACCCTCTTCGCCGACGCCCTCATGAACTGCGCGCCGCGGCGGCTGTTCGACAGCCGGACCGGACGCCCCGTGGCGGACTCGCCGGTGGCCGAGGTGCGGGCGCTGCTGGAGACGGCGCTGCGGCGGCCGGGCGTGGAGCAGCACCCGGGCCCGGCGCACTACTACATCCACCTGATGGAGATGTCGGCGACGCCCGAGGCGGCGCTGCCGGCGGCGGCCATGATCCGCAACCTGGTGCCGGACACGGGCCACACCTACCACATGCCGGCGCACATCGACGTGCTGGTGGGCGACTACCGGCGGGCCGTCGAATACAACCTCAAGGCGACGCTGGCGGACGACCGGTACTTTGCGCGCAGCGGCGGCGTCGCCTCCGCCTCCTTCTACAACTACTACCGCCTGCACGACTACCACTCGCTCGTGTACGCGGCCATGCTCGGGGGCATGTCGCGGGCGGCGCTTTCGGCGACGGACCGGCTCGAGGCCGCCGTCTCCGAGGACCTGCTCCGGACCGAGGTGCCGGCGCTCGCCAACTGGATGGAGTTCTTCAAGGCCGTGCGCGTACACGTGCTGATCCGGTTCGGCCGCTGGGCCGAGCTCAAGGCGCTGCGCCCGCTCGCCGACAAGCACCTCTACTGCGTCACCAACGTGTTCCGGCACTACGGCAAGGCCATCGCGCACGCGGCCACCGGCGAGGTCGCCGCCGCCGACGCCGAGCGCGCGCTTTTCCGCCAGGCCGCCGCGCTCGTGCCGCCCACGCGCCTCGACTTCCCCAACCGCATCACCGACATCCTGCCCGTCGCCGCCGCCATGCTCGACGGCGAGATCGCCTACCGGCGCGCCGACTACGACGCCGCCTTTGGCCGCCTGCGCGACGCCGTCGCCCTCGAGGACGCCCTGCCGTTTGCCGAGCCGTGGGGCTGGATGCTGCCGGCCCGGCATGCCCTGGCCGCCCTCGCGCTCGAGCAGGGCCGCGTCGAGCAGGCCGCCGCCGCCTACGCCCAGGACCTCGGCCTCGCGCCGACGCCCGGCCGCGCCCACCAGCACCCCAACAACGTCTGGGCGCTGCACGGCTACCACGAGTGCCTGCAGAAGCTGGGCCGCGAGGCCGAGGCCACGATCATCGGGCGGCAGCTCGTGCTGGCCCTGGCCGAGGCCGACATTGACGTGTCGTCGTCGTGTTTTTGTCGGGGGGTGAGTGTAAAGGAAAGTACTTGCTGTGAGCAGAATAGCAAGGAGCAAGGTAGCTGTAAAGAGCAAAGTACTTGCTGTGGTGCAAGTAAAGAGCAAAGCAACAGTAGATAGTTGGAGAATGTAAGGTGCAATATACGACTGACTGCATTCGGTGCATATACGACTGACTGCTCGGTGCAATATACAACAGACTGCATTAATGTACATATAAAACAAGTAGAATAAGGCTACGAGCCACACGTCCTAGTCGCTTCACTTGTGAAGCTGCCCCCATAAGCCACACGTCCTCACTGCAGAGTCAGTTCACCTATGAAGCCCCCAGACGGTCCACCTCCTCGGCAAACGACTTGATGCCCGCTTGTATGGCATCGACGACCCGGAAGCACGGCGTCAGCGTCCGAGACGCCGCGTTTTTCGGGCAGATGTCGAGCGGGTCCGTGTCGATGTCGTACCGCTCTCGCCAGCAGCGGCCCTCCGGATCGGGACACATTTCGTGGCCCACGAGGTGTCGGTTGTGCTGGCGCAGCGCAAACCGCGCCGCCAGCGCCGTCAGCCGGGCCACGTCCGTCTGCAGGCCGTCGACGACGAGCGCCAGGAACGTGCGGCGGCTGACCTGCAAGCCCACGGCGGCGCCGCTGTCTGGATGCGTGGCAATCTGGACGGTGTGAGTGGTGTGGGTGTGGGGGGTGTGGGCAGTCTGAGCAGTCTGGACGACCTGAACAGTCTGGGCTGTCTGGGCTGTCTGGGCTGTCTGAACAGCCTCAGTCTCTCGCCGGCCCGCCTCGTCGCCATAAATCTCTCGCCGGCCCACCGCCTCGCCATAAATCTCCTTCACCCAGCGCAGATGCCGGCGGTAGCCGCTGGTGACTTCGTGCATGAGCCGGCCAATCAGCAGCACGTTCTGGATCGTCAGCCGCGGCGGCCGCGACAGGTCGTAGCAGACGGCGCACGTCAGCAGCCGCTCCATGAGATCGGCGCCCCGCCGGAGATCGTGGAGGATTGCGTGGCTGATGGTGCTGTGGCGCAGCACGCGGATGGAGGCCGCCACGTCGTCGGCGCATTTGCAGGATGGATCGGGGTGACCATGTCTGGCGTCTGGATTTGCACCATCCTGGCACCTCCCATCCTGGCTCCTCCCATCCTGGTACCTCCCATCCTGGCATCTCCCATCCTCGCACCTCCCATCCTGGCCCAGGAGCTCGAGCGGCAAACAGCCGAGAAAATCACCCATGCCCGAAAAGTCGAGCGGATACAGCGGCAAGGCGCCCAGGTCCAGCAGCGCGTCGTCGACCTCGCCCATGCTGTCTGATCCATGGTCTGTGGCCGGCGGCGACGGGACCAGTGCAGCCGGCGGCGGCGGCGGCGGCGGCGAGGGGGGCAGTCCAACCGGCGGCGGCGGCGGCGGCGACGGGGGCGGCCGGGCTCGCTGGTCTGGCCGCCGCAGCTTCCTCGGCCGGCCCGGTATGCCCATATACTGATATGTGCAGGCGACGCCCAGCGAAGCGCATCGGGCACAGCAGCGGCCCTCGCCCGTGCACTTGAGTTTACGAGTGCCTGGGAGGTTAGCTTGCAGTTCCTCCGTAACGACTCGCATGATCGGTCCGAAACTCACGGCAGGCTTCGCACGACTGGCGCTTTGGTCGTGGATTTTGCATGTTGAATTCGCCGACTAGGTGAAGGACCAACTAGACAGACGAAAAGGGCCGTCGGAGGGTAATTCTTGTCGGAGGTAATTCTTGTCGGAGGTTTGCTTTGAGTTCAGGTCTTTGGCGTTTGTGCTTGACAGCGGAGGTTTGTTTTGGCAGTTCAGGTGTCTTTGACTTCTGCCTCTGACACTCCGCGGGTTTATGCCTTGGCCGTTTGACTGCCCGTGCCAAGATGCCATTCGGTTAGCCGATCGCGTCATGCTAGGCTGGAAGGGACGATGGCGCCATATGCGGATAGATGAATAAAAGTCAATAAGACGAAACCGTCCGAAAACGACAAAAAGGTCCGAGAAACCATCCGATATCTTATCAAGTGACAGAATCCCACGCTTGTCAATTAGATGTCGTGCGACTTCAGTCAGACACCTTCATTCGCCATGTCATACACATCATGAAGTCGACAACGCCGCAACGCCGTCCCTGGCCTACGACCACCCCCCTCGAGGTCCGCCGCCACTGGGCCAACGGCCTCGAAATCGCCCTCGTCGACGTGCGCGAAGAGGGCCCCTATGCCGACGCACACCCGCTGTTTGCGCTGACGGTGCCCGTCTCCGAGCTCGAGCTCCGGCTGCCGGCGCTCGTCCCCCGCGCCTCGGCCCCCGTCGTCGTCTACGACAGCGGCGAGGGCTACGCCGAGCGCGCCGTCGCCCGCATCGCCGCCCTGGGCTACGACAACGTGTCGGTGCTGGCCGGCGGCCTGGCCGGCTACGCCGCCGTCGGCGAGATCTACCGCGACGTCAACGTGCCCTCCAAGGCCTTTGGCGAGCTGGTCGAGGCCATCGGGGGGACGCCGTCGCTGTCGCCGGGCGAGATCCAGGAGATGATAGAGAGGAGCGACAGCGAGACCAGCAAAGACAGCAAAGACATCGTCGTCCTCGATGCCCGCCGCTTCGAGGAATACAACACCATGAGCATCCCGCGCGGCCGCAGCTGCCCCGGCGGCGAGCTGCTGTATCGCATCTTCGCCGCCGCGCCGTCGCCCGCGACCACCGTCATTGTCCACTGTGCCGGCCGCACCCGCAGCCTCCTCGGCACCCAGTCGCTCGTCAATGCCGCCATCCCCAACCGGGTCGTCGCCCTCCGCGACGGCACCATCGGCTGGACCCTCGCCGGGCTCCCGCTCGACTCCGGAAAGACCGACGAGGTGCCGCTGCCGACCGAAGACGCCGCGCGCCGCTCTCGCCGCCTCGCCGCGTCCTGGGCCGACTACGTCGGCGTGCCCGTCCTCCACGACGCCCGCCAGCTGCTCGCCCTCGCCGCACAGCCCGACCGGACGCTCTACCTGCTCGACGTGCGGGACCCGCGCGAATACGCCCAGGGGCACCACCCGCAGTTCGCCTCGGCCCCGGGCGGCCAGCTCGTCCAGGCAACCGACGAGTGGCTCGGCGTGCGCGGCGCCCGCGCCGTCCTGTACGACTCCGACGGCGTGCGCGCCCGCATGGCCGCCAGCTGGCTGCTGCAGATGGGATGGGAGGTCTACGTCTTTGATCACCACGAGACGCTGCCCGAGTCCATTCCGAGGCCATCTCTGCCAGGGGATCTGCAGAGTCTGCCATCGCCTTCGCCGGAGGATCTGCAGAGTTTGCCATCGCCTTCGTCCGATGGCATCGCTCCCAAAGACCTCCAAAGCCTAAACGCCACCATTGTCGATCTGGCCCGTAGCCCGGCGTATCGCAAAGGCCACATCCCCGGCGCCTGGCACGCCTCCGGCCCGGAGCTGTGCCGAGACCTGAAAACCGTGGCAGGCCAAGGTCCCATTGTCTTGACGTCGCCCGACGGCCAGGTGGCTGCGGCAAATGTGCGCGATGCGCGCAGAGCCGTGTCGCGGCCGGTGTTCTACCTCAGCGGCGGGACGGCCGCTTGGGCGGCCGCCGTGCAGCAGCCTCTCGAGACTGAGCCGCGCTGGCTCTCTGACCCGATCGATGTTTACAAGCGGCCGTACGAAGGCACAGCCAACGGCCGTGCCGCGATGGAGGCGTATATCCAGTGGGAGCATGGGCTCGTCGCCCAGCTTGCAAACGACGGCGTTGCCCGGTTTCGTGTGGTCCGAGACCATCGGAAGGAGTTGGCTGTAGGAGAAGAGTGAAAAAAGAGAAGAGGAAAAATAGACACGTCCCATTCGAGCGGTGTCAATTGTGAAAATGAACAACTGCTATAATTTGATAGAATAGGCTGTACCTACCCCCATCTCGCCATAAACTGCCATAACTTGAATTAAGAAAAGGAAAAATAAACGGGCGTGTTACCTCCAGTGTAGCCCCATCTCGCCATGAGCCGTTGTCGACGATATATTAGCTTCTCTGCCTCTTTCGTCTTCCACGTACGGCCATAGATACTGGAAAATACGGGATCCCGTCCGCTCTCCCCTAGTCAAACCTGTAATCGGTGGATTAGTAGTTGGGTCGGTGACGACCAGCGAATACCCACTGCTGTACGTTTTTTTTTTTTTGTTGTTGTATTTTTTTTATTTTTTATTAGCAATGGTGATGTACATTTTTGGGTTGTGTTCTTTTTTTAAGGAAGGGGGTTTAATGGCCAAAATGGTTATATAGGCCCTAGTAGTGCTAAACCTGGCACGTACGGCCATAGACGCTGGAAAGTACGGGATCCCGTCCGCTCTCCCCTAGTCAAACCAGCGATCGGCGGATTAGTAGTTGGGTCGGTGACGACCAGCGAATACCCGCTGCTGTACGTTTTTTTTTTTTTTTTCCACACAAAGTAAACGGCCAGCTATCTGTGTAGAACAAAAAGCTAAGCTACAATTTCAACTGCAAACAGAGTCCATTCTCGTTCGCTCAAACAATGCCAAATCTGCCTTCCATGGCAGGTGTGGATTTTTTTTTGCACCTTATTCCCAACTCCAACACACCTGGCCACATCAACTGCCATCTCTGTATAGCCAAGAGCAGAATAAAAGCACAGAGGACGGAGACGGAGCATATTCAACCTCGGTGAATACAGAGAGGACAAATTTCACGCTGCACGAACATTACACTAAAAATAAAGCGATGGCCATTGTCCATTGACACCCAGAAACAACTCCTTACAACGGACTGTCGGCTCTCATCAACAGCGAGGGCGAGAGCTCGTCCAGGTTTCTGCAGCCCGCGAGTGCCATGCAGGGAACTCGTCTTGGAGAATACTCAGCACTTGTCAGCCCGGCATCGCCGTCGTAGGCAATGGCCGAGAGAGCCGGGCGGCCTATCCAGACCATGTCAGCACCCAGACAAAGCGCTTTGAATATGTAGGAGCTCGACGGACGCCGCCGAAGTTGGAGACGAAGATGCCGTCTGCGCCATGTTCCACCGCCAGCAGGCGTCCTCCACCGTCAGGATGCCTTTGAGCCAGATGGGCAGGGACGTGATGGATCTGAGGTATGCAATGACGTCCCAGGTCAGCGAGGGGTCTATGACTGTTAGTGGCTGGTGGTGTATGTGTGTTTTCTCGCATTCTTTTCATATGAAGTGCTTTTCCAACCACTTCCTGCTCACTGCCGTTCTTGTTGGACGGTATGGGCGATGGCAATAGTATGAAGACGTCGTATGTCATGGCCTGACGGTCGAAGTAGCGTCTTTGCTCAGTTCAGTCCGCCTTCTCGGCTCTTCCGTCTGCCTGCTCAGCTCGAGCATTTTCACCATGGCGGCCAACTCAGACGTGCACGACGATGCGGCGGCGGAGAAGCAGGACGTCGACCACCTGGAGACCGGATCGGTGTTTGACGAGGACGCCGTCGAGGCGAAGAAGGTGGTGCGCAAGATCGACATGCGGCTGATCCCGCTGCTACTCTTTCTCTACACGCTCGCCTTTCTCGACCGCGTCAACATTGGCAATGCCGCCGTACAACACTCCCTTTGTCACCATTGTGTGGAACAACGGCGGCTGGGCCTCGCCTGTCTGCGCATCCACCCCGAGGTGGCCCGCCCGGCCGAGTTGTGAGTTGTCAGGGAATTGTATCTGGGAGTATTACAAAGACTTGATAAGTTCTTGATACAGTTGGTAGAAGGCCTCCACTGATCTATCACAATACCTCGCATGTCCCTTTAAGCTCATGTTTGGCTGTCTTACTGGCTGAGCAGTCTTCTAAATCCATGCTTGCTGACCTCTTCCTGGCAGCTCTTCCTGAGCAGCTTCTAAATCCAAGCTGTACACTTTTCTTCCGACTGCGCCTGCCTCCCGCCCTCGTCACTCTTCCCCCATCTCCCTCACCTCACCAAGGTCAGCACGGCCGGCCGGTACGGCGTCAAGTCGTAGCTGCCGCCGGCATTGGGCGGCTTGCCCTGGTACAGCATCTGCAGGTTGCAGGGGTCGATGGTCATGGTCTGGTCGGGATTGGCGCGCACGAGGTCGCCGTGGCTGATGTCGTTGGTCCAGGAGGCATCGGTGTTGGCCTTGCCGGCAAACGGCTGGCTCTCGCTGGTGGCCTGGGGCGTCCACTTGCCGGCGAGGCTGGTGGCGGTGAAGGAGCGGAAGTAGCGGCCGCGGCCGCCGATGGCCTCGACGATCATCAGGTACTGGTTCTGGCCCTGGACGGTGTAGACCTGCACGGCCTCGAACAGGTTGTTCTGCGAGTCGCTCAGCACGACCTCGGCCGAGGCGCCAAAGTCGCCGGGGAAGCGGTCGATGGGCATGGACGCGCGGTAGATCTTGCCGTTGTCGCCGGCAAAGAAGAGGTACATGGTGGTGTTGTCGCCGATGAGCGTCTGGTCGATGCAGCCCGTGTTCGAGCCCGAGATCTTGCCCGAGTACAGCGCCCGCGACCCGGACCAGCCGCCGACCCGCGTCGGGTCGTCGTTGGTCACGAACGAAAACGACGTCGCGCCCCACTGGTACGCCATCACCCAGATGTTCTTGGGCGCAAAGAAGAAGAGCGTCGGCGCCACCGTGCCGATGTTCATGCGCGTCTGCGCCGCCGACGCCATGTCGCTCCAGTTGGCAAACGGCGCAAAGCCCATCGAGCCCCAGCCGGAGCCGGTGTCGTGCGTGGTCGCATAGACAATGTGCTGGCCCTTGTAGACGACGTTGGTAAAGTCCTTGAGCGAGACCCAGCCCGACTTGGGCTGCGCCAGCGGGCCCGTCGACGTCCAGCGGTACGTCGACGGCAGCGGGCACGACGTCTGCGCCTGCGCCGCCCCCAAAGCCAGCGCCAGCAGCCCCAGCGCGCTCGAGATCTTCATCGTCATGGTTGGGTCGGTGGCAAGACTGTGCAAAGAGGCCTGTCGTCCGTCGCCATCGCCGGGCCGAGCTGTCGATTTATACCTTCCCCTCGTTCTTGCCAGAGCGGAAGTGGGTCGTCTGCATGCACCGTAATAACAATATAATTCCTCGCCTGCGAACAGCCTAATGCTGGATGACAGCCGGCTAATGTGTGTAAATTGGATTGGCACATTGCAGGGGATTGGCAATGAAAGACAATGAATTAACAAGGAAAGACAATGAAGACAAGGAACACGTTCGCTTGCTCCGTTATAATACTCCAGACAGCCACTTATACCCCAGACAGCTGCCAGACAGTCTGACGGAGACGCAACCTGGGCTTCCGCCTTGCCGAGCTGGCCAGTCCCACCTCGTTTGGATCTCGTTCCTGGATTGCGACAATGCGACGCGGCCGCCTATTACCCTACGCAACCCATCTTGGCCAATCTGGGGCGGACACCGAGGGAGAAGGCAGGTCTGGCAGCGTCTAGTTGCTGTCGTAACGTGGCTGTCCAACCAATCACGTGCAGAGTGCAATGTCGAGATGTTCACAGCTGTACTCAGCCACATTGCAGGACAACACAGCTGTACTCGGCCACATTGCAGGCAACACACAAGCGGCCATCATCGTCTGCCAGGTTAGGTCATTGTGCCTCTGCCAGAGGGTCACGCACAGGTCTCGCACAGCATGCATCAAAGGGACAAACATCGCTTTTCACCATACATACATCCTTTTTTCACATGACTCCCATAACTCCCATGCCGTCACCTCATTTGCTCGCCCGCCGTGCACTGGGCGGCCGGGCCACCAGTGCCTCGCCCGTGCCCTGCAGGACAAAGTCGCCGTCGGCGTGGGCCAGCAAGACGGTGCTGCCCTTGGCGAGCTGCAGCGGACTCGTTTCTGCCGTCGTCGTCAGCGCCAGCGTGCCGTCGAGGACGACGAGGACGGCAAATCCGCGAGCCAGCGTCTGCTGCGCGCTGTCGCCGGCGAGCCGCACGCGCTGCATGCGGAAGTACTCCTCGGAGGGGGTGACAAAGACGCTCGTTTCGCTCGTTTCTTGGTTCCTCGTTTCTTGGTTCCTCGCTTCGCTCGTTTTGTTTGTGCTCGCTGCGCTCGCTTCGCTCGCTTCGCTCGCTTCGCTCCCCACGACGAGCTGCTCAATCTCCTCGCGGCTGCGGCCGCGGCGGTCGACCGCCGTCAGGGCCGTGTCCCAGCCGACGCCCAGGTGGCCGAGGCGGGCGCCGTCAATGGCAAAGCCGGCCCATTCCAGCAGCACGCTCAGGTCCGACGGCTCCTGCACCTCGACCACCAGCACGCCCTCGCCGATGGCGTGCAGCATGCCCGGCGGCACGTAGACGGTCTGGTGCGGCCGCACCTCGAGGTGGTGCAGGCGCTGCAGCAGCCCGGCGCCGCCCTTGCCGCGGTCGGCGTCGACCTGCTCCTGCAGCTCGGCCAGCGTCACGTCCTCGCGCAGGCCCAGGTGCACCTCGCCGCCGGCCAGCACGTACCAGGCCTCGGCCTTGCCGCACGTCGCGCCCGGCACGTGCTGCACCGCCCAGGCGTCCTCGGGGTGCGCGTGCACCGGCAGCCGCTGGCCGGCGTCCAGCAGCTTGACCAGCAGCTTCGGGTCGGCGCCAAACGCCGCCACGTGCTCGGCGCCCAGCCAGTGTTCCGGCTCGGCCGCCACCGCGTCCGCCAGCAGCCGCCCGTCCGGCAGCGTCGTCAGGCCCAGCGGCCGGCACCCGTGGCACGGCGTCGTCGACGCCACCCAGTCCTCGGGCTGGAAGGCCGGGTCGCCGCCCGTCGCCGCCGCCGCGCAGCCGCGGAAGCCGTCGATCTGCGGGCCGCCGCGGTAGAACCGGTTCGGCGGCTGGTTGGCCGGCAGCAAGATCGGCATCGTGAGGGAAGAGAGAAGAAGAGACTGGGAAGAAGAGACTGGGGGAGAAGAGACAAGAATGAGGGAAGAAGAGACTGGGAAGAGACTGAGAACAGAGAAGAATGAGAAAGAGACTGGGAAGGAAATGCAGAGAATCAGTCAGAAATGCGCGATACTAGACAAATACCAAAGTGCACAAACGATGGGCTTGTCAAAACACCATACATTGCCACATGCAGAGCCAGCGTGGCGACCTCCCACTCCCAAACCGGCGTAGGCTCTGTGCAGGACCTTTGGTGGAGACGGCTGTGGGGGCGGCTCTGCGCAGAGCACATGCGGAGTAGCGCGTGACGCTTTCGGGTCGGAGTACTATACAGATCGAGGACTTTGACGTCTAGAGAGAGGCCAGACCTCGGAGCTGGACGCTTGGGTGGTCCAGGGTATTGACAGGATGGCCAGTGATGGTCGATCCAGGGATGGTCGACCCAGGGAAATGGTATTGGGAGACGACCCAGGAAAGTGGTAGTGGACGCCCAAGGAAGCGGTAATGGCAAAGTGGCCCAAGAAAGTGGTATTGGCAAGTGGACGCCCAGGAAAGTGGTAAACGGGCCCAAGAAAGTGGTACGACACATTCGGACGACCCAAGAAGTGGTACGAGTAAATTTGATACTGGCACGTCGGCGAGGCAGAAAGCCAAATGAGGCCTTACAGGCGTCAAGCTGGCATCGCCGTCTGGTGCAGACAAGTGATCCCAAGTCTATCGCCGTCTGGTGCAGACAAGTGATCCCAAGTCTATCGCCGTCTGGTGTAGACAAGTGATCCCAAGTCTACTGTCGCCGTTAAAATCAGACAAAGAGAAAAACGTCAGAGCAGAGAAATGATTTCAGAGCAGAGAATGATTTCAGAGCAGAGAAATGATTGCTACTATATACGTGCTATTTGCTTGGCTATGTCTGGACACTTGGTATCTTGTCTCGTCCCTCCACGTTCTCACTCGTATTTCTCGCCGTCCCTCGCCGTCACTCGCTCTCTCTCGCTCGTTTGCTCTCGCTCGCTCACCCCCTCAGTTGGCCGCCTGGACGCCGCGCGAGCCGCCGGCGACGCCCTCGAGATGGTACAGCGGCGCCAGCTTGGCGCTGCGCTGGAAGAGCACGTAGCGGCGCACGAACCAGGGCAGGTACTCGCGCAGCTGGTAGGCCATGTGGCGGCGCGTGGGCACGCCAAAGATAAAGTCGAGCTCCTCGAGCGTGCGCTGCTTGGTCTCGGGCACGATGAGGAAGATGACGAGGAAGGCGAGCACGTTGAGGCCGGCGTAGAAGCCAAAGGCGGCCGTGGGGCCGATGCGGGCCAGCAGCGACGGGAAGGTCAGGCTGAGGGCGCTGCCGACGGAGTTGTTGATGCAGATGGTGATGGCGCCGCCGATCTCGCGGTGCGACAGCGGGAAGGCCTCGGAGAAGTAGATGGACGGCATGGGGCCGATGCCGGGGCCGTAGAGGGCGGTGAACAGGTAGATGAAAAAGGCGATGAGCGGCACGCGCGCCGAGTTGCCCTCGTCCATGAGGAAGCAGAGGCCGGCCGCCAGCAGGCACCAGGCCATGTTGGGGAAGGTCAGCAGCAGCAGGTTGCGGCGGCCGTAGGTGTCCATGGTGTAGAGGGCGGGGAAGGCAAAGACAAACATGATGAGGCCGAAGCCGAAGGAGGCGAGCAGCGTGCTGCGGGTGCTGTAGCCGGCGGCGGCGAAGATGGTGGACGAGTAGAAGGACATGATGTTGATGCCGCTGAACTGCTGCGAGATGACGATCCAGGCGCTCGCCAGCGTGGCGCGCCGCAGCCGCGGCACCGAGACGAGGTCCCAGATCCGGCGCCGCAGGCTCGTGCCGGCAAACGCCTCGCGCTCCTCCATGTACTGGCAGTGGGCGTAGAAGAGCTCGCGCGCGGCCTGCATGCGCGAGTTGCGCAGCTTGCAGAACGACGCGTACGCGGCCGCGTACCGGCCCTTCTTCATCAGCCAGCGCGGCGACTCCGGGCACATCCACACAAACAGCACGACCGGGATGGCCGGCGCAAACGCCGACGCCAGCTGGAAGCGCCAGGCCAGGTGGCCGATGCGGTAGAAGATCAGGTTCACGCACATGCCGATCATGATGCCGAACGCCACCCACAGCTGGAAGCTCGTCACCATGCCGCCGCGGATCGACGCCGGCGACACCTCGGCCGTGAAGATGGGGATCACCGAGATCTTGATGCCCATGCCCAGCCCCATGAAGAGCCGGCAGATGAGCAGCTCCCACCAGTTGTGCGTAAAGGCCTGGCCCAGCACGGGGAAGATGCAGAAGAGGCCCGTCAGGAAGATGGCGCCGCGCCGCCCGATCCAGTTGTTGATCGGGTCCGCCGCCCACGCGCTGCACAGCCCAAACAGCGTCGGCCCGGCGTTGATGCAGCCGATCAGCCAGCTGTTGTCCTCGATGCCAAACTCCTGCGGGAACGACAGGTTCGCCCCGTTCGCGCCCGTGTTGTCCCAGCCCTGGATGGCCGAGCCGAGCGAGCAGAGCGCAATGGTGTAGTACAGGTGCCGCGGCAGGTGCCACTTGTGCGTGATCTCCAGGTTCAGCCACCGCCGGTCCTCCTCCGTCAGCTCCGGCACCGAGTCCCAGTCCGCCGGCGACGGGTACTGTGCCGCCAGCGCCCCGCGCAGAAACGTGTCCTTCTCGTCGCCGAAGCCGTACTCGTCGCAGAAGCTGTCGACGCGCCGCTGGAGGTCGGGCCGGCTCAGCCCGGCAAGAGGGTTGACGATTCTGCATGGTTAGCGACCGAACGAGACCGAACGAGACCAAATGAGACGACCAACTGGGACGGACGAGACCGGGCCAGACCAAACAAGACCAAAGACAGACTCCTAAACACTCACCTCGCATTGACGTTCCACGAAAACTCCTCGGCACGGCTCTCAATGTGCGCCGTGCCCTTGACGTCCTCCGGGTCCGTCGTCCTCTCGGCCATGGCTGCGGTGTGGTGAAGGATGAGAGACTGTATAAAGGAATGGAGAAGGCTGGACGGGATGCGGGAGTGCTGGACTAGATGCGAGACGATGCTGGACTATATGCTATGGCAGAAGAGTTGATAGTGCCGGCTAGCTGGACTGAAGCATCACGATCAGTTTTCACGATAGCCACAGAATCAGACGAGCAGAAAAAACAATCAAAGAAAAATCAATCGCCATCAAAAAAGAACTGGATCTGGCCTCGTCGTTCCTTTTATAGACGAGGCAGTCCAAATCGGCAAACGATCGAGCTTTCGTCGTCACGTTTGTCTTGGCCATCCCCGTCTGACGATTCGATTTGTTTCTTTTTTTTTTTTTTTTTTAATTGTCTATATTTGCTCTAGCGCCGTCCCCCCGTCCTCTCGCTCTCCTCCTTCTCCAGCAATACGACGTACCCCAAACATCGCCCTCTCACTCCACCTTCTCCGCAGACTGCTAGCGGGCTAGCCCTGTTCTGGGTTGTCTGGGGTACGAGTATGTTCCGGCAAAGCGACGAGGGGCGAGACGGCGACACGGCGAGACTGAGCCGTGCCATTTTCGCGGGCATAACGAGTTGTGGACAAAGTGCCAAGAAACAGGTATTTCGGTACAAAGACACAGGTACTCCGTACAACAGCAACCCAAAAAAATGCCCATCGGTCGAGAGGAGTCATCTCCGAGCATTGACTTCGGCTGCCGCCAGGATGGCAGGATGGCGGCAGGCCCAAAAAAGATTTCTAGCCGGCTAGCGTCGACGACGGTGGCAGACCATCGCTGGTTTCCGGTTATTTCCACGCAAAGATCACGATTCGATAGGGTTGTCGTATACGCTTTCGTATTCGCTTTGTATTCGCTTTGTATTCGCATTGTATTCAGCTTTTCAGCCTTTGTATGCAGCATGTCTTTTTTCCTTTTTTCTGTACTCTGGAATCTGATGGACTGGATGCCGTCCATTGCTGTTTGGCTGTAATAAAATCAAACAAAACAAACAAACAAATTCCAACTGGTACGACTGCAAGTACGGAGTTGGTAGTCCGTTTTTGTTTTCGACCCAGTCGTACGTCGTACACAAAATTAACCCAATTCCCTGCGGAGCACGCCGCAGTCACGTGGAGGTACGAGCACCCCGAACTCCAAGGACGCCCTCCGATCGGAGATCAAAAAGCCCCATCTGGCCCTGTACAGGGCCAGTCTTGGCGCGCTGGATCCTGCAGCTTTGGTATGCCACCGCGTGGGATCGTGACAGGCTCTGTGCAGGCTCTGTGCAGGCTCTGTGCAGGCTCTGTGGGGGCTTTCATGCCTGGGCTCTGTGCAGGGCCTTTTGGATCTGCGGCCTGAAGGGTTTTTTTGTGTGTTTGCAGAAAGAAACCATCGTCTGCCGACAACAAAGAAGGCTGCTGCCGGTCTGTCATCTGCACAGACTGCCCAACCGAAGGAGGTTCCCCGCACAGCCCCTGCACAGAGAGAAGGCTCTGTACAGAGCCATCTTTCGGTAGCATTCTCCTGCACAGAGCAGTCAGGCCATTGTACTCTCATTCTCTGTACAGTCCATTCAGTCTGGCCATTCTCTCATTCTCTCTCCATTCTCTGTACGTCCATCTCTGTACAGTCCTTCTCTGTACAGTCCATCTCTGTACAGTCCATCTCTGTACAGTCCATTCTCTGACCATACTTCTTACAGACCTCTGTCACCATTGACCTTCCCTCTTACAGACCATTCTCTGTACAGTCCATCTTCAGACTATTCTCTGATCGTCTGTCACCATTGACCACCCCTTACAGACCCCAGACCCCTCATTTCGTACCCCATGCCAGCCCGTATTTCCCAGTACGACGTTCGGATGCCAGCCTGTCATATTTCCCAGTACGACGCAGTAGTCGTAGTTTGCAGTCTGTACAGGTCCTGGCACACCACACCAGTCCACTGGCGTGTTCTGCTGGCTCGGAACGCGTGATGGCTGCATCACATCGTATACGGTACGTCGTACTCCGCACTACACCGGTCTTGGTCTTCCTGTGCAGAGCTGTCGGTTCTGTGCAGGTCTTCTGTACAGGTCTTCTGTACAGGCCTTCTGTACAGGCCTTCTGTACAAGCCGTTTTGTACCATCTGTACAACAATTGTCTGCAGGGTCTTGCTCTTCGTCAAGGGTCCCCCCCCTCCCCATTCTTCATCCTCCAGGAACTCTCGCGGACATCTGCTCGGCTTCCCTCGGTCTTCGGCTTTCTTTGTCGTCTTCCGCCGAGTCTGCGTCCGGGTCGACGTCCTCGTGCTTTCGTGCTCTCGTGGTCTCGTGATCTCGCTCTCGTACGCGTCGCTCCAGCGTGTGCCCCCACTGGCCAAAGCTGTCCTCATGTCCCATCCTCCATCCCGTGCTGTCTCCGTACTCGTATCCGCCTCGTGACTGTTCCACATAAATTTTGCCCCAGTATTGGGTTGTGCTGCTGCCGTGCTGTGCAGGGACGCCACCCGTACTCTGTACTCGCAAGGACCAGCAAACGGGCAGCCCCGACCAGCGTACCCTGTACAAACGGACGCGGCCGCCCACGCACCACCCAAAGGGCCCGACCTGCTGCTACGCCGTGCTAGTTGGGCGCCAGCACACGCAGGGCACGCACGGCACGCAGGGCCCCAGTGTGGCCTGCGCAGTAACCTCCGGCCAGCAGCAGCTTTGCGGGCAGCGTTGGAGGACCCTGTGAAGGGCCCCCGCGGCCGGCCTCGCTGCTCTGTCGACGGCCAGCAATTGCATTTAAGGAGCGGACGCGACGGCCGTTGTCGAGATATTGAGGGAGCAACTTCTCCAGACCCTTTCAGTTCTCCAGACCCTTTCCGTTCATCCTACTCGCGACTCTCTCGGCCCAGCCTCGACTCGAACTTCTCGCCTCGAAACTCCTCGAAACTTCCCTTCCCACCTTCACCATGGCTGCCCCCATCACATGGCTCGACAAGCTCGAGCAGGAGCGTAAGTCTGAAGCGGTGGTGATGAGAGAAGATGGAAGAGGAAAAGGAGAAAAAGGAAACTGACCCCGCAGTCAATGTCGACGTCGACTGGATGGACCCCGAGTACATCAAGTCGATGCTGCCCAAGATCCGGTTCCACGACCAGACGAGCAACCAGCTCTGGGTGGACATCCAGCTGGGCCACGAGTCCAACGCGGAGCTGCTGAAGCAGACGGCGGCCGAGCTCAAGAACGAGGGCTGGCTGCACATCTACACGCGCATGGCGGTGCAGATGTGCAAGAAGAACATTGACATGATCGACGGCCGCGTGCTGCTGCAGACGCTGCCGTCCAAGGCCTACGACTACGACTTCACCCTGTCGCACGCGCGCCTCTACGACGCCGAGTTCCGCCGCGCCGGCATCAGCCGCGACCGCTTCACCATCAAGATCCCCAGCACGGGCCCGGCCCTCAACGCCGCAAAGGTGCTGCAGGCCGAGGGCATCCAGACCCTGGGCACGGCGCTCTTTGGCGTGCCCCAGGCCATTGCCTGCAGCCAGGCGAGCTGCCTGTACATTAGCCCGTACTACAATGGTGAGTCTTGTCCTCGCTTCGCTCGTTTTCTTTTCCTCGCTTCGCTCGTTGTTTCTTCACATTCTTTTCCTCGCTTCGCTCGCTTTTTCCTCCTCGTTTTTTGTCCTCACTTCGATCTCTCTTTTTGTCCTCGCTTTTCCTCACTTCGCTCTCTCACTTTCCTCCTCGCTCGTTTTCTCTCACGTGTGCCCTCTCTCTCCCTCGCTCGCTCTCTTCCCCATACTCACCACACAGAAACCCGCGCCCACGACGACCCCGAGCTGTGGCCCAATGTCAAGGACCCGGCCAAGGACCACCCCAACTCGCCGCGCATCGTCCAGATCCTCGAGGTCTACCGCCGCCTCTACAACGCCACCGGCAAGGAGCAGCCGCTGCTCAAGAACGCCAGCTTCATCTCGGCCGAGGAGGCCATGGCCGCCGGCGAGATGGGCTGCCACTCGGCCACCATCTCCCACACCGTCCTCAACGACCTGGCCGCCCGCACCTACGACGCCGCCGCCCAGCCCGGCCAGGGCGCCCCCAAGTCCGCCGTGCACTACCACAGCGCCACGCCGTCCGTGCCGGCCCGCCTGCTGCCCCTGCTCGAGATCGACCCGCTCAGCCCGACCGGCAAGCTGATCACGCCGCTCGAGGAGGCCGTCAAGGTCGACTACCTCGCCGACAACGGCAAGGCCCTCGACGCCGCCATCGCCGCCGACCCGGCCGCCAAGAAGCGCCTCGAGGTCGCCCTCGAGCTCTTCACCGGCGGCGAGAACCGCAGCAAGGACAAGATCGAGAAGGTCCTGGCCACTCTGTAAAGAGGGGTATAGTCTAGACACTACTACAACACTACTACTATACATACACTACAATACACTACAAAAATAGCGTGGCTATAGCGTGCATACACTAAACCGCATGGGTACTGTGACGTATGGATATATGAATGGAATGAGGGCTTAAGATGGGAAATCTGTAGAGCACTTGGATGCCTTTTTGTCTTGCGTGCAGTGAAACTTTGAGCTAGAGAGAGCTAAAAAAAAACTGCTTTAATGCACTTTCCAACAGTAGTCTCATGTGAAGGCCAGTAGCCCCAGAAAGCACTTCCCCAGCATAAATCAACAGTAGTCCACAAAGCGCTTCCCCAGCAGAAACCAGCAGAAAGCTCTTCCCCAGTATACATCAACAGTAGTCCCAATTGAAAAAACTATCCCCAAGAAACCCACAAAAATAGGCGATTTTTTAGCTTCGTAGTTTTGGTCTTGTATTTTGTATTTTTTGCTTTTTTGCTTTTTTTCTCTTCGTTTCTGGTCGCACGCCGGTCAGGATCCCAGCCAGAAGATCGGGGCCGGCTGCGGCCGCTCCTCGTGGTGCATCTCATGGTGTATTGCTGCCGGCGGAGAGTGGGCTGGGTGCAGGGCCGACGCATGGTGCGGGTGGTGCATGGACGGCGGATGAAAGGCGTGAGACGGGTGGTGCTGGTGCTGCTGCGGGTGCTGCTGCTGGTGCTGTGGGTGATGAGGGTGGTGGACCGAGGGCCCCGATGGCGCATGCGGCGTCACCATCGGCGGCGGCGGCGGCGGCACGGCCGAGCCTGGCCGCGGCACCATGGACTCGACGACCAGCTGGCCGAGATCGAGGTCGGCGCCGTCCAGGTCGGGCGGCCAGGCCATCGAGCCCAGCTGCAGCGACGGGCTCCAGGGCCACGACGCCGCTGCTGCAGCCGAGGCGGCGCTGCTGTCGGGGCCGGGCGCTGCAGCGACCGACGGCGACTGCAGCAGATCCGCATGGGCACTGCCGGGCGGCGGCGCCGACGATGCCGGTGCTCCTCCTCCTCCTCCTGGTGGTGGCGGTAGTGTTGGTGGTGGTGGCGCCGCCGCTGTCACCACCGCCGCTGCTGCTGCCGACGGCAAAACGTCCTGGTCGTCCAAGGGAAGCGGGTCGAGGGGATCCATGGCGTCCATGGAGTCGATGGAGCCAATGGAGCCGATCGAACCAATGGACCCGATCGAGCCCATCGACCCCATCGACCCCATCGAGCCCATGGCATCCATGCGGTCCATCGAGCCCATCGAGCCGATTCCGAGAGCCAGCTCGCCGCCGTCGTCAATGGCCAGGCCGTCGAAACCTGTCGCCATGGCCGCCGTCGCCGTCGTGGCCGCCGTGGCCGCCGCCGCTGCTGCTGCTGCTGCTGCTGCGGTCGCCGCCGTAGTCGCTGCCGCACTGGCTGTCGTGACCGTCGTCGAGGTCGCCGTCGCACCGCCGGGCCCGACCGCCACGTCAGAGGACCCGTCTTGGCCGACAGCGTCGCCGATGCCGCCTCCGCCGCCTCGCACAACAGCAACAGCAACAGGATCGCCGCTGCCGATGCCGCTGCTGCCGCTGCCACTGCCGCTGCCGCTGCCACTGCCACTGCTCGCCCGCTGCAGCCGCCGCCAGCGGCCAACCTCGTCTCGCAGCGCGTCGCGCTCCAGCGCCAGCGCGTCGATCTGGCGCATCTGCTGCTGATGCCAGGCAATGGACGCCTGCACGACCATGTGCTTGGACAGCCGGCTGGCGTCGGTGTTGCGCAGGCTCGGCAGCAGCGAAGCCAATTCCTGGATGAGTGAGTGGGAGAACAAGGGAGAAGGAAGACGGATGGAAAACGAAGACGGATGGAACATAGAATGACAGAACGACACAAACACACAGAACAACGTAAAACACACAGAACAACGTAAAGCTTCCACCATCCAAACGTACCACAAGCTCTTCGCGAAATGCCTCGCGTCGCGACCGCTCAAACACGCGATGAGCAGCCCGGTCGCCCGACGTAAAGTGCCGGATGCGCTTGCGCGGCCGTTTTTGGCTGCCGCTGCTGTCGGTGTGCGTCGCCGCCGTCCGGTCGGCCTCGGCTGCCGCTGCCGCCGCCGCGTTGGCTCCCGTCGTCGCGCCGCTGCTGCTGTCGGTGCCGCCAGAGCCCGGAGACCCCGACGAGCCCGCCAGCCGAGCCCGGCCTCCGCCTCCGTCGGCGTTCTCCAGCCATCGCGATCGCTCGCGCGCCAGGGCCAGCATGGACACCTGCGAAGGCATCATGGACATTCAGGCGGCATGTGTTTGGGTTGGCTGTCACTGAATGACTTGAGACTTTCACTGACGACTGTCGTTTTTACCGTGCTCTTTCACTGACTTGACTGTCGTTTTTACCGTGCTCTTTCACTCTTTCACTGTCGTCTTTACCGTCGTCTTTCATTCACTCCTTTCACTTCTCTTCTCGCCTGCCATACGTCGTGTCTTCGTGTGCTCGTGTCTGGGTATCTTGGTCGCTTCAGCTGTTGTGTCACAGGCCAGCAACCCCACGGGGCAGAAAAAAAAAAGAGAGATGCACAGAAAAAAAAAAGAGGGCAAAAAAAAATGAAAAAGGGGAAAGGGAAAGACTGAGAACGGCGAAAAAGTCAGCATGACCGCCTGGCCTAGGCTGGTCGACCCATCGTCGTCTGACCTGCCAGTAGTCACTAATACGACTGGACTAGCTGGGCCCCAGTTCCCCCCCCCCAAGTTGGCTCTCTCTCTCTTGTCTCCGAGCAAAAACCACACAAAACCGACTGACCGCCCACAACCCGCACCCGGCGGCTTTGTTCTTCGTCGCCCTCCATGCTCCATTTTTGCCCCCCCTCACTTACCCCAGAAGAGGGAAGAGGCCCATTATATGGGTCCCCAGAAGGCCAGAGCCCAACGTGCGGAGCTGCTGCGTTTGCCCGCAACAAAGACAGCTGCACGTCTTACCCCGATTTCGCACGCCCTCGTCCCCAATGGTGCCAAGGCGCACACGTATTATTTACGTCGTAATAATTACGACCAATGCCCAGGGCATGTGGCCCAGATCGGGTTGGTCTTAGGGGTCCGCCAGCTTGGCTTAGGCCTAGGGGGGCTTTTGTTGTATTGAAGAACTTTTCATCAGAGAGCAAAATGCTCGCATCGTGTTATTCGCCCTTTTCTTTCAAAAAGGTTCCTTTCAAAAAAAAGGAAAAATGGTACAAACGATAAAAATGGAAAAAAAATGTGAGTACCCTTTGAATTTGTTACTTTGGGTTTGTACTGCCCCCGTTGCTCTCAGTGTCTTTTCGTAACGCGTCGGCAAATTCGAGTACTCGTAAACTCCAGCGATGGGCCTCGGTGGAGGCACAGTGCCAAGGGTATCAGTCAAATGCCATGCAGCCCCCCTGATAAGACAAAACAGCAAAGCTTAGCTCGAAAGACCCTTGAGGGCTTGGCATGGCGCCGAATGTCTGCAGCAGTGTCGTCTGAGAGTGCGAGCCATAAAGAGGACGAGTAAGAGTAGGTGTAAGGATGAGGAAGCTGCAGGTGTAAGCATGAGGAGAGTACGTGCCAGAGCGGTCTTCACTACAGCATGGGAGAGTCGACGAGAGACTTGCCAATCTCAAGAGTCAGTCAACCGCCGACAGTGTCCACATGTCGTCTCTTGGTAGTCTCTTGGTAGTCTCTTGGTAGTCTCTTGGTCGTCTCTACAGTCGTCTCCTGTTTTAACAAAAACATTGGTTGTCTGAATTCCAAAAACATTCTTCTTTCACTCATTACAATTAGTTTACACTCTACACTGAAAGACTAAACCATGAGGGAGACAACAGACAAAAGAAAAAAATCGTCTCGGCTGAACAAAATAACGATATGCAGCACAGGAAAAGAAAGGAGAAGCAAAGAGGACACTCGACGACTTTGAAACAAAAATAATGCGAGCCACGAAAAAAAGAATAGAAAAAAGAAGAAAAAAGAAGAAAAACGAAAGACAAAAAATGTAATCAGGTAAAGTTCTTTTGCATAGTGAAACTCGGAACAGGTCAAGAAAGTGTCGATCGCAAGCGACTCAACCAGCCGCACGACAGTCTTGCCAAACCACGCAAAAACAAAGAAAAACAGACGGCGCACCACCGTCGACCATGGCCTCGCAGCAGACCTGCTTTGCTCGCATTCTCGCATGTCTGCCTCGCCCGTATTCTCGCAGCAGACATCTCACCCTCTCCTTGCATACCCCTGTGGCCGTGCACTATGCTGCGAATGCCCCTGCCATGCATACGCATTCTGCTCGCCGAGCTCACTCCGCTCACTCTTCTCACTCTGCTCACTCCGCTCACTCTGCTCACTCCGCTCGCTCTGCTCATTCCGCCTCCGCAGCCGTCGCGGCCGCCTTGGCAGGCCCAGGCGATGGAGGTGCTGCTGCAGCTGCAGCTGCTGTCGTAGTTGCCATCGCTGTTGATGCTGTGCGTGCTCCTGTTGCATAAGCTCTCGCTGCCACTGCTCTTCACGCTCCTGCCCTTCACGCTGCCGCCCTTCACGCTGCCGCCCTTCACGCCCCTGCCCCTCCTACAGCATGGTGCCGAACGAGTCGGCCGGCGCAAACGTGTCTGCGGTCAGCGGCTTCCGAGGGCTGCTACTGCTGCTACCACCTTCACCGCCCACGTCGGCCCGCGGCGGCTCGCCGGCGCCGCCCACCTTGCGGTGGCGAAAGGTAAAGCCGACAAAGAGGCCCTTGTTCATGGCGTCGTCGCGGTCGGCCATGTTCTCGAGCGCGGTCTGCTTCTCGTGCACCTCCTTGTACTTGGCCATGTCGGCCTCGTTGGAAAAGTCGTCAAAGTAGCCGGCGTCGGTCTCGGAGTCGAGCTCCGGCACAAAGGGCGCCTTGCTGGCGCGCAGCGTGGCCCAGTCGACCTCGGCAAAGTAGGCGTGCGCGTAAATGTCGTCGATGCGGGCAAAGCGGCGCGAGCGCGCGTTGATGCACGACGTGATAAAGTGCCAGGTGCGGTTGCTCAGAAAGTAGTTGGGGTCCTCCCAGACGGGCCGCTTCAGCACGTCGCGCCAGTGCTTGAGGTTGCGCCACGTCTCGTCGGCGGTCGCGCCGGCAAAGGGCGGGAAGCCGGTCAGGGCCTCAAACAGCATGCAGCCCAGGCTCCAGTAGTCGACCGTGAAGTCGTACTCCTCGCCGCGCAGCACCTCCGGCGCCATGTAGTCGGGCGAGCCGACGATGCTCTTGGCGTAGGCCGGGTCGCGGTCGCGCATCGAGCGGTAGCCCTCGCGCCGCTCCGCCACCGTGCGCTGGTCCATGGGCGCCACGCCAAACGGCACCGGCGTCGCCGACGCCTGCTCCAGCCGCACGCGCATCGACTCCAGCTTGGCCGGCGCCAGCACGCCCGCCGCCAGCCCAAAGTCCGTCAGCTTCACGTGGCCGCTCGAGTCGACCAGAAAGTTCTCCGGCTTGAGGTCGCGGTGGATGTAGCCGAGCTGGTGCAGCGCGTCGACGGCGCAGAACATCTCGGCAATGTAGAAGCGCGCGTGGCGGTTCGACAGCACGCCCGTGTTGTTAAGCAGCGTGCGGAAGTCGCCGCCCGGCACGTACTCCATCGCCAGGTAGATGCTCGTCTCGTCCTGGAACGAGTACAGCAGCCGCACCAGCCACTCGCTCTTAGCCGTCGTCAGAATGTCGCGCTCCGTCAGCACGTGCCGCACCTCGTCCAGCTTGAACAGCAGCTTCTTGCTCATCACCTTGAGCGCGCACACCTCGCGCGTGTCCTTCTTCTGCGCCAGAAACACCTGCCCGTACCCGCCCTGGCCCACCTGCGTCAGGATCTGGAAGTCGCCCTGCCGGAGCCGCACCCGCCGCTTGCGCAGATTCGCCCGCTCCCGCCCCGTGTACTTTTGCCACAGCTGCCCGTACGTCGCCGCGTCCGTCGCCGGCGGCGCCGGCACCTCCGCCCGGAACGCCGCCAGCCGGCTCTGCCGGCTGCCCACGTACGTCAGCAGGTCAAAGTAGTAGTCCAGAAAGTACAGCTGCGTCACGTTCACCAGCCGCCGCACGTTGGGCCGCTGCAGAATCTCCCGCTCCTCGGCCGTCAGGCCCCGCGACGTGTTGAACCGCTTGCCGCCTGCCGCCACCGTCGTCGTCGCCCCGGTCGCCCCGGTCGCCCGCCCCTGGTACAGCTCGTGCCGCGACTGCGCTGCCAGGTTGTGCTGCACGCCGCTGTCTGTCGGCACCGGCAGCCGAGTTCCTGCGGCTGCCAGCGAGGGCAATGCCGTGTGCCCAGCCGTCGTTGCCGCTGTTGTTGCAGATGTTGCAGATGCTGCTGCTGCCGGTGCCGTGTTCTCTTTCCCTTCCCTCTCCATCTTGCCGGTCTTGCCGGTCTTGCTGTTCTCCATGCCCGGCATGCCCGTCCCCGCTGCGTTGCCCAGCGTCATGTTTGCCAGCATCGCCGTCGTTGTTGCCGTCGTCGCCGCCGTCGCCGCCGTCGTCTTGTGAAGAACACTGTTTTCGTCTGTCGTCGTGAACGGATCGTCGCCGCCGCTGCCGCTGCCGCCGCCCAACTTCGCAGAGGCCACGCTCAAGGTCGGCCGGTCGGAGAAGAGACTGCCCTTGCTGCTGCTGCTGCTGATGCCCAGGCCGCCAACGCTGCTGCCAAACGCCTCCGGCACTTCGTGCGCCCCCGGCGGCAGCGTCTTCTTGCTGGGACTGCCCTGCGGCGTGCTGGCCGGCGACAGAAAGTTGTTCTTGGTCGGCGTGGCCGGGCGCGACGACGCCACCGCCACGCTGGCCCGGTCCAGCAGACTCGCCACAAAGCCGGCCATTTTTTTCGGATGAACGCGTTGGGGAGCTGTCTTTTTTTGGTTCTTTTTTCGGTTCTCGTCTCAAAGTGTCCCTTCTTCTCGGTGCCCGAACTCGACTCGAATTGGCCCTTGTACAATAAATGCTGCTGCTGAGAAAGATGTGGCGGAACAGGAACCAAAAAGAAAAAAAGAAAACAAGTGCAAAGAGATGCAAAGAGGAATGGCGTGTTTTGTCAACAGTTGTCAACAGTTTTAATGGCCAGGAAATCTCCACCTATCAGTGCTGCTCGTCCTCGGAACTGCTTCTCTCTGTTCGCCTGATCGTCGCTATGGCGCTCCTGTAACACTCGGCGAGGACGAAACAAACAAAACCAAAATACTGGCTGGAATAACGATACGCACGCCTGCAACGATGCCTGTCAATAATAGTACGAGCAATTTGGGAACCAAACAGACAAAAATAGAGAATCATCCAATGCCTGTGCTTGGCTGCCGCATGCACCCTTTGTGCCCCACTATTGTTGCTCTGGCAACGCCCACTTTGTGACTTCAGCGTCGCCCCCAACGGCAAGCGGGGAGGTTTCACCTGTCGGCGGCTCTTTCCCAGGCACAACAAACAAATAATGAGTCGCTATTGACGGCACTGTAGGTATTATGGATATTATGGATATTACATTGTACGACTTACGAGTACGTCGTACTACAACATGTACTGGTCGTGCACAACCGGCTACACGCATATACAGTAAACCGAACCTGCCCCCATTAATATCATACAATAAATTACATCGCCATACGTCGTGCTCGTACATGTTGCATTACACTCTCCCTATACCAATACGCGCTCGTACGTCGCGGTAGATTGCTCGCTCTAACCAGTCATGCTCTGTACAACGCTGGCTGCTTCACATGGAAACAACGCTGGCTGCTTCAGCACGGTAACAACACTGCCCACACGCGTTATGGTACGGCCACAAATCCTCTAAAATCGTCACTCGTCCCAGTGCCGCCGGCTTATGATGACCGGCCGCGCCGGGTCCCACGGCCCGTAGATCTCGTTTTTGTATTTTTGCAGCCCAATCAGCCACCAGCTGCAGCCGCCCATGGCCACGGCCGCCAGCAGACAGGCCACCACCATGCCGGCAATGGCGCTGCGCCACGGCCACTCGGCCAGCGAAAAGGGCGGCGCGGACGGCGCGGCGGGCGAGGCGGGACACGCGGGCGACGCCGACGACGCCGACGGGCCGCCGGCCAGGATGATGCCGACGCCGGCGCCGGCGCCCAGGACCAGCTGCACGGTCAGCAGCACGTGGTAGCGCCAGCTGCGGTGGCGGGCGTAGCGGCGGAAGACGGGAAACAGGCCAAAGACCTCGATGCTGAAGAGCGTCAGGCTGAAGACCTGGCCGGTCTCGGGCAGGCGGCTGGCCAGCACGGTGGAGGCCATCAGGGCGGCGTTGGTGGACAGCGACGCCACGGGGAACTTGTGCGCGCCCACCCAGACGCCCGAGTAGTCGAAAAAAAAGATGTTGATGGCCAGCAGCCAAAACGACATGGACCAGATGCTGTCCGACGACGTCGACCGCGTCAGCGACTTGAGGATCGGCGACAGGCCCAGCAGCGTAAAGTAGATGAGCACCGCCGACTTGATCGTCGCAATGCGGTGGTGCGCCCGGCCCTCGCGCTTCAGCACCAGCCGCCGCGGCGGAGGCGGCGGCGGGTATCCGGGCGTGGCCGGCGTGGCCGGCGTCGCCGGGTGGTCGCCTGGCCGCCCCGCCGATGCCGATGCCGCCGCCGTCACCGTCAGCGATGTCGTCGCCAGCCCCGATGCCGCCGCCCCAGCCCCAGCCCCAGCCGGCTGCTGCTGGCCCTCTTGATGTTTCCATTGCTGCCACGCACTGCCCGAGCTGCTGCCATCGCCGCCGTTGCTGCTGCGGCCCCGGTCGTGCGCCATGGTCAAGAGGCTGGTGGTCGAGCTCGTGGCCGACGACAACGCCATGCCCAGCTCGGCCGGCGGCGTCGTCGCATGGTGGGCCGACGAGCGCGGCGACTTGCCGACGCCCGCGCTCGCATTGTTGTTCGATCGCACGGGCGACTCGTCGTGTGGACCACCACCACCGTGGGAGTCGTGCGCTACGCCACTGTTGCTGGGCTCGCGCGACCGCTGCTGCTGTTGTTGCTGCTGCTGCTGTTGCTGCTGCTGCGCCCGGCGGTACTGCTGCGCCTGCGCGGCCGCCGCAGCCACGTCGACGTCGCCTGCGGCCGCCGGCCGCGCAACGTCGAGCTCGACCTCCTCGTCTGTCGGCTCCTGGCTGGCCCACCACTCCCAGACGAGCCAGCCGATGCACGTGGCAAACGTGCCCCAGCCGACCACGGCCACCGGGCTGACGCGCTCCTGGAAAATGCCAACAAAACAGACAACAAAGATTATGACCGAGCACACGTGTTGCACTATAACTGTGGAGTCGGCAACCAGGGGCCAGAAGTCGTACGGCTGGACGCGCGGGTTGCGCTGCAGATTGTCGAGAAAGGTCGCCTGGTCCGTGTAGTTGTCGGGATCTGTCCTGTCAGCACCGAAAAGGACGAGGGAAAGTAAAGAAGAAGAAGCCGCAAAACAAGCACAGACGACTCAAACCACAGACAACAACCCCCCCAACTTACACGACTGCTTCACCCACAACAGCTTCTTCCACGTCCGCTTCCGCCGCCGCCGGCTGCGGCTGCGGTGGCCATTGCCTGCGCCGTTGTGCTGGTGATGTGAGTGCCCGTGGCTGTGGCCGTGGCCGCTGTGGCTGAGATGCTCGATGCCCAGATTCAGACTGCTGCCGCCGCCACCGCCGCTGCCGAGCCGGCCGTTTCCCGCGCCTCCGCCTCCTCCACCTCCACCACTGCCCAGCCCGCTCGGCCGAAACAACTGCCGCGGCGCGCCTTCGCCGCGAAAAAGACTGTCGCGGTCGTGGTGGTCGTGGCCGCCGCCGCCCCCTCGCGGCGGAGACGCCGATGAGAAAAAGGCGTCTTCTGGCGCAAGCAGATAGGGGTCGGCCCGCCGAAACGTCGACGGAAATGGCTGGTGGATGGGCTGCTGCTGCAACTGCTGCTGGTGCAACTGCTGCTGTTGTTGTTGTTGCTGTTGTTGTTGCTGGCGCTGTTGCTGCTGCAATGCTGCCGCTGACGAGACAGCCTGCGCTTGGATGGCCGCCGACCGCAGCGACGCCGGAACCGTGGACGCGCGCGTCAACGCGGGAAAGGGGCCGTCAAAGTCGGGATGCGAAGCGTCAGCGCCGTTGCCAGAGGCTGTGGCTGTGGCTGCGGCTGCGTTGGAGGCGGTCGGTGGGAAATTGGACGTCGCTGACGGCATCGCAGGGGCTGTCGATGTAGGCGTCGATGGCATAGCAGCCGAGGGGGCGCTTGGCTCTGGTTGCAACGACATCGATGCTTCTGACAAAAGCTCCGGAAAGCCGTCGTCTTGTGGAGATACAAGCAAAGGAGCGGTGGGCGCCATTTGGATCCGGATAGTTGACAAAGCCGAATTATTTGGGCCGATGAAAAGAGACGCACAAGCCGGCCAGCAGTTTTGCTGGCGAGGAGAGAGACGGCAAACCAGAGAAAAGAAAGAGAGAAAGAAAGAAAAGAGAGGGGTATTCGATCAGCCTATCAAGCACAGTGCCGTCGCCGGTCCACGCAGTATTAGAGGCAAGATGACGATGACGACACCTGTCGTCATTGGAGCAAAGCAAGAACAAAACGAAAGTCGGGAAGAAAAGAGGGCGGGAGAGCAGTGAATTGGACGAACATACAACGACAAGCAAGGAAAAGGTCAATGCATTAAAGGGGCTGCAAAGCAAAATGGGAAAGAAACAAACAGGGAACGCTAGCAGATCTCTAAATGGCCGTTGGTGAAGGCCATCGCGGCTGCTTTCGTTGTGGTCGCGCAAATGGCACAGAAGCCAGTCAAGGTGAAAGCCACGAAGCTGGCAAATCGACACACAATTCATGTGATAACACGATAACAGAGTGGAACCAAGAATTATTACTTTACGCGACGGGTCTAAGCTAATTGTGAAATAAGTGTATACGAGTAGACCCATTAAGTAATAATATGCATTTATCCATATTGTACGTGTAGGTTGGTGGGGAAATCACATGTAGGATTGGCCGTGTTCTATTCATAATCGAGCTCCAATTTCTTCGCATCACAGAGTCAACACCTCGGAAAAACGCCGCTCTCTATATACGAAGATCAGACAGCGAGAAATAAACACCATAAGAGATGCAGTAGCAAGAAATGAAATCAAACTTCTCTCTTCCTATAGCTGTCCCCTTCTTATCCTGCAGGATATCCCTCTTGCTCCGACTTCACGCAATGTCCAATCAATAATAATCCATACTAGGGGTATCCGCCAGATCTACCGCCATCCCTTCTCTAATAAAGCATAAAACAAGAAACATAATAGGAGGGGAACACCAAGACTCAAAAGTCTTTTCCGGGATATCAAAAAAAAGAAAGATATAACCCAAAGCCAGGTAAAAAAAATAAAAAAATAAAAAAATAAAAAAGCCAGCCAGCCAACGTTCCTGTCATGGCGTTTACCATTGTAAACTCATTCATCAACCGCCCATTCCAGAATGCCGTCACCATCTACCACACCAAAAAGAAATGGCACCCTGCTAGCAAAGGTGCAACCATAACAGAAAATCGCAGCCCACCACCGAAACAAAACATACAAAAACACAAGGCAAATCAAGACAACCGTGTACAAAGAAAGGAGAAAAAAATATGAAACTTCACTCCAATGAATAAACCCCATTGAGACAGAATGATTAGCTGCGGCTCAAGCGCAGTGATGAACTGAAGCTTACACCGAAAAAAAGAATCGAAGATGTATCGATCATATATACCAATATCGAACCAATGTCGAAGATAATAGTGTCTGAAAGACACAAAACGAAAAAAAAAAATAAAAAGAGAACGAATGGCGTCGGTCACAGACTCATGGTGAGCCATTCCCACTCTTGTGGTCCACCAGCAGAGCCCCCTGGCGTCATCATGGAGCCAGACGCAGAAGGACCCATGCCAATCATGCCACTGCCAACCATGGGTCTCTGTGTAACGCCAAACGCGTTCGCCAAGCCCAGATTGCTTGAGTGCTTGTCGAGAAATCCGAGTCCGGTGGCTGCACCCAATGACAGGGCGGCCTCGTTTGAGCCCGTCGAGTTTTCGGGGCTGTCGATATCCATGCTGAGACCAATATCGGCTGCCGTAATGGTCGCAGACGAAGACGATGCCGTGTTGGCCCCCTTGCTATGGCGGCGCTGGCGCTTAGACGTGGACGAGGCTGCGATAGCACGAGGCAACGAAGCCGCTCCCGGTCCAGGGGCATTCTTCAAGGGAGCAGCCGCAATCGGCACAACGCCCTTGCCACCAGCAATGCTGCCGGTCGTGGATCCTGCGTAGCTGGCCGGCGTGCTGCCTGCAGTATTGCCACCGCTGGCGGGACTCTCGCTGTCGTTCACACTGCCAGCACGGTTCTGTTGCGACGGCGGTGTGGTGACCAGAGAGCTAGACTGCACCGACTGTTGGCCCGCAGCAGCAACAGCAGACGCAGATATAGACAATGTCGAGTTTTTGCGAGTGCTAGTTCCGGACGTGGAGCCCTTCTTCCCCGATCGCGTATTCGACCCACTGCCCACGGGAAGGCTCGCACCAGAGCCCCGGTTGCGCTTCTTGATGACATCTGTCTTCAAGCTAAGAGGCCGGACAACGCCGTGAAGCTTCAAGAAGAGACCACATGCGTTGCACAAAGGCTGGCCCTCCGGGTTTCGCCTCCACAGCGGTGTCGTTTGCGTGAAGCAGTTGGTGCACGTCGTGGGCGTCGAGGACTCGCCTTGGCCCTGGACTTGGAGGTTGGTCGAAGAGCCTTGCTTCGAGCCCATAATCGGCGGCGAAGACGGACGGCTGGGGGCTACAGAGCTGAACCCCGAAGCATGCCCGCTCGCGCCGCCTACACCGCCCAGGTCGGCGGGCGGCGAGCCATCATCAATGTGGTCAAAATGGGATGTGCCGCCAATGCTGTTGGAACGGTTGACATTTGGCGTTGACGCAGTGCGCTGAACTTTCTGGCGACGGTCCCCAGCGCTGCCAATGCTGCCGGTGCGGAAGGACTGGGACTGTGAACGCGTGAGGTTGCTGCTGTTGCCGTTGCCGTTCGCCGAGCCCGATCCGCCTTCCCAGTCGATGTTGTTGATGTCGTTGAAGTCGGCAGTGGTTGTACCACCAATGGTGACTTGCTTGCGAGGCGGCACACCGGCAGGATAGCGAGCTGCTTGGGTGCTAAATTGACCAGGAAGTGATGCGTCCCATCCCATGTTGTTATTGTTGCTGCCGCTGCCGCCGCCATTGCCATTGCCATTGCCATTGCCGCTGCTGTTGTTGCTGTTGTTGCCGCCGAGAGAAGACGATCCGGCATCCAAACCAGAGCCATCATCGATAGTACCAGGCGAGAACTCGCCCCCAAGACTCATGCCGTGGTCTGCAAAGGCGCCGACATCGTCTTCGTCGCCGTCCGAGTCTGCACCAAACGAAAACACAGGGTCGTGAAGTATGGAATTCGTTCCGTTGACACCGGGCGACCGGACAGACGTATTAGAATCGTGCTGCTGTTGCTGGAAGACCTGGGTAGGATCGATGTGGCTCAAGGAGGCGGCGAAAGCAGATACGGCATCGGAGCCCGAAGTCGAGACAGTGCCATGGGGAAACATGGAATTGCCCACGCTTGATCCATACATTAGCGACTGCGTGCCGTGTCCACCAGGCGTTGTGGCCCCGCCGCCCACCATTGACGCTGCCATGGTGGATGTCGTGGCTTGGGGTCCCGAGCGGAAAGTTTGAGCAGCGCGCTGTTGATGCTGTTGCTGTTGCTGTTGTTGTTGATGCGGCTGGTGTTGATGCTGGTGTTGCTGACCATGCCGCATGTCGAGAGACCCAAAGTAAAAACCTTCGGCACCAGCACTTACGCTGCCGTCGTTCAGCGGGTGAGGCGTGGAAGCAGTGGACTGGTATGCTGAGCCGGGTGGTGAGTAATAATCAGCAGTTGTGGGGATCGAAGACGACGGCATCGATGGACCACTGTTTCCATAAATGTTCGAAAACAACCCGTGGTTGACCATGGGGGAGGTGGAAGGAGACAAGCAAAATTGCTGCTGGAATGGTCCCGCAGACGTTAGGATGGCATCATTGTCCATGAAAGTGTCCAGTGGGAATGGGATGCCATTGTGGGTGATCTGGTCCTGGTTGTTCGCCAAACCGCTGGAGATGGCAGGATCCAGGGCGTAGTCGTGGAGGTCATCCTCCGCTTCCAGACCATTAGACGCTCCGACGGCCGGGACTTGGGGAGAGAAATTGGCAGGCCGTTTCCGTGTCTGGGCAGTTAGTTTGGAGTGGGAGATGGGATGGGAGATGGAACGGGAAGCAGAATGACTGGTTACGGGGTGGGACGTGGGGTTTGACGGGGGGAAACGAACCCGTCGCTCATCGATGCTGGTCTTGCGGTGATGGCGGTTGATGTAGGCGAATTCGTCCTGGGTGGCTTGATGCTGTGGTACGGGAACGCTTTGGGGCACAAAACTCTTTCCGGACTCGCGGCGCGACTTGATGGGAATGGCCGATGCGACGGCATGGTTGGAAGAAAGATCCTTGCCAGGCTCGGCAATGTCGCCAGCTTCAGGAGTTGCAAGGCTCTGGGAGTCAATAAAGTCATCCAGATTCATGTGATCAGTCAGGGATGCAGAGTTGCCCGGGTTCTGGCCGCTTTGGAGAAAAGTAGTCTGCTCCGAAGACTTTCGCAATTGAGCAATGCCGCTCGGCGCATTGGCAGCGGAAGGCCTTGATGTGGAGGAAGACCTGGTGAACGGGTAAGCAATGAACAGTAGAAACAAAAGATCACACACCCCGCAACACACACACACACACACACACACACACACACAAACACGAGAGTACACAACGCGCCACACAGCAGACATACTTTTGAGGGTGGACATTGCGTAGCTTGACATGCATCATGCGCCAAGTCAAGTTCTCCATCCGTTCCTGGTTTGGCATCTGTTGTTTCATTTTGGAGAAAAATCGCCATATCTCAGTGGCAAGAGGATCTTCTTTTTGCATTTCCTCCGGGCTGCGAGGCGCGCTGGCTCCACTGGATGACGCGCCACGGCCCAAGCCTGCGAATATGTCGTCGTTCAGTATCCGGGTCTGGGCATTGTGAAAGATGGAGTCCATGTCCAAGACGGGGCGGACATGAGAGGCAGATGGCTTGGATAACGACGAGCTCGTGCTGCCGCCGCCGCTGCCACTGGCGCTGGTGCTAATGCCACTGCTGCTGCTGGTGCTGCCGCTGGCCACGGCACGGTCACTGTTCTCACCACCCCGTGCACTTGTTGCAAGCTTCGATCCAGCTTCGCCGTCGTATCTGAACTGGACGCCGAAATCCTCGGCGCCGTCTCCTAGTAGGGGCGATGCTGCTGTGCCGGAGGCATCGCCTGTCATGCTTGCGCCTGAAGGTCCCAGTGGTCTGCGTGGAAAGCGGTAGTCATGTTCTGTGCGGGTGGTGTTCATGCCCATCATTGGGCTCGCCGTGGCCAGGGTCGAGCCTGTTCTGGCGGCCATCTCAGCTGCCGGGAAAAGGTAGCTGGAAAGGCTGCGATAAAGAGACTCAAAAAATATATGTAGGAATTATGAGACGGGGCCGATCTCAAAAATTAAAAACGACGGAAAAAAAGTCAGATCCAATGCACGCGCGTGCGCCAATGGCACGGGCGTCCGGCACCTCAATGAAAGGCAAGATGTCAACAAAAGTTCCGTAGTTCGAAGTGTCTCTCGCCTTTCCTCGAGTTGAAAAGCGTGGCGAGTCAAGCAATGCACTGGCCAGAAATAAAAATAAAAAAATAAAAAAAAAATGCAAAGAAAAAGCCTCCGGGGAAAAAAAATCGCAGAAATGGAAGTCCCGTAACAATGCGTAGTCGTTCTCAAAATAAAGCCGGGACAGTTATGGAACAAAACCAAGAGGAAGACAGAACTTCCAGGCGGATGCCGAGAGGGGGGGCAAAGAGAGAAGCAAAAAGAAAAAGACACAGGTCGGTCGAGAGGGTAGAAAGAGAGGGAGGAAGTGCGGCAGGGGTGACGTTGAAGAGTTGATAAAAAATGAAACGTCCGTTACATGAAGAAATGCTGTGTTGGGGAGAAGCTCTGTGATTTGGATGAGTCTTTTTCCCCTTGGGTTTCGGCGGGCGCGGCGCAGACGGTCGCGATCGTTGAGACAACTGTGGTCGATGTGAATAAAACAAACGCCAAAGTTACGGCTCGTCTCTGGTGTGTTTTTCCCTGGAATCAATGCGGTTTCTTCTGTCGCTTTCGATGAGTTCGTCTGGATTGGCGGGAGGTGAGAGGTTTCCCGGAGCTCGTTGATTGGGGAAAAGCCAATGAGAGCAATGGGGGTGAGAGAGGAGCGAATGGGTGTCGAAAGCAGGAATTATTAGAGGTCGAGGAGGGGTGTTAAGAAGAAAAAAGAGTTTCTCACAAAGAGAAAGAGAGAGAGAGAGGAAAAGTGGAAAAAAGAGGCCGAGGAACCACAAAACGGAGGACGAGAACAAGAAAGAAGGGAAAACAGGCAAAACAGGAAAAGAAAAAGAAAAAAGAAGTTAACAAACTGCACCAGTGGCCAAAAAAGGGAACATGGGGGGGGTAAGAAGGAACCGTCGCAAAAAGTGAAGAGGTACGATGTACAGAGTAGAGAGTAGAGAGAGGGGCCGTCGAGAGAGAGACGGAGAAAGAGTGGTATGGATAGAATGCGGCGACAGAGGTCTCCAAGGCCTGTGCGAGTATGGATATGGGTAGATGGCGTCGCAACAGTTGCAGGTCGACAGTGTGAAGAGCGCCAAAAGGAAGAACTGTGGGCGGCGAGGATTTTGGTAGAAAAAAGCAGGAAAGCGAGAAAGCGAGAGCAAAAAGAAAAAAAAAGAAAGTGTGCTTTCCCACAATGGGGACGACGCTGTTGGACTCTCCGAATGGCGGCCGTCAGGATGGGGGGGGCAAAAGCGTACTCGTATGGAATAAGGTGTGGGTGTTGGAGGGGTGGGAAAGTGGGAGAATTAGGACGTTTGTCCTTGAGGGAAAGAGCGTGGCGGGCAAAATTGGCGTGGGAGAGAAGGAGCGGTTCGTTGAAGGCATGCAGAAAGTATGCAGAAGTTATGGAGTATTACGACGTACGGCTAGCGATGTACATGGCACTAATATAGAGGGTACGTTGGTGAGGTACTCATATGGATACTCGTTCGAGTATCCCATACTCACAGTGAGCCAAAGAAACTCGAGACTCGACAGCACGCGATGTGCAAGCAGGGGACATGGGGAAGGGAAGGAGCTACGAAAAAGCCTTTGGGACCGAGGGTGGGAGCATATTACAAAGGAGGGAAGGGACCAGGGGATGAGGTAGTGGGAGTGCGAAAAGTACGGAGTACACAGTACTCCGCTACCGACCCACGGAGCACCAAAACTGCAAAGTAATGCTCCGTACTGTGCACAATGTACGAGTACGTCGTACGCCAGTAGTGCTTTCCTCTTTTTGCCGTTGGAGAAAAGAGGAAGGAAGGGGGGGCGACTTTGAGATGGGACAGAGGTGGGTCCTAGTTTCTGTACGGAGAATTAGCTGGGACGTACGAGTAGTGCTGTTGAATTGGAAGGGCACAAAAACACAAAATGAAAAGCAAATCTCTCTACAGAGCCTATCCATACTCGTAACGCATCGCAGAGTCAGCTCGGTGGTCGCCCATGATGTCGAAACTAACTGCTGCTTCGTGGCTGGCTGCGTGCGCCGCGGCTGGCGACGAAAACGACGAAAACGACGAAAGCAAAAGCTAAATTGGGGGTACTGCAAAAAGGGCCAGAAAGACGCCCGGAGGCGAAGACGGCGCGCAAACGAAGACGTATTACGAGGCACGGAGAAATCGTCCGGAGTAATACGAGACGTCGTACTCTACTCGTAGTATGGATATTCCTCTGCGAGAGTGCGCTCGTACACTGCTAAAGCGGCGCAGCGAGAAACCCGGCGCAGCAAGAAAGAAGGCCACACCACGACAGCCCGCTGTAGCAGCTAGTGGTTTTAGCAGGCTTTGCGCTTAGTCTGGCCCTTCTGGTGGGTTGCTAGCACGGTGCTGGCCAGCCAGTGGCTGGGCGTGCATTTACCACCCATTGGCCAGCCTCTGGTAATACCCAGCATTCCAGCATTGGTAATACGGGAAAGCTTCGCACTAGAGCACTACGACGTTTGCCGTCGCAGGCTAGCCACCACCACTACGACGCTAGCGTGTGAGAGCCACGGTCCTTAGCCCGCGAAAAGCCAGAAAGGAAGACGAGACCAAAGAAAGACATGCCACACCAGAGGAGACGAGGACTCCGTATATCGGGTACAAAAAGGTAGATTGCAAAGTGCTCGCGGGAGGTCGCAGTGCGACTGTATTATTGCTTAGGGACTGGCCCCGTTGCATGCTCACTCGTTAGAATATGAAATAGTGTGGACGTGTCCAGGCCCAGGATGTTTCAGCAAAGCCGACGCTGAGTGAACAAAGGAAGAAGAAACCACTCTATGCGGGCAGAGGAAACAAGAAATGGAGAGAGTCACTAAGCCCAGAAACAAGAGATGGAGAAACGACGAACCGACGAACCGACGAAACAACCTAAATTGGCATACGAGTACGGTGTACATCGCGAGAAAGAGAACACTGGGCAACCGTGTAGGACATACCAGGTATTATTACTCCCGTATGCTTACACCGTATGGTCCCAGGCGCAACTGGTGGGGACACCAACTAGTTTGACGTACGACGTTCGATGTAAGCAAGCAGGCTCATGCTTGGTCGAGAAAGTGGACTCCAGGGTCTGGCTGGTAAAACAAAGACCCAGGGACACATCCAGACTGACCCAGATCGAACGAGACGGCCAGAGGTTTAGAGGTCCAGATGTTCAGAGGCCCAGAGGACAGAAGACCAGAGGACCAGAGACTACTCGTACTCGTACGCCCAAGGACCAGAGACCACAGGACCAGAAGACCAAAGAGATCCCTGCCAGCACAAGGCAGCTTTGCCGCTAGAAGAAACGGACTAACTCGACAGCGTACTTGCTCCGGTACAGCGGGAAGTAGTCTCATTACTTGCACGTCGCAATGCGTCACAGCACGTCGTAACAGACACTGAAGTACAGGCTAGATCGGCTCTCCTCCGGTATACTCCGTAGGTGAACTAAGGCGCAAGAACGGTAGGAGCAGGGGTGGTGTTAAGGTGGACTGCTTGATATTACGATGCTTTTGGTGCATCATACGGCATGTTGTCGTATTCCTTATGCTTTGGTGTGAAGAGAGCGCGAAGAATTTCGAGCCATGTTCTGAGTTCGGCGTTCTTCGTACACCATGTGCTCGTATTATTGCAGGCATACTCGTACGAGCTACCGCTCATGGGGTTGGATGTTGCGAGTCGTTTTTTTTTTCCTCGCATATCCATATTTACGTCGTCGTACGACTGCGACGTACGAAAAACCAATACTCCAGACTACTCCGTATTTATTGCACGTACGACATATTACTACTCGTACTCGTACTTTCCCACATGGCTATGGATGCCGCAATGTCGCAGTGGAGCCAGATGGGGCCCGTTCGGTTGCTACTTGCCAGTTGGAATCACGCACAGAGGCAAAGCGGTCCCTCGCCATCGCCACGCGCTGTAAAAGGGCGATCAAGGGGCAACGGAGCAGACAAGGGACAGAGAGTATCCATATGAGTTCAGAGTATGAGTATGGGAGAACGATGAAAAGGCATGGAACAGGCAGTGGATCTGCACAGGCATAACAGTGCAATACCTCTTTTCTTTTTGCCAGGAGCGTGGGATGTGTTTCGAGTGGGGGGAACTGGTCAAACGAGAGACAAAAAAGGACGGTCGAATGAAAAGACGACAAGACGGACAGAGTATTACGGGTTAAAAGTACGAGTACAGGTACGAGTCCAGCGAACTAGACGTACGAGTGCATGCAAAAGCAGGAGATGCGTCACTGTAGAATGAAGAGACGGGAGGACGGAGAGGGGCGGCAGCTTGATCCCGTCTTTCTGGTCTTTTTCCTGAATTCGCGCCGACGGAAGCTGTGTTGGGGGGCAGCTTTTGATGGAATATTACGAGTACGGAGTATGGATACATTGGGAAACAATTCAAAGTAACGTGAAAAAAAGGACGAAATGGATTTTAGTCCTTCGTTGTGCAGATAGATCAGTAAACAGTAAAAGCAAAGGAGTAACAGATCTGCACGGCGAGGCTCTGTTTTGGTTAGCATTCATACGTTTTGTCCGTTTTACTGGAAGCTAGACGCTGGTGCATTGCATCCCAGGGAGCAATATTACCCCCTGTATTTTTTAAAGCTTGGCTCTTATGGCTCCAAAAGAGCCCCCCATGCCCTCTCTTTTTTTTTACGAGTACTTCTTCTTTACCCATCTGTTCTCCCCACGCTTTTTGCCTTTACCAGTTCAGCCAAGCCGCGCCTTGGTTGGAAGTGCGAGTTCTTGTGTCCGTCCGCTGCAGTGCTCTGCTCGTACGAGTTACTTACTCGTATCCATACAAAGGCATTCCTCCCCGTGTTTTGCGTCGTATTATCACGCTGGCTGGTACGGGGCAAAGTCACATGCAAATGACACTCTTTTTCTGGTCAGATCCGATAGGGCCACTACGAGGAAAGAGTACGGCTGCAGTTCGCCGACCATCGGCCATGGGACAATTTACGGCTATGCGCCAATGGTCGTTGAATTGTCGTTCGGCATACTACTCGTTCCGAAGTAAAACTACAGTTAATACCCCCCCACGGCCACACCACTACCTGCAAAATACATTCGTCCGTCCGCTTACGGAGGAACTCATACGAGTACGACGTATGTACATTGTCGCTCTCTTTTCCCGTCTCTTTTCTTCTCTGCCATCTGGGCTACAAAGTCTCAAAAAGGTACAAATGCGAGGAGGTGCACAGAAGTATCCCATCCTACGGGCTGTGCATGCTCGAGTTCGAGGCACTCCATTCTTGGATTTACTCCGCACTCCCGTATAACGGCAGTCGTGGGGGGAGGGAAGGGGGGGGCATGGACTGGCTCTGGTATTTTTGAAACAGGTCTTTCGATGATTCTGTCCCCCTTTGTACAACCACGGATCGGCAAGCTGCCGGGCTCCAGGGTACTGAGAGAAGATAAAAATAAACCAACAGAAAAAAAAGGTTACGCATAGCCAAACGTGTAGGGAGAAACCAGTGCTTCACATCGTATGTACGACGAAAGCTGGCCTCTGTCTTTTCGGATGTTGATGCGACGACGTGGGAAAGTAATACGAGCACTTTTCTCTCTCTCTCTATCTCTCTCTCTCTTGGCCAGTGGTCTTGAGCCATCCCGGCATCCCGTCCTGCGTACTTTTGTAATGCTACTCGTACAAAGGCTTCTCGGCCAGAGCAAACTATACAATGTACCCATATAAAAACGTTGGCCGGAGTTTTAATGGCGAAGGGGAGGGGACGCCATCCGAGATCCAGAATGCTCGGCCACGTTTTCTTGCCACAAGCATGCCAGAAGAAGACAAAAACGCCGAAACGGCTGTGGCAGCATCCCGCCACATGCGACGGCGTTGGACGAGTGGTTTCTATGGATACAAAGCCGAATACCCAAGTTACAGGGTGCAATGTACGAGTATGGAGTAAAACAGAGTACCTTGTGTGCGAGGACGCCTTTCCTTTCTCTTTCTTTTGGCTTTTTTCTTGCTCTTCCCGTATTACGGCTTTCTTTTTGTCTTCCTTTCGGCTTCCTTTTGGTTTTGCACTTGAACGTCTTTCGTGCTTCTCTTCTCGTCCTTGGAACCCCGACATTCTTCCACCTGCGACATGGCAACGTCTTTTCATCCCTCGCATGGGAGCTAGGACAGCGTTGTTGCTTGCCGCTCCAGGCTTGGCCCTGCCTGCACGCTCTTTTGTCTCATCATGATACAGAGAGCACGGCCGACCACATCAGCGCTGTTCACAGCATTCCAAAGCCTGGGAAAATACTCGTGCAAAAGCAGCCATATCCCTGGCTCGGCGGCTTTGGCTTTGGCTTTGGCTTTCGCTTTGGCTTTGGCTCGCAGTGAGACCATGCTAAGCACCATTGGGCTTGGTGTCGCTTTGCAGGCGCCGGCTTTTCTTCTGGGTCTTTAATAGTACGATACAGACTAGTCCGGTTCTGTCTCTTTTGTTTTACGAGTCGTGCCGACTGCACTCGCCCTTCCCCCCCTTTCCCCCTTTCCCGGACAACGCCCGGCCAAGGTGGGGCAGAGCAGTCCGAAAACCGAGAGAAAGGCATTCTGCATCGAGTGTCCCTCCCCCCACGACGCCCGCGGTCTTACTCGTACTGCCGGGTGCGTTTCTCCTTTTGGTTTCTCCTTTGTCTCGTTGCTCATGTGCCATGAGTGCTCGTACGTCATAATATCCCATACTCCGTGCTTGTATTGAAAAGAAAGTCGGTAGGCGTGTCTGATGATGGCCCTCATTTGGCCGAGTAATATTACACTCTGGAAAGCACAGCAAAAGAAAGCTTATTTTTCCTTGGATTTAAAAAGGGATTTTTTCTACTCGTACTCTGCAGAATGCACAACCAAAAACCCCTCCCACCTTGTCCCCCTGGTCGTCTTTTCACCCTTGTTCGATCTTCCTCCATTGGACCCTCTGAACCCCTGTTCAGTTTGTGGGTTTTTTCTGTCTTGCAGGCAAAAACGCAAAAACGCAAAACGGGCGAAAATTGGGGTTTCCCTGTTCAGTACCTCGTACGACCCTTTTTGTCGTGCGCCGTTGATGCTCTTGCATAAGCAAGTGTGAGAAAAAAATAAAAAGCAGAAGCCAGCTCCTTGGTTTTTACGGGCTAACTCGTTGGATGCAGGTGCTAATCAGATCGTCTTGTGCCACTAGGCTGCCCCATCTGTCAAGTTTTTTGTCTTTTTTTTTTTTTTTTGCCTCTGCTCTTTTTTCTTTCCTACCCCCATTACGAAGCAAGGACGTCGTAATACGCACCTACGACCGTAGACCTGGAGCAATGATCATCATGGACGGCTATGCGGAACCATACAACGTTCAGAGTGTTGAACGCCCGTATAAACTGACCTTGGAGCATTTCGCATGGCATATAGCTTTTTACTCGAATGGTCTGTCCATGCGACGACGTTGAGAAGCCCAGCTTTTTTCAGCCACTCGTATTCCCGCATTATGACCTGCTCGTCTTTGCATTATGGAGAGTGTGATTGGTTGCGCCAGATGGGCTCGAGCTGACCCAAGAAATTGCGCTACTCCATAGCTTATAGAAGATTTAATACAGCCTGAAGTACAGAGTAGACATCGTGCAACCAACAGAGTGCTTGTCAAGTCGCAATAATACAGCACACCATAAAAGAGTACGTACTCGTCGTCGCTGTAAACTCGGTGGCAGATCTGTAAGATGTATTACGGAGTAATTTTACGGAGTAATTATTTGCTGCGTACCTGAATAAAATATCCCGTAAAAAAGGAGACAGAAAACCTCCCTAAAGATGTTTATTGAAAAGAACTGTTCAGCAGGTATAAACTTTGCATTTCTAAAGATTATATTTTGTAATTTGCAGAGTAATAAGAGCTGTCTATGACTTGATATTTACGCCGTATTTGCTTCATTATATTCTCTGATATTGTTGCTTTCGTAAGTCTGCTAGGTAAAACGGGAAAGCGAGCACAAAATACGGAGTAATAATACTCGTAGTCGACCGTAGTTTGCACATGCTTTTACGAGTGCGACGTATTACAGCGCATTTAGGTGGCATTGGAGGTGGGGCTCTTGTTAGACCACTCTTTTTGTCACTTGTCAGTTCTTTTTTGTGTGGACTTTTGTACGCTGCATGCTTTTTTCGCTTCTTCTCCCCCATCATCTCCCACCCCCCCCCCCCCTTCCCCCCACCCGAAAAGTGCGTGTCTGGCGCTATAATACGACGTACAGCATTTTTTGGTCCGTGTCCATTGTCCAAGGATGAACGTCAGTGCGACGCTGTGTTGCTCTGCAATGCCTTTTGGTCTAGCCATGGGTCGTTATATACTCGTACTCGTAGCGATTTTTGCGGGAAAACCCCCACGGCGGACGAGGCGTAATGTCCCAAAAAGCCAAGAGAACATGCACAGATTCCAAGGGCCTCTCATATTCCATATTATATGGATGCTCGTGAGAAGGTAAGAAGAGTCAAATTGAAATTTGCAACCAAAATAGCGGCAAATCCCCCCATGCATGCATTCGTATTACTGCCAGCAAGAAGCTACGAGTATGGATACTCGTAAAAAGGGCACAGCAAGTTCTGTCCTCATAACAGCGCACGTGAGCGCCCCCGTCGCAAAGCATGCTGCAGAGAGCGGCAGACGCCGACAAGCACGCATACGAGTACTGCGGAAATGGTACGGGTAATCAGCCGCGGAACTGCGCCGTCGTGCTCGACATTGAAGAGGGAGCATCACCTCGTGCAACAGAGCCCACAAAGTAGTAATACAATGTAAAAACTCGACAGCCGTGTCCGGTGCCGAGTGAGAAGCTGTGTTGCTACTGCTGGTCTTGGGACTCTCAGACCTGCACGAGTAAATGCTCCGTAATGTCAGTATGAGTCGTATTACATCGATTGCCTTGTACGAATACTTGTAGGAATTATATCGTATTTTGTCTTGACGAGTAGTATTACATCCTATTGTCTTGCATATTATTGGTCCCAGGCAAACCCAAACTGGAATTCTTCAGACGAGGCATCTGTATGAAAACACAACCTGTGCTGATCCTTCTTGCTTTTGTGTTATTACTCGTTACAGCCTTTTCCGTCCGCCAACCCATGGCCCCAATTGATCCTTCTTACTATTTGTGTTATTACAGCCTTTCCGTTCCGCCAACTCATGGTCCCAACAGACAGACGCATATTGCCGAGAGCAAAAAAGCCGCTGCAAGACCGGTCTCTCTCCCGGTTTAGCCAAATTCGCCGTCCGAAGGGCTGTGAGACCAGATCACACTCTATGAGCAGCCCTGCTTTGTAGCAATGGACAGCAAACGGCCACTGATGGCGTTGCCAGGCCTGGGCGTTGCCAATGGCAGTGTGCTCGTTCTGGGGTATTACTACATTGTGTATCGTACGGTCCAGGTATGATGTAGCACACGAGTTTGAGGCGTCTGTTTCTTTGTCTTTGTCCACGACAACGTGGAAATACATGGCACAGCCGAGTTGGATCTCGGCCTGTTTTAGGGTCGGCCCAATATCCCGGATCTGGATTTCTTCAACATCGCCTTTGACATTTGCCACCTTTTTTTTTCTTTTTTTCTTTATGTTTTTCTATTTTTCTATTTTTCCGACTTTTTTTTCTTTTTTTTGCCTTCCCGACTTTTTTCCCCTTTCTTTCTTTCCCCGTTCCCCGGTTAGACCTCTGACCGTTCTCCCTTGACAGAATTCTTCTGTTCGACTACGATGTCCAGAGTTCTTTTGGTCTATGACAAAAGAGCGGGCCTAAGCGGGTCTTTTGAGCGCTGCGGTTCCGCAGCTGCATATTCTGTACAGAGCTTTGGCCCTTTTGGTTTTCGCCTTTGTTGGCATTTTACTCATATGTATTGCTTTTTGCATCCCAACTTGGACCCTTTCTGTACGCACGTACAAGTACGTCGTATGACAGAATGCCGAATTTTGGGATATTCATCGCAGCCTCGGCCTGCCATTGACGAATCGCACCTTATGGCGCCTACGCACGAACGCTGAACAGCGGGAAAACAGAGACAAGCACGAGAGGCTCTTGTACCAGCTTTGTCTTGCTGTCAATACAAACACGGAGCATAACAGGAACGCACACCAATGTACGATGTACTTGCCTTGGAGGGGCTTTGCCAACCAATTCCATTACATGATTCCCATTGTCAGCAACCCCAGCCAAAGTACGTACGTCATAAAGGGACCCTTGTTTGCAGTGAAACAAAAAAGGGCCCACTTCGGGCGTTGCGACGGCACTGTTGCGTTTTCGGCGCGGCAGGCTGTCAGGCCCTGTCTGGTCCCGTATTGCTGTTGGTTCCGCCGCCGTCTGCGAGGATGCCACCAGCCACGCAAGACAAAAGCACATCGCCTCTCGCCAGCCGAAGACAAAACATATCGCTTCTCGCCAGCCCAAGACAAAACACGTCGCTTCTCGCCACTTCGCATCTTTACCCGGAGCAGAGCGGGCTTCTCCGTATGCAGTAGAGGTACATTGTAGACGTAAAACCACGACATGAATTCGGACTTTGTACATTCAAAGGTCGACAGTTTGTGGTGCTGACATCGCAAAGCACGCCGTTGCTCAGCTACGCCGCAGCTTGTCGTTGCACTAGGTCGCCATAAGCCAAAAACACCCGGGAGTCTTTCAGGGCTTGTGCAATCTCCCTCGTCCAAACGTACGGGTATTAACCGCAGAGTCTCGGGCATGCAAAGCCGACCTCACCCCTCTCTTTCCATGTCGCTGACCGCCTCGTCTTCTTCTGCCGACCGCGCAAGTCGTACTTTGTTCATTAGTCCCGTCTGGGCAAGCCATGTTGTACTGTACTTTGTATGTCGTGCACGCATGTCGAGGCAACGAGCACTACCCCGTACGTCGCAATCATACTCGGCGGTGAAGCCATGGAAAATGGCATGGTTGGGGATGCGACTAACGATGCAGCTCTCTTGGTTAGAATACTCGGTGGAGTGCAACGCCATTCCAGTCCCAGCCGCCTGCGCCAACACAGACCGCTCAGCACGGCTTATTGCGTAGCCGCGTTCGTTCTCAGCGTCTCAGCATCTCAGCATCTCAGCGACGCTCCGTAAAACTCCGTGCCGCGTCCATTTCGGCAAAGTGAAGAATCGCTGTTTTCGTATTGCTACTGCCGTCCCATGCGGCTCGCTGGTTGATAGATAGCGCAGAGAGTGCGGAGTAATCACGACGCGGCGATGCGCAATGCGACGAACGCACTCTGCTTTGGCAACTGCGTGCCGTTGCCCCGCGAACTGTAAGGAATACCCATACAAATCGTACTCCCGTTTTTTTGCCTGGTCCGTCGGTCCGTCTACGGAGCACATCGCATTGGTCTAGGTCGAACCGCACGCTTTGCTGACAAGCCCGACGAGACGATCGGCAGCAAAAAGGCAGACTCCGCTAACTTAGCAGGACCTTTTCCTCTTGTCGCAGCCTTGGCGTACTCATAGCTCCAATTTCGGCCCTTGGTTATTTTTCTCTTTTTTCTTTTTTCTTTTTCTTTTCTTTTTTCTGGGGGGCATGAAAGGAGGAGGGTCTTTTTAGCCCAGTTGTGTCCTTGTTTTGCCCTGTTCGCTTCATATTGCTCCGTCGGTTTTGGCCGGTCGGAATGGCACGGGGACTGAGGCAAAAAAAAAAGTACGTCGTAATAGTTCAACGCTCCAGATCTGCTGCACTCAGCTTGCAAATATGGGTTTCGCACTCGGCATGCCCGTGGCACACTCGCATTTCTCTTTTTCGCCATGCCGTTAGGGATGCCCTCTTTGGTATTTTGGCCCTGACCAGAACTTCTTGTCTTCTGGCCTGTTTGCTATTTGCCGGTCCTCCTTACCGGGGCCTTTCGGGGCGTGACGTGAGCATCTCGTCTTTCTCTGCCGTCCTCGCCCAGGGCTTGGCCACCAACCGAAAGAGATTTTGTGGAGCGCCAAGGAGACTTGCTAGACGGCGTCCAGTACTCGGTAGACGACATGAGCGATGACCATAGCGAGCAGGAAAAAAAAAAGAACCCCCACAGCATTCGTCGTCCAAGTTATTTCGCGCTGGCGCTGCGGGATTAATTTTCCCAAGTGGTCAAAGGCAAACTGGAAAAATTGGGCAATAAAAGGGGACATTATGGGTTAGCATCCCCCACCCGTTCCACTCTTTGTGCCCCCCCCGGAGGCCCACTCCGAGTCAACCAATCGCTGACGCTGGCTGTGGAAGCGAACGGCGCAATGGCGAACAAAGCAAAGCGAACAAACCAAAGGCGAATGAGAAACCCTTCAAAGACACAAAAAAAAACAATACGAACCAACTTGGCGTAAAAGGGTCATATGCGTTCCAGCAAAAAGGGTCAGATTGTAGAAAGTGGACGAGGAAAGGGGGTCGAAAAAAAGAAGAAGAAAAAAAAGAAAGAAAGAAAAGCTCCAGGCGGGGGGGGAAGCAACAAAGTGATCCGTAATACGTCGTATTAATTGGAGGAGTCCGCGAGGCGTGGGGGGACCCTGAGAGAAAAGGGAAGGCGCGGGCATGGGCGTTTTGCAGTTGCCCAGAATTATCCTTTTTACCTCGACTGGTTTCAGACCCGAGTTTCAATCGTGTCTCTTTTGTTCTTTCCTCGGCCCAAAAGCTGTTTTGGGCGAGGAAAGAAGGAAGGCAGGAAGGAGGGAAGTCCTTCCTCCTCAGCGAACCGCTTGGTTCTTACCCGTCCAGTCCGCTTTGATCTCTTGCTCTCCTTCGGCCCCCCCACGCTCTGTCGTTCCCGAGGTATTTGTGTGTTTGTCGTAGTCCAAATGAGCCCTCGTGTGCATTTTGCCGTTTCGCGGTTCCACATCTTCGTCCTGAAGGAGACGGTGTATGGTACAGTAAAGACGGGAAGAGAGATGGTGAGGAATGGGCAAGAAGTACAAGGTACGACAGAGAGTGATGAAAAGGGTTTAGGAATGAAAAGGCAAAAAGAAGGTCCGATGGTTGGGAGAAGGGCAGCCAAGGAGGACCTGGTTTCTGTGTATGGATACTGCAGCTGCAGGACTGAGTGATCAAAGGCACGGACGGCAATGGGGATCAGAAGCAGAGGGAAGCAGAAGCAGAGATGGTGCAAGGGCAGGGCGACTCTCCATGAGGCAGGTCCATGTAAGTCACGTGTATGGTCTGCGACGAAGACAAGAAGGCCTAAAAGAGGAACACCAAGAAAAATGAGAGTAAAGAGGCAGAAAGTGAGGAAGGAGGCAGAAAGGCGAATCTTTGAGACTGGAGATGGCACAGGGGAACGACAAGAAGACAGAAAGAAAACAAACAACAAGAGACCAACATAAAGACTGGAGCGACTGAACACAAATGGTGGAAGGGATGCTGTGATATATATGTTCATGGTTTGCCAGACCTTGTCCGTGCTTTTCTCTTTTTTTTTTTTTTTTCTCTTATCTCTCCTGAGGGGTGTCGTCTATATCCGTCCCTGCAGTTGCGGTGCTTTGTGCTTTTTGGTCGTTTGCGACTGCCCTTTGCGATTGCGAGCTTTTTTGGCGCTGTTATGTGATCGCCCCAGACAAGGACTCACCGATCGGGCAATGGCTTTCTTTTCGTTTATCTTTCGAGCTTTTTGAGCTTCTCGAGCCATTTGGGGGTCATCTCGTGTGTTTGGCTTTTGTCTTTTGTTTCTTGTCAGGGGGGCAAGCGCCACGCCTTATAAGCACTCCGTACGGCAACGGCATTGCGTTTGGACAGGCAGCCATCATGACAACATCGGGCGAGATAATGGTGTTTTTTTCGTTATTTCGCTCTTTTGCTCTTTTGCGTTCTTTTCAACAAGATGCATTAACGGTGTTCGACGCAAAGACCCTTCTCCCTTGTACTCCGCATGGGGCATTGTTTGATTTAATTTTTTTTTTTTTTTTTGTTCGTCGGTAGACCCGACTGCTGATAGGAACTCGCCGGAGCGGTCCAGGCAACTGATAAAAAAACCAGTCTCGTAATAAGTCGCGTACATTTACTGTGTAGCCACCGGCTGCAACCTGTGGCTGAGACCTCTGCAGCAAACAGACAAAAAAAAAAAGGGCAATCGGATGCGACAAAAATCTGATGCTGCCGTCTTTAGCTTTTCCCCTTGTTCGGCTGTTCCTCCTTCCCAATCCATCACCGCTGATCACGGCGAGATAGAGAAAGAGTGATAAGGGGGGCGATCATGTGTGGCCAACAGATTTGATCAATCTTATCGTAATACCCCGAGGAGAGAGATTGATACCCCCCCCAAAAACAGTAAAAATCAGAATACGAAGTACGAGTACGACGTAGTGAAGGTCTTGTCTGTTCCTTGTTCTTTGTTTGATTGTTTCGGCAGTCGTTATCTTTGCCTTGTCTGTGATAATCGTCTTGATAATCGTCTCCTCTCTTTGATGTCGATCAATGTCGACAAAGCTCTTTTGGCTTTGTCAATCTCCCATCGTCGGCTGTGCCACCACACAGGCAGCAGTGGTCTGTCATACGGGCACGGTGTGGTTGTTGCTGTTTGCTTATCTTGACGTCGGCCGCGGCCAGCTCCACGAAGGCCAAGAAAAAGAAACAACGCAGAAAGCCCAAGGCCAAGAAAAAAAGAAACAACGCAGGGGGAGGATCTCGATGCTGTGCATGCGGAGTATTAATACAAAGAAGGAGCCCGAAACGCGTCGGAGGTCGTGCTTCTTTCTTCCTTGCTATCTATCAGCCGGAGCCGACAAGGGCCTGTCGAACGGCTGAGTCCGTGTTTCTGACTTTCGTATAAATGTATGTCTGCCCCCCTGCGCGTCAACTCATGTCGTCTCTATATTGCTCATTGCAGTTTTTTTTTTTTTTTTCTTCTGTGCACATTTTCACTCTGCTTTGCCACTTCACACCGAACATGTCTCGTCGGACATCTTCTTTCTTTTGGCTGCCTTTTCAGGTATTCGCTTCGTGTCGCTAGACAGCTATCGGGAAGTCTCAAGTCTCGGGCGGTGCAAGCAATTCCCCAGCCTCGTCCACGAAACCGACCGCTTGTTCACTGAGTTTCCCGTCTGCCGATTCTCGTTTCGACTGATTCGACTGAGTCTCCATCGAGCCCATAAGCCGCTGTCCTCCTTCGCCCCCATGTACGAACGAAGGTCGCAGACCCCATTCGAGTTTGCATGTCCATCTTGACACATTAACACTTTGTCTCGTACCTCCACACCGGAACGAAAATCGGGGTCTGAGCCTTTTGCTGTCTTCCGACCTCTCACATTGCCTCTACAACAATACGTCGGCCACCCGCTTCCACTCATAGATACATACAATACGTCTAATAGGGAGAGTCTCCATGGAGAGCTTTGTGACACAAGCCCCTTTGCTGTTGGCAGTGCCTCGAGGTGCTTTCACTCATGCGATGGTGCACAACGACTCTTCACAGACACAGACTCGTAGACAGCCAGGCACGTCCTGGATTTCTCCATAGTAAAAACAAACTAAACGAGCAGAAAGCCAAAGGCGCAGCTCCGCATAAACGTCTGACAGCCAAGACATGGACTGCTGTGATTGATTCTCGCCAGCCCTGTCGGTCTTACTGCTCTGTCAAGTTTGCCCTGTTCAAAGGAATCTCGTCTTCTTTTTTTCTTAGCCTTGATTCTCGTCGTCGGCCTCACGGCTGTCTAGTTTGCCATGTCCAAAAGAATCTATCTTGTCTTCTTTTTTTCTTGGCCGCCCCTGACCTCCCAGACTTTTTGTCTTTCCTGCACACCAGTCACTCCACGGCCGCCGCTGCTAGCGGACGTGCGTCTCTGTCTGCTCCGGAGTGCTCTGCATCTGCCGCCGCCCCTCCTCCTCCAGCGCCGCCGCCGCCGCCACCACCGGCTTTGCGGCTGGCCCGCAGGCTCAGCTGTAGGCGGCGCTCGAGATCGGCGCCGGCGGCCTCGGGTCCGTAGATCTGTCGCACCACGGCCGCCACCTCGTCGGGACCGATCTCCAGACGGCCGCGCGGGCCAACGTGCCAGGTGACAGAACTGCCGCCGCCGCCACTGCCGCCGCCGCCACTGCCGCCGCCGCCGCTGCCGCCGCCGCCGCTGCCGCCGCTGGTGCCGGTGCCGGTGCCAGAAGCCGTGCTGCGGCCGCCCACAGGCCCCCGGCCCTCGGCCGTCAGGGGCGCCTCGACCACGCGCACAAGATAGCCGTGGCGGACGAGATACTGCAGCGTGCCGCCGCCCGACGCATTCGAGGCCCCGGCGTCGCCATCGCCGCCGCCGCCACCAGGCCCGGCGTCGTCGTCGTCGATGTGGTCGCCCAGACCGGCGGCAATGGGCAGCAGGTCGGAGTCGGCGCGGACCAGGCGGCCGCTGCTGCCAGCGCCGATGCCAGCGCCGCCGCTGCTGTTTCTGCCGTTGTTGCCGTTGCTGCCGGCGGCCCCGCCATAGAGCAGGTTGAGAAACTTTTCCAGGTCCACGTTGGTCATCGCGCCGCCGCTCAGCGTGACGAGGGCGACGACCAGAGTGGCAAAGCCGGCGTAGGCGACGTCGGGCGCGGGCGGGACGGGCGCCACGGCCTTGGAAGACGCCGGGCCAGCCGCCGAGGCCGACGGGGCCGCCGCCGACAGGTCGGCAAACACGCTGGCGCGGTAGCCGTCCGAGAGCGTCGAGAGGAGCACAAAGCGGTCGGCGCGCGAGGCCGCAGCGGCGGCGGCGCCCGCCGATGCCGTGGCAGCCGCCGACGTGGCCTTTTGCGTGCGGAGAGCTGTTGGGGGAGTTAGCAAAAAAAGATGTGACACGGTCCGGCTCTGTTGCTTTTTCACGCCGCTTCTTCACGCCGCCTCTGCTGCTTTTTCACGTCGGGTCTTCTGCTTCTTCACGCCGCCCCTCCCAGACTCACCCTTGCGCCGCTCGCGCAGACTCATGGTGGCGTCGTCGCGGGCCGGCCACTCGACCATCTCCATGCCGAACACGGCGCGCAGCTGTTGCTGGGCAATGGGAAACACCTTGCGGAAGTGCTTTCCCTGGCCGTCGAGGACTGGGGCTGTTAGCGAGAGATTGGGAGTGACTTTGGGACCAAAAGGGACTGAGACTGATACACAGGGCGAGAGAGCGTGCCCGTGCAAGAAGCGCGAGAGCGTGCCCGTGTAAGAAACGCAATGTAAACCCACCCTGCTCCTTGATGGCGGTCCGACGGATGGGCAGCCGACGTGGCTCGCAGGCCAGGGCGTAGCGCACGAGGTGCTTGGCCAGCAGGCTGTGGTAAAAGTCCTGGCGGTCGGCCTGGGCATCGCCGCCGCTGTCGCCGCCGTCGCCGTCGTTGTCTCCGTCGCCGTCGTTGTCGCTGTCTTGTTCCATTTCGTCGCCGTCGCCTCCGCCTCTTGGCCGGCGTCTCGAGCTGCCTTCTTGCTTTACGGCTCGTTGGCGTTGCCGCGGCCGCGCTTGCGATTGCCGTCGCTGCCGCCGTTCCTCCTCTTCCTCCTCTTCGTCTTCCTCTTCTTCTTCTTCTTCTTCTTCGCCCTCTTCCTCTTCTCCTCCTTCGTCGTCCTCATCCTCCTCCTCCGCCTCCTCGTTTCTTGCTTGCCGGCGCGATGCCTGCACCAGTCGGCGACGTCGCGGCGGCTCGTCCGCCAGGTCTGGCGCGGCAGCGGCCGATGGCCGCGATGCCAGCCGTCTCCGTGGATGGGGCGGCATGTCGGAATGCCTATGTGTCGTGAAAAAATGGGAGGGGGGAGTGCCAAAAGGTTTTGGAAAAAGTCAAATGCTTCGTCTCGTAGGGAAACTTGAGAATTTCATCCTGCCTTGTCGTTTGCTCCTTCTGCTTTTGACACAGCCATGAGCAAAAAGGCGGGGCCAAACGGACGCGTCGCTCGGGCGTGGCACTGAACGCGCCAGGGCTGTTGGCGTACGGTCTCAATCGTATTACAGCGCTATGGGCATTACAGCGCTATGGGCAAAATTACAGGCCAGTCTAGTTGCTTACGGCGCTGTACACACACAAACTTGGTCAGTCTCGTTTACGGCGCTATGTTTACAGGCCCTCGCACCCAAGTGCTTCAAACTCACAGGCCTTGCACCAGTGCTTGCCATGCTGGCTTGTCACCATCGTTCAGATCGTAACCAGCCCAGCTGTTGATACTTGAAGGAGGCGCACACATCTCCCACAATCTCTCGAATTGCAGATTGCCCCCATCTAGCATTACATGGTATCAATACAGGTACACAATACATGACAGAATCCGTTTGCCGCCGCCTCGACCGCGAGATGTCGGGGCCGCTCACAGCACACCAGCCTGGAAAGTTCCGTGTCTTCCCTCCCCCGTCACGACTTTGCTGCCACGGCCGTCGCGGTGGCTGTTGCCGCTGTCGCCGCTGTCGGCGCCAGCTTCAGCTTCACCGGCACCGCCGTCTCGCTCAGCATCCAGTCCGGGTGTTTCTTCTGGCAGCTGGCCAGGGCCTCCGGGGCCGAGAGCAGGTGCTTGGCAATGTCGGCGGCGCAGTAGTCGGCGGCGGTTCTGCTCTTGAAGACGAGGTCGCCGCGGTCGTCGTGGTCGTCGGCGCGCATGCGGCGGTTCGGCAGGTGCACCCGTTCGCGGTGGTGCTGGAAGTCGCGCGCGGCACAGGCCTGCGCACAGTAAAAGGTGTTGATGCTGAACGAGAGCACGCACTCGCGGCAGAAAAAGCCGTCCTGCCCGGCGCCGGCACGGCCCCGGCGCGTGCACCGGTCGCCGGCCGCACACGCATGCTCGGCCGCAAAATGGGAAGCCTGTTGGTCAGCGATTGGACTTGACAGCATTGGAATTGGACACTCGGCCTTCTCGGCCTTTTCCCCTTTTCCCCTTTTCCCCTTTTCCCTTCCTTCTCCCCACTCACATATGCCTTGGCCATGCAGCCCGCCGAACACCACGCCGTAGGGTTTTCCCGGAACCAGTAGTCGACCTCGAGAAAGCAGACGGCGCAAAACAGGGGCGGCGTTTGCAGGGCCCGCTGGCGCGGCCGGCTGTTGTTGTTGTTGTTGTTGGTGCCGCCGTTATTGTCTGTTGTCTGGCCGCAAGAGGCACAGGCCAGGCGGTGGCCCTCCTGCAGGAAAAAGGGCACGTCGACGAGCTTGAGGCGCTTGAGCTTCTGGGCCTCGTGGCCGGCCTTTGCGCGCCGCAGCTCCGCCAGCCGCTTGCGGTGCTTGTCCATCTGGGCCAGGCGGCTGGCCGCGTCGTCGCCGCTGTCGCTGAGCGCCCGCACGGCGCTGCGCAGCGCCTGCTCCAGGCCGACGCGCCCGTCGAGCAGCTGCTGCTCCAGCATGTGGGCGGCCGGACTGGCCGTGGCGGCAGCAGCCTGAGAGCTCTGAGAGGCCGAGCCCACGGCAGACACCTCGGCGGCTGGAAAGACAATGTCGTGCTGGATGCGTCCCAGTGATGGCCCCGTCGGCCCGGCCAGCGCTGCTGGTGCTGCTGGTCCTGGCGCTGCCGTAGCCGTTGCTGCTGTTGCTCCTGCGGCGGCCTTGAGCGCCTTTGCCAGCCTCTCGGCCTCTTGCACAGACGGCGCCTCCGACGGCCGCGCCGCCGCTGTCGACGCCCCGCCCGTCAAAATGCTGCGCAGCCGCTGCACCAGGCCTGCCGGCGGCCCTGATGCCGCCGTTGCCAGCACGTCCTTGGCCAGCTGAGACGAAAACTCCGCCGCGTCTTCGGCGCTGCTGCCGGCCGCAGTCGCCGCCGCAGTCGCCGCCGCCGCCGCCGCCTTGCCGCGCGCCAGCATCGTCTCCCCAAGAACCTGCACGCCGACATCGTCCTGCAGCCGCTGCACCAGCCAGGCCTGTCGCTGCTCGGCCAGCCACGCGTCCACGTCGGCCAGCGTCGCCCGCAGCGCCCGCACGTCCGCCAGCCGCCGCTCCAGCTCTGCCCCAAACGCGTCGCCGCCCCCAGGCCGCTCGGCGTACCAGCACGGCAGCGCTGCGGATGTCGAGGGGGAAGAGAGGGCTGGGCCGGGCGTCCGCGCCGCCACATAGGTGTCCTGCACCAGCGTGATCAGCCTGTCGTAGCAGTCTCGGCACACAAATGACGACGTGCTGCTGCCGCCGCCTTTGCCGCCTTTGCCGTCGTTTCCGTCATCGTCCCCTCCTCTCTGCTCTGCATCCTCCACCTTCACATCCGCCGCCGCCGGACCCGTCGCATCGACATCCGTCATGTCGACGTCTTCGTTCTTGGTCGTCGCCGCCGCCGTCGGCTTCTTCTTCTTGTCGCGGACTCGCTCTCGCTTGGCAGGATTCGCACCGCTCGCTGTTGCTGCTGTCGCTGCCGCTGCCGCTGTCGCTGCCGCCGTCACCGCTGCCGCCGCCGCTTCGGCATGCTCCTTGCGGCACTTGTCGACGATCGCTTTTGCTTTCGCTGCCAAGCCGGCCTGCTGCTCTTGCATGGCGAGCAGGCAGCTCACGAGGCTGTGCTCTGCGTCCGCCATTCGGACGGTTGAACTGAAATAAAAAACAAAACAAAAACAAAACAAACAAAAAAAATTACACAAGGGCGCAGGCGGCTTGCGTTGTCACACAGAAGGAAACGGTTGGTTACTGATTGCCTTTTTTTCGTCGCCATCTTGCCACCAGAGCTGTTGAGAGGTAAGACTGTGATTTCCGCCAAAAAAGTTAGTCAGCATTGTTGGTACAGAAAATCCCACCACCTCATCGAACATCATCGTCTTTTTCTCTTTTCCGCCTTTTTCTCCTCAGCTCCTCGCACTTTCAACACACACCACAGCATCATGGTACGTTTTGGTCGTTGACTGTTTTTTTTTTTTTTTGTTTTTATTTCGTAGTGTTGTACATCCAGCTTTTCTTGTTCTATTCCGACAGAAAAAGATCTGCTGTCAGTATCGTATCGTCTCTAACATCCAAAACCCACAGGCCGACAAGCTGCGCGCCCAGCAGGAGCTGGAACGCCTGCAGCAAAAGTATGTTGGCACGGGCCATCCCGACACGACGAGCTTTGAGTGGAAGTCCAACATCATGCGCGACACGTACTCGAGCCTGGCCGGCCACCCGCCCATGCTGGCGTATCTGTCGCTGGCGACGGGTGAGCCGTCGACCAAGGCGCGCTTCAAGCTGCTAAAGGTGGGTTGGGGAACCGAAAGAGGGAAAGCCGGCGGGCGGCGTTGTGAATGAAAGTGTGAGGAGCCGCCGACCTGGTCGAACCTGGAGCCAATGCTGACCTGGCCTGCAGAGCATGATTCAGCCGTGCGGTCCACCGCCAGCACGAGACGACGAGGACTAGGGATCGAGATGAAGGATTCGGGAAACTCGAACAATAAGCTGGTCGCGGGATGAGGTCGGAAAGGGCGTTCAAGAGGCATCGGTGTGTTGGATTCACGACTTTCAAAGATGGGATTTTGTTTTGGGGGGTTTTTTTTTTTAAATATAGGTAAATAATACTGTCATGTTAACCTGTTTCGCCGCGGTTGGCCGTTGTCGAAGAGTCGACTCGACCAGATATTAATGGCTTTCTCCAGGAAACTGCTCGTAAATATATACCATAAGCAAATAGCCAAGCCAATCCAATCTCCCTAAAAGGACGAAAGGAAAGAAGAGATCCAACACTGCGGCGATCGTCAATCAAAGACTGAGTCGGCTGTCGTCAAACAAAACCATCCAGAAAATATCCCGAAACGACCCCAAAATTAAGAACACTGAGTGTATCCCAACAGTCCTGAAAGACCGAACCCCGAAAGAACTCAGAGTATCCAAGCAGTCTCAAAAACAAAAGAACAAAAAGAACAAAAAGAACACTGAACATCCAAGCAGTCTTGCAAACTTAAACGGCATAAAAGTAGCTCGCGAACAATGGCCGATGTATATGCCATGAATGGCCACTGGCGATCCATGCACATGTTGTGATGTTCTTGAAGCAAAGACAGTCATGCGCGCACACTCAATCAAAATCAAAAAAAAAAAAAAATAAATGCCTTGCGCGTTTTATGGGCAAGACTATACCGGGTCACAAACTATGCAGGCCTCGGAATATGGGATATGTGGACTTTTAGGTGCTTCAAAAGCAACCCAGTCGGGAGCCAGGTCGGCATCGGTAGTGCTGTCACTTTCCTCGGCCTCGTCAGCGGCATCATCAGCGGCGTCATCAGCAGCGTCATCAGCAGACTCGTCGGCAGCCTCGTCGGCGGCCTCGTCGGTGGCCTCATCAGCAGACTCATCATCAGCCTCGTCGGTGGCCTCGTCAGCGGCCTCGTCAGCGGCCTCGTTAGCCCTGTAGGCGGCCCCGACTACGGCGGCTGCGACCTCCACAACGGCCTGGACAGAGGCGTCGATAGCATCCTTGGCATTAAGCAAATCAGCGGAAGCAGTGTCGACGTCATCGCCATCGCTTTCGCTTTCGCTTGCAATACTAATATGCCCGTCACTATCATCGATGTCGACTGCGATGGCATTGGCAATGCTGTCGTCGTCGACTGCGATGGCATTGACAATGCTGTCGTCGTCGACTGCGATGGCATTGGCAATGCTGTCGTCGTCGACTGCGATGGCATTGGCAATGCTGTCGCCGTCTCTTCCTGTGGCCGTGCTCGGTCCAGCTTCGCCGTTTTCCTCACCACGGGCTTCCATGGGCCCTGTGGACGCTGTGGACGCTGTGGCGTTCTTGGTCTTGGCTCTGCCACTGTCCCGGGCTCTGGCTCTGCCATTGGCCCTGGCACGCGCCCTGGCTTTGGCCCTGTTGGCAGCGCGGGCTTGCTCTGCAGCCTGCTGGCGGGTCGCGCGAACGTGGCGGTTGACGAGGATTTCGGGGGCAATACGGCGAAGAAAACTGGACTGGCCGTTGAAGGCAACCCACGAGGTATGCAACGCGTGGGCATCGGCATCGGCGGCAGGTGCAACGTCACGATTGGCCTTGCGCTTACGGCTCTGTTTGACATTGCGCCGAGAAGCAGCAGCCCAGGCCGTCTGGTGATACAGCTTGCCGAGGTCGAACTGTCTTTGCTCGGCCTGTTGAGCTTCTTCGTCCGAGGCTTCGGCCTCCGGGACAGCCGTGGATTGACGGCCTTTGCCAGCGGCCTTGGCGGTGGTCTTCCGTCTTTTCATGCCAGCGTTGCGGCTTGCCTTTTTGTTTGATGTGGGGCGGCATGGCCGTTTGCCTCTCTTGTTGGCACTTTCTTCATATTCGCTGCCGCTGTCGCCGTCGCTGTCGCCGTCGCTGTCGTCTGGCTCGCTGCTGTCGCTGTCATTGTCGCGGTTGTCGTCATGGGCCGGCCGGGCCAGCTGCTCCAGCTCCCATTGCTCCCGCTCTTTTGTCAGCCGCTGCTGCGTCGCCAGCGTGGCCACGGCCAGGATGGCCCGCCGACCAGGCCTTCTACGGCTGAAAGCGGAGCTGGTGGTGTAGGGAATGAACTTGATATGTTTTGTTGCTTCGTTTTCGTCTTGTGTTCCGTCTGATCCGTCGTCTTCATCGTCATCGTCGTCGTCGTCTTCGTCGTCGTCGACACACGTGTCACCATCCATGTCATCGATGTCCATTTCATCGTCTGCTTCGCAGTCGTCGGCGAGCGACTCGCATTCGCTTTCTTTACGGGACCGGAGGCGCTCATGGCCACCACTGCCAACGCCGTTGACGAGCGTAGAGTCGGAGTCAGAGTCGGAGTCTGCAGTGGCGTCTGCGTTGTCGTCGGAGTCTGCGTTGGTGTCGGTGTTGGCGTCGGCAATGGCAAGAGCAGAGTCCTCGTTCGCGCTATCGCCGATCTCGACAGCGCCACCAGCAGTGGTATGCTCGTCGGCAAAGAGATCAGCACCAAAGCCGTCTTCGAGGTTGTCGGCATGGGCGAGAAGACGGCAGGTGAATTCTTCGTCAGGACTGCTGTGGGTGGCGCCGCAGCGAACGCATTGGCCTTGGACGAAGAGGGTCACCCCATAGGGAGCATTCTCGGAGGAGCTGGCGTAGGTGTCCTGGTCCGGCCAGACCGGCAGCGCGTCGGAGATGCCGAGCTGGGTGCACATATCCATCGGCTCGGCGACCGATTGCCGTTCGGAAGAAGGCGGAGCCACGAGGTGATGGTCCTCAGTGTCCATCATGGCATTACCAAAATGGTCTGCCAAGGGCACAGGGGCTTCATAAACGCCTGTCCACTCGTCTGCTGTTGTGCCGGGCACTGGGTACTGCAGGTTCGCAGAAGGAGGCTGCTCTTGCGCCGCAGCAGCAGGCGAAGCCGCCGGAACGGCTGCCTCTGCTGCCTCTGCTGCCGCTGCCTCAGTTGCCGCAGCAGTTGCTGCTTGGCCGGCATGCTCGGCCTGCTGCTCAGCCTGCTGCTCTGCCTGCTGCCCAGCCTGCTGCTCTGCCTGCTGCTCTGCCTGCTGCTCGGCCTGCTGTTCGGCCTGCTGCTCGGCCTGCTGCTCGGCCTGCTGCTCGGCCTGCTGCTCGGCCTGCTGCTCGGCCTGCTGCTCTGCCACTGGTGTCGTTGCCAATGCCGAGCTGCTGGCCTCGGGCTCCAAAGACAGGCAGGTGAGCCAATCGCCAGAAGCCAACGACAGCGGCGAAGAAGGCGTTTCAAAGACACCTCCGATGTCCGCGAGCCACTGGTCGAGAGGATCCACGTACTCCATCATGTCTTTGGGGATGGGGCGGGAATGGGGGTTGATCGGGATGGCTGTATTCTTCTGTAAGGATGCAATATAAGAAGAAATTGGATGACAATGGCCAAGATGTCAATGATCATTGACCGTGGACCAAAATATATCCAAATATATATATAATCCAAAAAAAAGCAATACTGCCCCGATCAAAAGAAAAAGGGGGGGGGGGGGGGGATGGATATGCCAAAAGAAAAAAAAGAGTAAAGAGATGCTGTATGCTGTGATCTTTTCAGGAGAAAAGATGCAACAGCATATCAATTTTAAAAGATGAAAAAGTAGCAAGTAAACTGTAAAAAGATGAAGAACTAAACCCAAAAAAAGCATGAAAAAAAGAACAAAAATTCAAAAGGAAGGAGCAGAGGCCCATCTCTTCTCTTATATACCTTCCTCTTTCATACGCCTACCCCCCCATACATGCCTGCTGCGATACGGACGACCATGAGGCCAAAGAGGTTCGCTTCCAGCATCGTGTCTTTCATCATCATTTGTATATTTTTGGCGTTTCGTGGCTCGTTGGTCCAAGATGTCGCCTCTTTATTCGCCTTCACACGCCTTCACACGCCTCTGCACGCCTCTGCACGCCTCTGCACGCCTCTGCACGCCTCTGCACGTCTCGTGCACTGTATTGCTCTGATTTTTTTCTCGCTTTGTTGGCCGTCGTCGTGAGGAGTCGTTTCCCAGCACCGGCATACCGGGGGCCGTCCCGCCTCGCTTTCGCTTTTACATGGACAGCAATTGTGCGCAAATGCGCGTCATCCAGTCCAGCATCGCGCGCTTTTCACTAACGGCCGAAAGAGATGACTCCTCCTCATGACGTCCGGCACTTTCATAGTCCAGACGCCACCCCGACGATGGCTTCAAAACACTGATGTCATTGCCTCCATCGCACCTGCCAAATGTTGCCTCGCTCGTGTATACCTGCCATTTTCATCCAGCGCTGTGCTCGCGAGTCGTCTCAAGAGAGTCCGGGTCGTCATCCATGACAATCAATTAGAGGACAAGCCGGCGATTGTGTAAAAGCAGACGACGACATTCGGATATGGTTGACGGCTTCACTGCAAGTGTTGGAAGGCAAGGCTGAATTTCTATCGTTGGGGCATTACTTTGCTGCGGTTGTCCCCCAGAATGAAAGAAAATGAAAAAGCAAAAACAAAAAAAAAAAAAAAAAAAAAAAAACAAACAAACAAACAAAAAAACATCAATGGACACAGTACGCATTCATGAGAGAATCGAGATCTCTCTCAACCATCAGTCGAAAAGAACAGAGTACCACACTTAATCACGGCTCCTGATGAATGCGTCGCTCTCTCTTAGTTCTCTCGCTCCCCGCTCCTCTTCCGCCACAGGCCAAAAAAATAAAAATTAAAGACACATTCTCTTCCACTCTGAACAGACCTGCTTAAAAGAGCACGTAACACCACCCCCCACCGCTAGTCTTTGTGAATGTCGATGCGCTCTACCTGCTTGACGTCATCGGGCGTGCGTGTAATGCACAGCTCTCGGCAAAAGAGCGCCCAGTCGGAGTTGGCCGTCTCGCGGATGGCGTCCTGCATGTCGCGGCCGTAGCGGCTGCGGTAGGCCATCTTGACAGCGGCCATGTGGTGGCGGTCCCAGTGGAAGCGCACCAGGCGCGAGATGAGCAGCTCGCGGCGCAGGCCGTCCCGCTTCGAGGCCGTCAGGGCATGGTGGACCAGGAGGGCGTCTCGGACCGGCTTGTTGATAACTCCGTTGAGGATGTGAGCTAGCATCTCGCCCTGTTGTGGTTAGTTGGTTGATACTTTTCCTGATTTCCTGAATCTCTCACTGTATTTCTTTCTCACCCCCCTCTCTCCCCCTCTCTCCCCCCCCAAACCTACCACCAAATTGCCACTCTTCTTGAGACAGTCGCGGGCAAAATTGCTCTTGTACTGGGCACTGTACAGGCGCAGCACCTCGCGCAGATGGCTGTCGCTGCGCTGGACGACCACGTTGATCATGGCGGTCTCGCCGCCCTTCTCGGCGTGCACGGCGCGGTACAGCGTGGCCGAGTCTTCCTCGACCAGCGAGCGGTCAATGGGCAGCGGCCGGCCGTCGCGGCCCAGCTCCTCCATGCGCTTCTCGTCCAGCACAAAGAGCACGGCGCGCTTGAACTTGTCTTCCTTGAGCTCGGTGCGCATGCACTTGACCAGGCTGTCGCTGTACTTCTTGTCGCTGAAGCTCTTCTTGATGTGGCGGATCTCGTCGTTGGTGCGCCCCATCAGCGACTCAATCAGCAGCTCGCGCCGCGTCTTGTCCCCGTGGTACCAGAAATTGGCCCAGTACGCCTCGCTCTCCCACCGGCCCAGCGCCGTCGCATAGCACGCCTTCATCAGCGCCGGGTCTTCGTCCTTGAGCCGCGCCCGGATGTGCTTGGCAATGTTGACGCCCTTCCGCTCGGGGCCCGTCTTGACGATGCGCTTGTACTCCACCCGCAGCTCCATCACCTGCTCGTGGGTCAGCCCCGGCAAAATCTCAATCAGTGGCGCCACGTCCGGCGGGTGCCGCTCGCCCCGCAGCGCCTTGGCCAGCCGCTGCGCATCCGTCTCCGGGTCGTAGAATCGTGCCCGCCGCCGGATTTTGTCGCCGCCGCCGCCGCTGCCGCCGCCGCCCACGCTGCTGCCAGCCACCGGCGACAGCGGCGCTTCGTCTTCGCCGTCCCAGTCTGGCCCGCCAACCGTCATGATGTTCACATCCGACGAGCTGAACCGCGGGCCCTGCGATGCCAGCAAGAGAGGCGACGGCATCGGCGACATGGACTGGTATGTGCCGTGGTACGACTCCAGCAGCGGCGACGCCGGCGCGCCCGACACCGACAGCGTGCTGCCACTGCCACTGCCGCCGCCATGTCCGTGATGCGGCCCGCCGACCGACAGCGTGTTGACCGAGAGCCGAGCCATGTCCCTGGCCGGCGGCGCTGGAGACCGCGATCGCTCAACTGGCGGCAGCGGCGAGCGCGACCGATCGCGGCGCCCAGAACCAGACCGTCCAAGGCCGCCGCCACCGCTGGGCTCGACCGTCAAGACATTGGCGCTGCTGCTGCGCGGGTCGGCACTGAGCGACGTCGAGGGTACGTCCCTGTAGTATTTCTTTTCCTCCCGGATCGTAGTTCGCTCCACACGGTCCTCCGGAACATCGCGCGCATCGCGGGAGTCACGGTCTCGAGCGTCTCTGGGGTCGTAGAAATCACGAGAGCTCCGAGGATCGCGGGCATCGTGGGGATCACGAGGATCACGAGGATCACGAGAATCGCGAGGATCGCGAGGATCGCGAGCGTCACGGGGATCGCGAGCGTCACGGAGGTCACGGGCATCGGGGTCTCTGGGCTCTCTAGGATCGCGGAAGTCGCGTGAGCTCCGAGGGTCTCGGGGGTCTCGAGGGTCTCGAGGGTCTCGCGGGTCTCGGAGGTCCCGGGAGTCTCGGGGGTCTCGAGGGTCTCGGAAATCTCGGGAGTCGCGGGGGTCGTCGCGGCCCTTTTGGTCAGCGTACGTGTATCTGTCGTTCTTTCCTTGGTCCCGCTGCTTGGAATGTCCATATGCCGACGACGGAACGGGTGCGTTGCCATAGGCAAGATCATCCTCGCTGTCATCGTCGTCCTCGCTGGGCGAGTCGTCTCGCTTTTTGCGGGCCGATGGGCGGGACGCCGGTGGAGAAGATTCCCGAGCGCTCCGTCGCTCCACCGCCGTTTTCTCGGTGGTCCGCTCATATTCCCGCTCATATAGCTGCTGCTGCCCCCCATCCCCACGAGGTGCCTTGCTGTCCCGGTCTCCCTCCTTCTTGCGGCCCTGGCTCGGACCACCACCATCGATGAGCTTGGCGTACTTGGCGGGCAAAAAAGCAAACTTGTCCTGCTCCGGTATGCGATCTTTGGTGCGGTCCTGGTCCCGCTCTCCTCGGCCTCCTCGGTCTCCTCGGTCTCGGTCTCGTTCCCAATCTCGGTTCCGATCCCTGTCCCGATCTCTGTCCCGCTCTCTGTCCCGCTCCCTGTCTCGGTCCCTGTCTCGGTCCCTGTCCCTCTCGCGGTCCCATTCTCGCGCGTCTTTTCCGCGTTCCTCTGGCTTTTCGTAGCGGTACTCCTTTTCCCGACGGCCGTCGCTGTACTTGACCTCGACCGACTCGGGTCTCGCTAAGCCATACTTGGCCTCGTCGGCGGCACTGAAGCTGGCTCGGGGATCGTCGTAATCATAGTCGGGAATGCGCGGTGCCCGGCGACGGCCCCCATCAATGTCAATGTCGAGCTCGTCGTCGTTGTCCCCGGGGTATGGCGCCTGCGCAGCGCCGATGGACAAGTCCTCTCGGGTGGAGCGGACACGGTCTCGGTCACGGTCACGGCCCGAGGGCGACCGCTCGATTCGCAAAGGTGATCGGTCACGGCCGGACGGAGACTTGGAGCGGCCGCGGCGGCTTGTGTCGTCCACCTGGAGAGACATGCTGGGTCGTTTTTTTTTTTTTTTTGTCCTTTTTTAAAGTATGGTTGCGGTCGAGAGTCTCCGTTGCAACGTGTAGCGTGACAGTTCACAGCCAGCTGTCTCGTCTCGTCTCCCGTGTCGTCCTAGAGCAAGGGCCGGGGGGGCAATGATACCTTTTATATAGGTGGCAGTGACAGGAGAGGATCTGGCTTCACCGACAGAGAATTCGTGTAGCGTCAGGTTTGCTCACAAGCAGGGCAACCAGAAGGGAGGAGCGAAAGTGGCAACTGTGCTTCTGGATCTTGTGCTCGTCTCGTGTGCTTGCCTGCTCGTCAGTTCGTTTGCCTTGTTCATTTCATTGGGTCCATGCGTAAGTGGGTATGAGGCGGAAAGGGTGCCACAGCTTCCTCCAGGAAGCGAGGACGAGGCAAGTAAAAGCCAAGAGCCAAGACTTCATACTCTGGGGCCGTAATATCAACAAAGCGGGAAAAAAAAAAGAAAAAAAAAGAAAAAACTCTCTCCCCGAAGAGAAGCAAAAAAGAAAAAGGGGACATACATGCAAGCATAAAAAGTAGTGCGACCCACGGAAGCTCGCCTGTGTCCCCCTCCAGCCGGGTAGCCAAAAATCGGCACCAGCAAAACAGCAGAGGTTTTGTAGGACTGCTGACGAAAAAACGAAAAACAAAGGTGGTGGGAACCAGCCACGTCCTACTGCTGCTGTCGAAATAGACGTCAGAATTCGAGAAGCGGGAAGAGAACAAGGAAAGCGAAAAAGAGAAATGCGAGAGTGAGCAAAGAAACAAAAACAGGAGGAAAACAGACAAGGAGGGGTGAGGCATGGATGAGAAAAGAGGAACCCTCCCCCCCCCCCTCAACAGACGACGTATTGCTCCGTAATACTCGTAGATCCATGCTCACACATGCAGTGAGGTGCGCTGCCAGCCCGTATTACTGGTGCAAAGCGCATGGGGGTCTTTCGGCGTTTTTTTTTGTTTTTTTGCCCCTGCAAGTTGAAACGGATGCCCTGCTGACAGCTTGGCCCGAGAAGGCATAGCGGCCAAAAGGCCGAGCGAGGGGTTTACGACGTTCGACGTTAGGAGCAACATGGCAAGAGAAATAAAAATGCCCACTCTGCTTCTGGGAGGAGAGGCAGTGCTTTGTTAAAGTCGTATCAATCTCGGGTGTCGCGGCTCAGGAGGTGATGAACACGCAAACAGTCTTTTGTTGAAAGAGAAGGGAGTCTTTCGTTGGTGGTTTTGTTCCCTATTTCGTTGCTTGGTCGCAACTTCCCCACCACCCAGTTCTGCGCGTCGATCCTGCCAATGAAGGAACAACCCTCACTGGAGTACGGAGTAAACGGGCAGTTTTACGCCCCTCCAAAAAAACCTTGCCAGACGCCCTAAGAGCTTGCCAGGCATAAAGATCCCGAAATGTATGTGATTGGCCATGGTTGGATAAAAGTGGGTTGCTGTCTTTGCTCGCCCTACGACGTATCTGAAGAGACCCTCAGTCCACACGCGATAAACCCACAGGTAGAGTTGCTTCCCAAAGAGGAAAAAACAAGGAAATAAAGTCAACCACCAGATTCATGGCTATCACAATAAATCATTTGCTTTTGTCGCGTCATATTCCTTGCTGGTTCTGCGCCATATTTTAAATTCCAGTTGCCTTGCCATATCGATATTGACATGTGTCCATACTAACAGAGCCCATGAAACAAAAACTCATAACGCCCCCACCGCGCCGCTGGCACCATGTGGCTATTGATAGGCGAGCTTCCCTAGGCGGCTTGGCGGTTGTCAACGACACAACGGCCAGAGTCCTTTACCATGGTGCGAATTGTCCTCGTCATGTCTGGTGCACTTTTCATTCAGGACGGAGACCGAGGAAGTTGCCGAGAATGAAGAGAGACTGAAACCAGATGACATACAAATAAATGTCTCTGGCGACAACATTGAAGGGGAAAGCAGGGAACGGCTCGATTCAATTGGTTTTGTGCCAGTTTGCCCATTTCTGATTTCTCGTTTCTTTCTTTTCTTTTTCTCTAGCCATTTAGGACGGCTACCAAGACCAATCTCCTCGATGAGCCGTGTCGCATACTCGGGCAAAGACTCGATCGCCACCTACTTACGATCCGGTTTGCCCACCAGATGCCCTCTTGAGATGCCACCTTCGGCCAGCAGTGCTAACGAAACATGCGCCGTGCAGGGGAGCCGCTTTTCAACGACTGTTTTCTGCTTGGCTCAGATAGCGTCTCGGCCATCTTACGAGGGCATCAGCCTGGCCGGAAGGATGGAGTTTTATAAAATGCCAACAGGCTAGCCGCACATCTGGACATTGTCGAGCCCAGAGCCCGTCAAAAGAATAAGTGCTAAATGGCCAACGCGGAACGAGCTGGGGATGAGACGAAGATGCAAAAGAGGCCTGTGATGCTGCTTGACCGTCAGGCAGATCCTGAGAGCGGACGAGAACGCAAGGGGCTACAAGTGAGACAGTAAGCAACGCAGGATTACAAAACTGTTGTTGTTATCGAACTGGAATGGACAAGACCATTTCTTCCCTTGCTAATTTGTGTTCTCAAAGGCAACGAGTACATTGGGCGGCGTGGAGAGTCGTCAGACGAGTTGGTCCCAATCAACGTACGGTGCAAAGAAAGTAAAAGAACAGGGGGGTTGAGGTAGGTGTGGCAGGGAAAGAAAACAAGCGCTGTCAAGCCCTGTTCGGCAAATGAAAGCAGTCCAAAGGGCAGCCAATGGAAGCGCGGAAAGCGCATTTAAGACGAGTCGGACCCTGTCGGGGTATTGGCATGCTGGCGCTGCAGTGCCGCAATTTGGTGGGCCAATGCGTATGCTCAGAGACACCAAAAGAACAAGAAGCCAGCTGAAGTGACAGGAATAGGAAGTCGTGAGAGGAAAATGCAACGCAGACTGGATGGAGCGAGGAGCAGCCGTGCAAATGGAAAAAGGCAGCGTGGGGAAAAAGGGAAAGGTCAAAAGCTGGCAGTTCGTTCAAGGCGAAAGACTGCTAAAGAGGACAAGAGCGACAAAAACACACGGCTAACTCCGTGCTTGGCTCCAAGGCCAGGCTGCCCGAACCGTTGACTCTTCGATTGTGGACTTGATTGGTTGCAGGGCCAGGCTATTGAGAACAGCCAGAAGATGCTCTCGGAGAAATGCAATCTGACACTTAATATTCCTTTTTTTTTGTCGTTGTTGTTTTGGTTTTTGCCGGTATGACGAACGCGTCAGCTTTGGGATAAACGAGATCGTGGACGATACACAACAGGGAGGGGATAATAAAACAGGCATCGAAAACGTTGGGGAAAAACGAACTTCGGTGAGAAGATAAATAAAGGGCGAGAAAACGCCCGATGAACAACCAAATCCGGCCTGTGATGTCGCGTCAGGCGCCTCCGATAACATTGCCTTGGTCTCGGCAAAGGCCGTGTACAGTCGCGCAGAGCCGCACGAAGCCACGATGGGTGATGGGTATTTTGTTATAAAAGTCATGCAGCGTTGTGCGAACCCGCTCTGTTCGAGACATTCAACAAAAAAATCGAAGACACCGTAGCGAGCGAGCAAGACGGGCAGCGTACAGAGGCAGTTCCACCAGATAGAAAGAGCCGGTGCCGAGGCTGTTTATGTTCTTGGCATTCGACAGAAGTAAGGTTTTGGTCCGCTGGGTGGTGGGTATCCATATACTATGCATCCATCATTTCTTTCGTATGTCTTTGCTCTCTCAGCGCGCTGACAGAACCAGGTAAGTGGCAGTAAGGTTAATGTTAATCACTGTTGAGTAATGGTATATTGCTGTTTTTTGCTGCCTCGTCAATGAGACTAGCCTTTCTACTTGTCAGAAAAGTCAAGACGTAAAACAAAAAATCAGGCTCAAAACGAGAACAAAAGAGATATCAACGCCGCTCCATATCGGATGCCGTGTCCCAGACCAATGGAACATGAAGTAGAACCGGAATTCTCCCAAGCCAAACGCCTAACCATCAAGACTCCAAATCATCAACGTCCCGCCGGAAACAAATGTTTAAAAACCAAAAAAAAGAAATGAATCGATCCAAGCGCCGAACCCAATGCGCGCAATGTGCTGTGTAACGAAAGAAAGAACCCCCCCCCCCTTTCCCCCCCTTTGCATAGAGAAGAGGGCAAAAACATCCACAAAAGGAACCGGTCAAGTTTGAGTACTAAGCAGGTACTCGGCGGATCGACCTTTGTTCAACACTTCTCACAGCCCAGGAGGAGGCGATGACGCAAGCACCACGGGGGATGCGTGTACTGACAGTGGTTGTTTCTCGGAGAGGTGGCGACGATCGTCCTCGAGGCGGATTGCTCCTCTTGGTGCGTCCCCAAGGTCCCGCATTCTAGCAATGAAAAATTAGCCTTGTGCCACGAAGAAGCCGACGCAGTCGTCACGCAACCGTCTCCGTCTACTCACACTTGTGTTTCGCCTTCCCAAAATTCCACAGCCACGATCACCAACAAGAAGATGGCCACCAGGCTGATGACCATCATGTCGTTATAGTCGTGACGCAGCTGCATGTAAGAACATGGGTATTCAGCGTTGCCGGCCATGCGCTGCAACCGGATCTCCATTTTGACAAAGCCTTCCGGCAGGACATCTTGCAGCTGAGGCTCGCCGTTGCCGAAAGACTGCGATTGGGACACTAACAGCTGTGTGTCCTTGTCCTTGTGCGTTGCGTCGTCTGTCTGTGGTGCATCGCCCTTTTTTGCTGCTGTCGTGATGGTGGCAGGGGAGACAAAGCTGGAAGTTGTGCGGCCAAGGACGGCCTCGATCTTGTCGATCACGTTGGACAGCCGGAAAGGCACATTTGATGCTCCGTTCTTCCCCGTGCTCAGCTTGCTGCTCTTGATGGCGCTCAGACCCATGAGGTACTCGGTCACGATCGGTCGCGGCGTGGCCAGCACGGCCGACGGCTGTGCATCCGATGCTGGTTTATACGGCCGGTTGTCGATCGATACCTCCTGCTGCAAGTCGTCGAGGAGAGCCGGTGCAACATTGGCCTTGGATGTGGCGGCAACGGCCGCGGGCGACGCAGGTTTGTCGGGGGTCATCAGGAAGTGCCTAGAGACCGGCGCCGAGACACGTGCGTCCCAGTCTGCGACCAGCACGATCGGCACGGGTGCGGCAAGGACAGCAGGGGCACTGGCTGCCAACGCCAGAGACAAAAAAGCCGCGGTCGACCGCATTTTTGCAAATATGTTGCGCTGTTCCGTCGTCTGCGGTGCGCCGTTTGCGAGGCAGAGCTTTTTGACGGCTCGGTGGCAAGTTCCGTGATAAGGGTCAACGGTGTTTGTTATATAGGAACTGCGCGTTGAGAGCAGCAGTCAAAGGTGAGACAGCGCTAAAGTCAAGATAACGAGAAAAGGGATGAAAATAAAAACAAAGAAAGATATGTGACAAGAGATATGCAATATTCAGCCCTGCTTTCCTGTGTCGGGTCGGAGGGCAGGGACGAGAGATTGCCAGGCAAGTGCAACAAAAAAAAAGGACGAGGGGACCAGCAGCGCCGATGTATTTAAGCCGAAGCCCAGAACACCCTGTTGAACTTTAAGGCTGCGGAGTCTCCAAGCGACATCTGACACAAAGAGAATCCCGCCGTCTGCACTTTAAACGTTTTTGGCGCAAGCAGTTAGAGAGCTGAGAAGGAGATGAAGGGAGAGATCGAGGTCCCCAAAAATTTGCCGGCTCTTTTCTTGGCTATTTAAAAGCTCCCGTGTAAATTAAAAAGGCCGATTCGAGGGAAAAGCCTTATTAAAAGTTCAGGAATCAGGCGAATACTTGCTCACACACGATAGGCTCCAGCCCGATAATTGTGGAGAGAGAAGCAATATATAAAGATGATGAGAGGGGGTAAAACGTGAATAAATGAGACAATAACAGAGAGGTCCTATGAGGGAGCGAAAAAAAAAGAAAAAAAAAAAAAAAAAAGCTGGGGAGAATGCCTGTGACGACTGGTATGGAGATGTTGCCCGCATAAATGGGAGGATGCAAAAGAGATATTGCGAGGTAAAAGCCAGTTTGCTGCTAGCGGGTCGGGAAACTAAGAGAGAAGCAAAAGGGACTGAGACAAAAGCCGATCGAAGAAAGGAAAGAATGGCTGAGCGAGAGGATATCAAAGCATTCGAGAGAGCAGCGCCACGGCGATATATGGGAGAGGGAAGCTGTTTTTTTGGCTGTGCTTTTTGGCTGTGCTCTTTGGAGCACTGATATGCTCAAGACACAGTGCCAAGAAAGGGTGTCGTTTGGTGATTTGAGAATTGAGTTTCGGAGACCCTCTTTGCGATCTATTTCATATGCGACTATTTTGCGGCAGGGGAAGGAGCAGCCTAAACTCGCAGGGGCGGTCGTGTGTGGGGGGGGAGGGTGGAAGGGGGGCAGAGGAAGGAAGTGGAGAGACGCCCTTGGAATGGCAGAAGCACTCGGAACGAGAGGGAACGAGAGGGTACGAGAGGGAACGAGGGAAGAATTCAGGCAAAGAGGGTACCGGAAGGGGAGAGACGAGGCACAGAGAACACGGATGGAACGACCCAAGCAGTTACAGAGTAACAGGGAAAGAGCGAGGAAGGCGAGATCGGACTGACGGCAGTCGCAGGGCCAGACAGAGAGAGGCAGGAGCGAAGCAGCGAGGGAAAGAGTAACCGCAGGGACGTTTTGGCCAGACAGATGATCATGGACGATCGAAGACAGATCGGCGACAGAGCCAGAGCAAAACGCCCGAGCAGAAACAGAGACAAAACCGGAGAGCTGCAGCGGGACAAGGTCTGAGATATACGCCGCAGCAATAAGCCGACGAGGCCAAGAAATCGATGCCGTAACTAATACTTGGTAGGGCCCAGCGAAAAAAAAAAAGAAAAGACAAGAGCTTTCTCTCTCTCTCCAAAACAAAAAAAAAAAAAGCAAAAGCCGCTCGCCGACAGATTCGTATCCGTATTAAATAAAAGCTTGTCTTGTCAAGAAGGCGGGAACCCAACGCTCTGCGCCGCAGGCAGCAGCATACGAGTAGGGAAGGAGCGAGGGAAGGGGCACGTTTAATTTAAAAGGCAAGCTTTTTTTTTGGTCTCTATCCGCCCTTTTTTTATGTGTCATGCCAGTTAAAGCAGGGCCAAAAAAAAGGAAAGATTATACGAGCTCTTCGGAAGACGAGAGGAGGGAGAGTCGCCAATATCAATGAATCTGGTTAGGGAGAAAGTGATAGCTACTTCGTCCAGGAAGAGATCCCTTGCTTAGCGGACGATAGCATTCGTGCTTTGTGACCACTTCCGCATACGTCGTAGCGGGATGGCGATTTGCCGGGAGGACTCGTAGACTAAAAGCCAACAAGCCCAGCTCTGCAAGCTTGGAGACAATCTCAATGTACGACGTATTACTCGTAGAATGTAGAGTTTGATTAGACGTGCGTTCCTTCACGGCTGCTCGTTCGTCCTATCCATTCCTTAGTATGCCGCGTTGGTACGAGGGAATAAGACGCACGTGAAACGTGCTTTTAATAAAACCACAATCGCAGCAGAGGACGAGGCAGGACGGTGGAAGCCCCTTGTGAGAGTACGCCGTGCTCGTATTGGATGATGAACAAAAAAGAAGGGGACTGAATAAGACCCAGAAGGAGCCAACAATGCCGTACTTGTTCCTGCCAGCGCAGCCTTGAAGGCAGGCAGAGTCGCTTTTCCGCCCAAAAGAGCAATAAAAAGGTACAAAGAGGGGTATGCCAAGCAAAAAGAAGAGGCGTTGGGCCACCTCCAACCGCCAATAGCAGGCCAGCCAGCAAGCCCGTGCGACTGTAGCCGGCGACCGCGGTCTGGACCCTGGGCCTGGCCAATGACAGAAAACCGCCTAAAAATTGAGTTGTACAGTCGTACTCCGTACTCATGTACGAGTAATAATATGGATACAAGTACGACGTATTACTCCGTAATGTGCTTCGGTAAAGCTGTACGACACGCGTGCTCGTAATGCTGGGGAGCTGCCATCGTAGGGCACGCGAAAATGCTGAAAATTGCATCACATGAAAACATTATGCTTCATCCCCGCCACAAAGCCACAAATACAAGGATGCAATGCGGCAAGCGAATCAGAGATGTGCCATTTTAGCGCGTGCGCACTCTTCCGGGCTTTTTTTTTTTTTTTTTTACGCTGTGTATTGCTTTTTTTCCCCAGCTAGGACGAGAAGCTCTTCTTCTTACTGCTTTCAGTCGTCGTACAGCATTAGCTGAACTCACGATCTACGCAAATTATGGCACCATTTTGCGACCCAACTCCACCAGTGCATTTCGCCATGTATGGTGTTGGTCACTTTGCTCCAAGGGCCCCCATACGGAAGTAATACGGAGCAACGAGCTATGGGAAGCACAAACGCCGGGAAACAAGCCCCGTGTTCCTGAAACGTTACAGAGTGATACGAGGTGCTCCAGCGGGCATTATACGGGCACAAAAGTACGAGCGGAGTACAGCAGACTACGAGTGCTCGTATTACACGTACTTTTTTCAGTCTTGGTGAGTGCCGTTCTGTCGCTTATTCAACGCTTCTCACCATGACTTTATGAAACTACAGAATCAGGGACACAGCCTGTTTTGCACGGGGTGGATTGTATATGAGAACGAGGAATGTTTCCTTTGTATTACTCCGCACGGAGTATTACTCCGTATTACATTGGCATTTTCGCGCTGCCCGCACGGAGCATCTCTTGTGTTTCTCTGTCTTTTTGACTCCTGTTTTCCTTTACCGACCCGGATTTCAGAGTTTTTGGTTGACACTCTTCCACCAATTTCTTCAGACTGTATTAATACTCCGTAAAGTGGGCAGGTTATTGTCTGTCACTTGCAGAGAATCTCCAGAGTCCTCAGGCTCAGGCTGAAGCCAGTCGAGGCTAAATCGTGGGACGAAGTAGCTTCTGCCCTGAAGGTTTGGTTGTTTTACACTGTTTTGACCTCGTTCCTGGATCGCGGAGAAAAGGGGGCATGTCAAAGTACTCCGGAATACTCCGTCCTCGTAACGAGATGTTTTGCCCACGGCAGTTCTTGTCTCTTTCGCTTCTTTTTTTTTTTTTTTTTTTCGTTTTCTTCCGCGTTAGGGCTAACATCTGTCCGGCGCCGAACAACGAAACGTCCAATGTCAGCAATAGTCTTTTTCTCTCTCTCTCTTTTTACCCCCTTTTGTTTGAATAAAAAGAAATATATCTCGTATTCAATCAGTCAAATTTCACGTCAGCTTCGTACTCGTATGTTGGCCCGCTAGCAGCAGCGGAGTTTTCCGTTGAACTATCATTTTTTTTGAATACGAGGTATTTTGAGATAATTTGCACCGTAGATCCAAGCGTTGCACGGTGTACGAGCAAAAGTCGCACAGCCAAAACAAAGACCGCTGATGAGGCAGCTGCTGGGCACAGCCAAACAAGGACCGCTGGTGAGGCAGCTTTGCCAGATTCAGAATATCAGGTTTGGGGTTTCACGGCGTATTGCGATGCGGAGTGCCACAAAGGGGTGCCCGTCGAAGCATTCGAAGCAGTGGAGAGAGAACATTCTAAAACCGGACTTGGCATTAAGGTCTTCCGCAACTGCATGCGCCCCCTACTGCATCTCCATAAGATGACGAGTCTTGGGGGCTCAGACGAACCCCATCTTTGGCTCCTGCCCTAAGAGGCTGCCTCGGTACGTGGGATCGGCCAAAGCTTTTTGGTTATTATGACTGATTGGTTTCGTGTTCATTCGACGTCTTTGCTTCTTGTGTTTCCCCATCGGTCAAGCCAGCCCAGAAAAGGAGAAGCCAGGCGCTATTACCGCCTCTCTATGCTCGTTATACGAGATTGGAGCAGACCTGTAGGCAACCCGAGTTGGGCCTTTGCTTGAGAAAGGAGGTCGGGAGGCCGAGGCATAACATGGATAGTTCGTGAACTCGACACGGGAGGGGAGGCCAACGCGAAGAGGGCGAATTCGACACAGGAGGAGGCCAACGCGAAGAGGGCGAATTCGACACGGGAAGGGAGGCCAACGCGGGGAGGGCGAGGCAGTGAACACTCGCCAATCAGGCAAAATCTGAGAGACAGAGGCTTCTCTGAGAGACACGCCGCAAGCAGGCCTGCGGGCGTGTCCACCCAGGTCTGGATCTGGACAGAGAGCCGAATACGAGCATTTTGTCGTCCTAGCCAATGCAAACCGGGCTTCACCGAAAAAGAAAAAAATAAAAATAAAAAACACAGACCCAAGGGGCCAGGCCTTTCTCTTTAGGTGAGGCCGAAAGGGGCCGAGACCAGCCCCCAAAAAATCACATGTTTACGAGTACCTTTTCTTTCTGTTTTGATTACGTTCTTTTATCGTGGGATCGGCGAGGCTACGGGAGGGGATCTAGCCAAGACAAGATGACTCAATCCACTGGGTCATTTGTTTTTCGGCCTTTGCCTCATGCCCTACATGCTATTTTTATATCCTTTTCTGGGTCCTCCATCCTCCTTCATCCTTCGCTCTCTGGCACAGCCCATCTTACGCGTCAAATCACCGAGCTGCGGTGTCCTCGGGGGGCTGTTGTTTTCCAGCGTGGATCCAATAGAATTTACGAAGAAATTTTTTAAAAAAAAGTGCTCGCGAAGACAAGAAGCGCGAGTTGAGACGAGAAGAGCCTACTCCCGTGGAGAGTCTCATGCGACGGACGGGCTTTGGCTGGACGATTAAGGCAGAAGAACAGGCGACAGAGGGCGCACAAGGGGGCAACGGACATGCATGCCTGTGTCCAAGTTATTGCTCAAAAAGAAAGCACAAAGAGACGATGGAAAAAAAGCGAAGAGGATACAATCAAAGAGAATCCTTTAGATCCCGGTCCTGTACATCTGTCTCGGTTACTCTCAAGCTGTCAACACGGGAACAAGGTATGTTTTGTGTATATTGAAGAAACAGGACACGTCCACGAAGCCTCAAAGACAGAAGGACAATACACTGTTAAAATGTCCCAACAGTTTCACTCTCCCTTGATGTTGATCTCATAGCAACCGCCACACTCGTGGTCGCATTCTTTGCATCTTTTTTGTTGGCCGCTGGCCACCGCGGCTGCCCTGACCTTGTCTCCGTTCCCGATCTCTGTCACAGCAGAGATGCATTTCCAACACACTGCTTGACGGAACACGACGCATGCAGCTGTTGATAGCAGGCTGTACTGGACAATGACAATACCAGGCAAGATATTTGCATCATTCGAAGTGCAAAATATGAAGCTCTGCAGAAGAGCAAAGGTTTTGCAAAGTGCTTTCTTCCTAAACACACACCATGGCATTTAAGCAGAACGCCAGACGCCTCTCACCAGACCAGGGAAAACAAGGAAAACAAAAAGGAAAGAAGCTGCTGCGGCCTTGACCCGAAGGCCCCATCAGGGGAATCAAAAACAAAGCAAAACAAAACAAAACAAAACACAAAGGCAAGTAAGAGCTGCAAGCACATGCTCATACGATTGCATGCCGACGTGTCGACGTGTATATACATCCATAACCCATCATATACGAGTAATACAGTGTCCGATCCCTGTCTTGGGCGAGAGTGTCTGCTCGCTAGCTGGTCAAAACAAGAGCCTTCCGCCCCTTTAGCCCCCTAAAGCTGCTCCCGGCCCCTACCGGTTCCTGACCGGGAGAACGGGGCCCCGAACTGAGTCTCTTCTGAGCGATCACTTTCCAACGGATCTGCGCTGTCGAGCCACGACGCTGCTTTGGCTTTCTTGCGCTGGGACACGGCGAGAATCTGGCAAGCGCACTTGGCTCAGACTCGAATCTGTGCAGGGGTTTCGTCTGCCCGGCCGCACTCCTCTGCGGTCCTTCTCTGCTCTCTGCTCTCTGCCCTCCGCTCTGCTTCATCTCTTTATGGGCCGCAAGTTCACAGTGAGAAAACAGCAGTGCTGGTTCCAGTCCACGCGAGCCCAGATGCACGCGTAGCTGGGGTAAGCTACTGGCAGGACATACCACTGGGACAACCAGACCTCACTCGGCGGGAGCAGATTTCTGGGGCGAAGTGGTCTTTTCTGGCGAGTATGCCGGTGGCGGGCCGAGGGGCAATGATGGTTCCGCGTTGGTGTCCCGCGAGCTGGTGTCCCGCGAGCTGGTGTCCCGCGAATCAGGGTCATACTTTTCAGGGACCTGACCCAACTGCAGCGGCTCTACGCGCCTGCCAGCGCCATAGGCTTGGTCGTCCCGGTCTTTGTCATTGGAGGACCGCGCTGCTGATGAGTCGGCGGCTGAGCCTGGGTCGTACAATGCCGGCTGATCGGCAGCGGGTGCCTCTGAGTTGTCCACTTGGGCATAGCCGCCCGGGATGACCACGCCGCCGGGGCCGATGCCGCCGCCAGTGTTCCCAGCAGCCCGCTCCTTGCGCGACTGCCTGACGGTGCGGCGGATGCGCAGTCGGCGTCTGATGTAGTTGAAAATGCTGATGGGAACCCAGATGAAAAAGGCCAGCTTGGCCGCTCTGCCGAGAGCGCGCCAGGTGCGGATTCGCTGGCCCGACCGTTTTGCCGTTCGGCGTTCTAGGACGGTCACTAAAGCTGTCGAAGAGAAAATTTTTGCCTGCTCTGCAGGGACAGCACGATCCTCACTCACGATCCTCACTCACCTTCAAGGAAAAACTTGACAAAGAGCATCAGACACATAAGGGACAGCAAGGCCGCAATGCCAATCAGGATCCACGCCCACTTCGGCAGGCCGCCGTAGACTCTCGTCATTCCGCCGCCGCCGCGGTAGTTGTTGTAGTAGCCGCCGCTGCCGCTGCTGTGGTAACTTCCGCCACCGCTGCTGCTGCTGCTGCTACTGCTGCTACTGCTACTGCCGCCGCCCCTGCTGCCGCCGCTGCTACTGCCGCGATGGCCACCACCACCGCCGCCTTTCGGGCTCCGAACGGCCACGGCAGTTTGGCTGATCGACGGCATCGTGCGGGAGGGGGCCGAGCTGCGCCGAGCGGAGTAACGCAAAAGTCAGTACCGTAGTCCCGCTACGGAGTACGCTCCGTAGAGATGTGGAGAATACGGAGATGCAAACGAGAACACAAGAAGGGGTTGGTTTAGGATTGGCTTTCCAATTCTTCCTTTTGCGAGGAAAGAGAAAAGCCTCAGAGCATGAGAGACAGAAAAGAACGACACAGAAAAAGAACGAGACACAGAACGACACACAGGAAACGAGACACAGGAAGCAATGAGACACAGAAGAACAACGACACAAGAATATAATACGACGGCTATCCCGAAATGCTAAAATGCCCATGGCAATTCGACTTGGAAAACTTGGAAAGTAGGTTCGCGCCTCTTATTCCCGGCGTGCGGACTACATTGGACGGCGCACGCTCGGTCTACTCGTAGTTGCCTTTTCCCTTAGGAGACTCTTTGTTCTCGGCTTTGCACAACTGGAAAGTTGGCAGTGCCGTTTTCCGTCTTCTTTTTCTTTCTTGTGCGCCTGACAGGCGGAGAGAAAGCCTAGCTTTATGTAAAATGTTACAGAGCAATAATGCCTCGCAGCTTCCTTCGCCTGGGAAAGGTGAAATACGAGGTGGTAAACCCGCCGTCTCTTCCCTGTCCTGGCCTCAGGGGCAGCCTGCGAAAGACCCTGATCCCGCTTCGAATGCGACTGGTTAGTGCACCCCCGTAAGGCTAGTCTCGGGAGGTAGAAAAGTGCAAGACACCAGTTAGCGAGTATGTCCGTACGCCGTACGCTTTTGGACAGTGTGTCTCATGTCGAGATGACAACCCAAGATAACGGAAGACGAATCGGGAAGATGAACGGTGGTAAAATTAGGAAAGGAAGAAGAGAAAGGGGGGGGGGGGCTGCGGCGAGTGCGCATTTCTGCAGGCTTTCGGGGCTTAAGCCCAGCTCAGCTGCAGCTTAAATCTTATGCTCGCAAACCATCTTTCAGGCCTTTGAGAAGGAGGCGAAGATGAAAACGGAGCATGTTGTAGCGAAAACGGGGAAGTATTACGGAGCAATAATGCACGAAGCTGCGTTGGGCTATTATTGGAATTTTACGAGTATTAGCGGAGAAGCAAGGAAAATCTTCGCCATTTTTTAAAATTGCAATCCCACCGACCGAACTTGCCGCTCTCTCGTGTCGAAGGGCGTCCTTATTTTGCTAAGCCAGCACCCGAGTCAAAATAAGCACAAGCCGGCTTTGCCTTGGAAGCCCCTTTTAGCGGAGCTACTGCTTACTGTGGAGTGCTGGAATTGTGGCTTGCCAGCTTGGCTTTGATTTTTAGTGAACTAAAATGTGGCCGCATGATGAGCTTGTTTTCTTCATTTTACGGAGTACACCGTTGTAATACTGCAGATTATTACCGAGTTGAGAAAAGCATCTTCCTACTGGTGCAAAACCGCCTCGCCAAAGCCCTCGCTGTTTTTCTTTTTTCTTTTTTCTTAACTTTTTTTCTTTTTTCTTTTTGTTTGGTGGGATTTTGGCTTGTCTTGGCTCTGCCTGGCCTGGCGGGTCCGAACCAAAACGATTCAGCCGCACTCTATGCGGATTTCGGAATGACGACAGGCCCGGCAGGTGCTTTTCTTTCTCCTCTCTCTTCATAGACGTTGACTCATACGGCGTATGACGGGACAATGAAATGGACTGCTCGTACACCGTACTCTCTAATTCTCCGTACTCGTATTTGGTGCATTCGGACGTGTCGACGGTGCTCACCTGACCCTCATGTCTCTTTCATCACGGTTGCCGGCTCTTGCCGCCACTCGTCGCGTCGAAACATCTCGTATTCGACGCGTGCTAGTGGCTATTACTGCGACCCTAAAATGCCCAACCGTCCATCTGCCCCTGACTTAACCCACCCAGGTAGGCTCAAAGCTCGTCACGTTCGGATAATACGGTGTACCCCTGCTTCTTTGCCTTTGACGTAATATCCATACTCGTACTTGTACTCGTATTTCCAACTTCTTTGTTTCTTTCTTAGTACGGCAGCTATCCTGTTTTACGACGTATCGTCCTCGTACGATGCAGAAAGCTTAGCAAGTGAAGTAATACCTCGTGTCTTTGTTTGAATCGAGTACGGAGGGCTTAATACAACTAGTTCATTTAAGGTTATCCTTGGTACATTCTTTGTTGGCGAGACCTCCACCCTAAAGTTATCCATATTTTCGACTTATCAGCCTGTAGATCAACTGCTGCTGTCATGCCGATGCACCGTGACCACGAATTGACAGCATTTTCCCTTCTCCTGATTCTGCTCCATATTGCTGTCATGCCAAGAGAACGCTTCGAGATTGGCTTTGCATCCATCGGAACTCGGCTAGGGCTGTGGTGGTGGTGACGAGAGATCCCGACCACAAGAAGAGCTTTGGGGTTATGCTGGTAAAGAAGATGCATGAATGGCTGAAGCGGGTAAAAAAAAAAAAAAAAAAAAAAAAAAACGGCTCCCACTGTTGCATGTTTGGTAATGATTCACAGATTCGTTTCAGGCCCAGTCGTCCGATAAACAAGTCTTTGTGTCCCGTAGCCGTCTCTCGTAGCAATGCGCTGTAATGCGCTGTAACATGTCGGAAGCTGGAAGCTGAAGAGGCATCCATTAATATGGTCCCCGAAACTCGCAAGCCCACCTATCACAACGGCACAGCCTTGGAGGCTTTGAACACAGACAGGAAACGGGGCTACAGAGAGGAACCTGATGCCGTGGAACGGGTGCAAACTAACAGCCACCTCGATGTTGTGGGCTCTCGACTTGGGATTTCCCACCTCACGCAGAGAGCGTCTGCGCCATGTTGCAGCACAAGTACGTCACGCATGCATTACTACTCTGTCAAACGAGCGCGACTGCCGACAATGAAATGGTGTAGAATCGTAGAAACGGCCTTGCCCTGGCCTCCTAACACGACGTTATTGTACAGCTGAGACGGCACAAGTACGAAGAGTCATATCACCACTCCTTATTGTGGAGGAGGGAGAGATGAGATGATTGAGGAGCACCAGTTGACTGCTTTTGGGGGTCCCGGTCAAAGTGTTGTGGCCAATGGAGGTTTTACAAATCTATGTGAATTGTGACGTCGTACGCAGCAGATATTTATCATTTATTTGTTGTTGGTAAGAGGGGTGTGCCATCTTGCAGCCCCAACCTGCTCTGTATCACTCGCGTGGCAGCAGTCGTTTTCAACCCTGAACTCTTTGTCCGGTGACGTTGTCGATATGCATGGAGAGTTCAATATGCTTGGGGTTGTTTCGTAGTGCGGACAACACAAGTCGGCAGTCTTGGAGGCTTCGGTTCACATCAGTGTGCAACGTAATATCACTCCATACCTGGAATTAATACAGAGTGCAGAGTTGTACGACGTACTCTGTGCGTCATGTCAGTTATGTTATGAAGGCTTGTGGAGCAGTTCCTCAGCTGTCGTAAACGCCAGTTTGGTGAGATGTGACGCATCCTGGTGATAGACGGCGATGTGGGTTCATGGCAGGGATCAACTTGGGGCATCTCTCCCAAACATGAACAATATGAAGAGCTGGTGGTTTGCATTAGATACTAGCCGGCAATACTCTCGCACTTGGGCATTTTCTGATGCAAGCCCCAGCACGGAGTGCTTGATGTGTGTGTTATTGCAATATCATTACATGGCCCAGGTATGAGTAAAAGGAGGAACAGAAGAGCTGTTGTATTTCTCAGTTTAATGCAATGCTTTTTAGGTGTTCTTACGTGCCATGGGCTTTATATGTGATAGTTTATTTTGTTCTTGTTCTTTTTTTCATTTTTTTTTTTTCATTGATTTTTCAGTCGTTTGATATTATTTGGGTTTTTTTATTTTATTTTGATATTGGTTTAAATAATGTTTCTTTTTGGTTTTCTTTTGCTTCACTTACGCCGCTCGACTCGCATTTTCCCCATCACATGTGAGTAATACCAACCAGCTCGCAGCCACTGTGGGTTTTTTCATCGTTGTAGACTTTCAGAAAGCTGGATTCTTCATTTGTCAAAGGCGAACAGATGTGAGCAGCGAGTCACGACGGACCCCAAGGTGAGCCGATGCAGCCTCTCTGCCGCGCGGTTAGCCCAAACACAAAACAACACCGCCAATGGCAGACAGACGTTACAATGTTTCTGTGCCATGACTCTTGTACGGAGAATTTCTGAAAAGCCTACGAGTGATGTGCATTTATCTACATTCTTGGTGGGGGGTTTTTTTTTTTGTTGTTTGGAATTTTTTAAAATTGTTTTCCTTTTTGAATTATTTTGTTAGCATGTTCACTGACAAGGCTATCCCATCCACATGATATCATAATAAATGAAAATTTGCACAACCGGGTTGATCACCCGATATCTGGGGAACGGCCGAGTGGTCGTCAATTTGGCCGCCTGAAGGAGCACGGTTCTTATCTTTCCTTTTTTAATATGGAAAGCAATCAATTACGGAGAGACGGAAACAGACGAGGAAGACGAGGTCCACGAGGTCCAGAAACTACGTAGTTAATTAAGACTAGGAAACGGCAGTTGAGTCTCTGGAATCCCACAGACCCTCAGAGCCCCCAGGAGAAGGGAAACCGAAGGCACGCCCTCTCCCCCTCCCAAAATCATTCGGATCGATTGAGCGGGAAGAGAAGATAGGGAACGAAGCAAGCAATGAAGATTTTCGTTCATCACAAACAAAGTGGTGTGCAGGTATTAGTTTTTTGCATTCAACCGGCTGCAAGTAATTCAAATCTGATGTTACTTACATATCGACACACAAAGCAGTATGGATATATTGTCGTGGCCTGCAAGAAAAAAAGAACTTTACCAACATCACATTTTCTAGCAAGCAGTAATCCAGATTCAGCCACGGCCTGCTTCTGCCGTTCCATCTTCCTGTACGACGCATTACTCTGCCTTTTTGTTGAAATGGGCCAAAACCCTGTCCAAGTACTCCGTAGACTTCTCAGCCTCGTAGCCATTTTGGGTCCACAAAAGAAACGAATACTGTACGGCTGGTTTTACGGAGTATTCCACCGTACGTCGTCTCTTCGACCTCTGTCATCCATGCCTATTCTGTCTTCATCCATGCCTATTACGTCGTAATAATGCTCTGTAGCTGCACTGCCCCTTTCCCCTATTTCCCATCGCCTTTTCCTATTTTGGGGTCTGCTAATTACAAAGTACATGGTACAGTAAATACGACGTACGAGCCCACGGTGTCAACTGCATCTCCGGTTCGAACTCGTAGAATGAGTCCGACGCATGCAAAATCACCAGAGTTGCTGCTTGGCAGTTCTTGCTGCGTCTCACCTTTTTGTGCGTTGGTTTGCGCTGATTTGCCGTGGAACACAGGAGCACTGAAAAGCACCGAAAAGGTGGGTGGGTGGCTTCAGCGTTCTACAAGTACTATTACTTCAGTGCTCAACGGCACTGTATTACACAGCTGTCTTAGGCTCCCCAGTGGCCGATCACAGCCCGCCAACCCCCTACAAGTACAGTCATACTGCTCTCGAACCCCTCTCCCTCACATCTGACCCCTGGCGCTGCCCCACCAAAGGGCCCCACTGTCAGCCGCTTTGTGCAAATTGCGAGTATGGATACTCGTAATATGATGATAGTCTGACCCGCGCAAGGCATTTCGAGTTTCCCGTTTCCCGTTTCCCGTTTCTGGTACGCATACGAGTAAGCATACGGAGTATGGGTACATGTGAGGGTAATCGTAACTTTCGTGCTCATCTTTGAGCACATCGTCGCTACTCCTCCGGAGAGAACGTAAAAAAGTTTGAATATGAAATGTATTGATGCCGATGTCCAACTCCCAATGCCAGCTAATTTTACATCCCAGTTTGTGTGGTATTAGACATTAGCTTCGGAAAAGCAGAAAAATGGGTGTCCTTGGCTAATTTGTTACAGATGACGGAGAAAAAAAAAGAAAACCAAAACGAAACAAAAAGATATGCCCCCGAAAGCAAGGAATATATGTCTGAACAAAAGAAAGAAAACGTGTCGACACATTGAGGAAAAACAGAAACAAAACAAAAACAAAAAAGACAAAAAGACAAAAATAAAAAACAAACTCCACCCGACTCTATGCTGTGATTATATCATCTGTATGGTTTTTCTTTTTTTGTAAAAGATTTCGTTGTGGAAAGAAAAGAGTCGCTGTCCGCCCGTCCGGCCGTAATTTCTTTTTCCGGTCGCGTCTACCACAGGTCCATGGACAAGGTGGGAATGTCAAAAGTGACGTTGGAGGCGGAGAAGTAGCATTCGGAGCCAAAGGCCAAGTAGCCCAGGTAGTCGTCGTCGCTCGGGACGTTTGCCAGGCCCAGCGTGGTCAGCTCTGTGATCAAGGGGCGAATGCTGCCGGAGAACTCGGTGGCGGTGGCTTCGGCGATCCATGTCAGGACGTTTTGCTTGACGCTGTTGATGCCGGCATAGAGGGTGCTTGGGGAGTTAGCGAGAAAGAAAAGAAATAGAGAATAAGAGAATACCGGACTTTCTTGCACTTACAAGTTCACGCCAGCCACAACCAGGCTGGACACCAGGCCGTTTTCCCAGCCGATCGGGTGGGTGACGGAGTTGATGCGGGCAAACCAGACCATGACTTCGAAGGCGGCCACGGACGTCTTGCCGGCCGTCTTCTTGTCCGGGTCGAAGAACATGTCGATGGCGACGTTGGCGCCGAACGTCGAGTCGTCGACGTAGCGGCGGTCGATGGTGTAGGAGCGGCCGACGCGCTGGAAGCCGAGGTCGGAGCCGTCGTCGCGGGCCTTCTTGGACGCCGCGACGGCTGGCACTGTGGTCTTGGCCGTCGGCGTCGCGGCGACGGCGGGCGTGGTTTTCTTGGTCGTGGCGACGGGGACGGCGGCGACAGAGGCCGGTTCAGTGTCGACGGGCGTCACCGTCTTGGCCGTTGTCGCGGGGGCGGCTTTTGTTTTTGTGGTCGCCACGGTCGGGACCACGACGGCGGCGGCCGACGAGGCCTCGGCGGCCGGAGTGCTGCTGGCGGCGACAACGGCGGCAGCCGACTCGGTGTTGACGACAGAGTTGTCGATGCCGGGGCCGATGATGACGACGCCGCCGCTGGAGTAGGTCCAGGACATGTCAATGTACATCATCGACAGGTCGCCGAGCCGGGCCGGCAGCGTCTTGCCGGAAATCATAATGTTGGGGAAGGCATGCACGGGCTGGGTGTCGACCTTGGGGTACTGCCAGGTGGCCGACCACTTGGGCGCCGTCGTGTTGGTGGCATACGTGTTGTTGTTGTTGGTCGTCACCTGTGTTGTTAGGACGGAAAGGACGGGACAGAAAAAAAAGCGCAAATCTCTTTCTTTTTTTTTCTTTTTCTTTTCTTTTTTTCTTTTCTCTTTCTTTTCTCTTTCTTTCTCCCCTTGTCTTTCAACTTACATTCAGACACAGACCACCCGGATCGCCATATTGCCAATCCCACTGATTCGGATTGACTGGAACCGTTAGCGTTGGAAATAAATAGAACGGGAGAGCAAAGCACAAAAAGAACAAAAGAAAAAAAACTTACGCGTGTAGTTCTGGCCGCCCTTGGACGTGACGTTGACCTGGTCGAAGCGGTGGCAGTACTGGGCAATGGTGACGCCGCCGACGACGGTGGTGGCATTGGGTTTTGCGCCGGGCCAGGTGTAATTGCTGCTGTAGTTGCCGCTGTAGTTGCCGCCGCCGCCGCCGCCGCCCGTGCTCGGCGGCGAGAAGAGCGGTGCCTGGCCCGTGGCCTGGCGGTGGTAGTCGATGCCCGCAAGGACGCCGGCTGTGCCGCCGATGGGGATGGCCACGAGGCCGAGGTTCAGCACCATCAAAAATATTTCCAAAAACATGGTGGATGTGAGGGAGGAGGGAGGAGGGAGAAAGGTAAAGAGAGAGAAAGGGGGGGCGGAAGAAGAAGAAAAAAAAGAAAAGAAAAAAGAAAGCGAAAGAATTATTAAAAAAAAGACGAAAAGAGAAAAGAGAAAAGGAAAAAAAAAGAGTCGAGCTGGGCGATGATGTTGTCGTGCCCTGCGTGAGCGACAACCTCTCGTCTTTTCTCCCCTTCTTTTTGTTTTCCCTGTCTGGGGGGCCGCTTCTGTGACTTGGGCGAGCGAGCAGGTCCCCAAGACTTGTCTTGATTTTGCTCCCCTCGTCAAGGCCTTCTTCCTCCTGACGACGATGCTCCGGTCGTGATGCTCGCTGCTGCTGCTGCTTCTGCTGCTGCTTCCGTGTAAACGAGTGTATTAGAAGCAAAGCAGTGACACGAAAAGGAACAAAAAAAAACGAGTGTGTGGATGGGAGAGAGGGAGAGAAGGCGTGTTGGTAATAGCATACGAGGAAAAAATGGAAAAGGGGGGGGAGAGAGAGAGCAAGAGGGTACGGAATACGAAGTACTCGTAGTGACGGGCCGTAGGAGTAATAACAGCATGAGTCTTCGTAGGAACGTAGCCAGGCAATTTGCGGGCGTAATAATACTTGTACTCATAGGTACGACGTATGGATACCATAGTCGTAGGGCAGTCTGCAGGCACTCAGCACTTGGAACGGTGGGACGAGAACGGTGTCTGTGGCTACGACAGCTGCCGCGCCACCGTATGGATACAAGTACGACAGAGAGCAAGGTTATTATTACGGAGTACGGAGTACAGAGGTCAACGCCGGCGAGGCACTCTTTGCGCGGTATGGAGAAACGGTTGTCTGGGACAGAGGGAGAAAACGCTGGACATAACGCTGGGGGGGGGCGCCGAGCAAAAAGGAGGAAAAAAAAAAACAATGGGGCAGACGAGTGGGAATACGAGCCATGCGAGCCATACGAACACCGGGGCTGGGGCTGTGCTGGACAATGTACAAAAGTATCCATACTTATGGTAATAATAGTGTGTGGGCTGTGGGAACGCGCTGGGCGAAATGTCCGAGTAGTCGCAGTATTCCGTATTAGTATGGAGCATTACGACGTGCACGGAGCAATGGCAGAGAAACAGGCCCAGATGCCAGAGAGAAGAGGGAAACGAGTGCGAGTACAAGGTACGAGGCAGTACGGGGCCAGTTTTTGGTGCGGTATCCATTGCTTGTCAGCCGCAAGAAAGCTGACCTCCAAGATATGAGAGTTTGAGGAATATCGTATGTAACGTATGAGAAAAGGAGATGTGCAGAGCCGCGAGTTAAGAGTTCTTAACTTTGCTTTTATCGTGCCCGAAAGCGCAGCATAATGTGTCCGATGAAGGACGATGCATAACACATCTGTACGAAGGGGAACAGCTAGCGAAAGCAGCTCGTTTCTCGTATCCATATAAGATACTCGTACTCGTATTATTATTTATTTTTTTGTGTTATTATTGTAGTTTTATTTGTTTCCTTTTGGCGGACAGGCGCTAACCCGACCAAAAAAAATTGTCAGCGAATTGGGGCGACTCTGCTTTTGGCACCACTGATAAGAAGAACCCCTGTTGGAGTGTCTCTCGAAATAGTACGACTTTCTCCGTAAATAATACATGAGATCTGCGCCACGCAAATCGAACGGGGGAAGAAAAGGGGGGGGGAGACGGCAGCGATAAGGCGTAGTCCAACATAGAGAGTGATTTTTTGTGTTGCGCAAAGAACGAGTGCATTTGACAAGGCACAGGGCGTTGGTTACTGGCAGTTCTCTAGAACGTCGTATCTTTACATATATATGAACCCATCTACTCCGTACCAGCTCGTACACAGCCTTATTAAGTCCCTCTTATGCCTTGTGCAGCGGGGATCGCTCTAAATGACAGACGGGAGCTCTCGTTTGTGCACCGCCGAATTATGCTTGTGGGAATAAAGAAATAAATTGCACAAAGGATCAGCATGAAGCGAAAGGTCACATGAAGACGGCAAGTGACAATACGGGGTTGCAATACGTGTGGGAGTACGAGATTGTTGCTTCGCATTTGGCAGTGTATTTGTTAAGATAGCACTCGAAACACCGTTTGCCTCTCATCTGTGTATTGTATCCATACTCGTAGTCCGTACTCAGTTCGCACAGAGCCTGGTTCTTTTGTTCAAACGACGTAATTCTCCATGCAGCAACCATTTAAGCTTCATTCTTCAGCGTGCCATGCAACAGCCCAAAAGGCCTTTATGGAACATCACGAGCGTTCTTTTGTGCTCCGTATTTTGCGTATTTACAGCGATGCGGCCGGGCAACCCGTCCCGGCATTCCAGGCGGAGGCATGCTTTCTCTGGCTGCCGGGCATTGACGGTCGCTGGGACTCACTGGACTCGCTGGACTCGGAGGTAGCGTTTCGCAGACCTCGTATTGGCTTGTTGGTTGCACATTATGCAACCTGAGGTGAGAACACTCGAGCTCGTACTCGTACAGCGCCAAGTGCCTGTCACGTCACTACTCTGACAGCCTGTTTTATGTTTTGAAATTGTGGTCCGGTCCGACCGTCGTATTGTGTGGCATTGCTTCGCGTCAGCAAACGCTGTGCTTTGTACTTTGTACAGGGCTCCCTTTTGTACCAGTACTTTGCATGATTCCACATTGTCGAGTATGGATACTCGTATACGAGTACAAGTTTTCTTTCTTCTCAAGCACGAGCATTGTTGTTGTTTCTGCCCTTTTCGCCCCCTTTCCATCTTATCATGCATCGCATGCTTCATCTCTCGATCTTCTGCATCTTCTGCTGCCTTTTGATTCTATGGTATTTGATTCTATGGTATTCCTTACGAGCATTCGCTCGACTCTTTCGTCGCTCTCTTTGCCTTTTCCTCTTCGCCTTTCTCGCCCACCCACCCCATTCCGGCCATCCGCCCCTTCAGCTCAGCCAGCCTAGGCTAGTCTCATATCCCGAAAGTGGCGCTGATAAGACACGCCCTTTTTTCTGTTTTGTTCTCTCTTCTTCCTCTCACAATGTATTTTTAATTCCTGTCTTTACTTTTTTGGGCCGCCGGTCCACCACACTCTTTCCCACGCACAGCCCAGGTACGAAGTACTCGTACTTGTCGACCTGTCCGTTTTTGCGCGACGGCATGACGGCGAGACCTCGTAAATAATACGACTTTCTCTCGTATGGTACTCCGCACTCCGTAATGCTCCATTCTTTTTTTGGGTACTCTGATGGACCCAAATGGCACCAAGCACTCCTGGCTTCTGTGCTCTGCCCCCCAGAGCCATCAGCCAAGGCATAACACGAAAAAGACGACAATTTCAACGGCCCCTCTCTGCCCAAGAAGTCATAAAGCAATGGTTCTTTTGCTTCTTTTTTTATTTCCAGCGTGTTTACATTGTCTTTTAGTCTCGTCTATTCACTCTCACTCTGTCTACCTCTCTCTAAGTGCATCCCTTCCCGCTGCTTACGGCGAACTGCTCCGTGTTCCTGGTTCCAGGACCAAAGAATACGGAATACGAACACTCAAATAACGGAGACCAGTAAACAGACGTTGCAGCTCCAGTTTTCCTACCCCCCCCGTCCTCCCCTCCGCAGCAGCCCCCGTAAGCTGCACAGCGCTGTTTCTTTTTTGGACGGCCCTCTTTTTTTAGGGATAGCCCCTTATTCCATTTTGGCCTGAAGTGCCCTGCTCCGCCCCTAAGCAGGACTACACTACTCACTGAAGGAGAGAGAGCGGCTTTACGAGGTACATTGGGACTCTGACAACGCCCCATACCTCTCTCTGCTGGTCTGCCCACACACACCCCCTTTCGCTCCTTTTCCCCTTCTTGGGGGCCGCAGCCGCCTTGGTTATTTTCCTTCCCTCCCTTTCTTCTCCTTCTCTCCTTCTGTTTTTCTTCTTCCCTTCTTCTTCACGATGTCCCTCCTCTGACCAACTCAGACGCTTCACTCCGCCCTCCGCCTTCGCTCATCGCTGGGTGTCTTGAGGTGTTGTTTGCTTTTCTTTGTTTTCCCCGTCTTGGTCGAGCATCGTCTGTCACTCGCTTGGTTCTTGCACCGACACAGACGCCTCCCATCTCACTCGCTTTTCATTCACTCTGCGGCTTTGTGCCCCCTTTTTTTTTAATTACACCCGACAGCCAAACCTAATCATCACCGTCGTTTGGTTTGTTTACGTCTCGACATTTGCCTTTCTGTCCTGTTTCTGTCTTTTTGGTTTGCTGTGGTCTTTTCTCTAATTTGCATCTTGCATTCTTTTGGGCTTGGGGCATCGTTTTTGTTGGGGTTTCTCTCTCTCTTTTTTTTTTCTTTTTTTTTCTTTCTCTTTCTTCCGGCTGCATAGCCCCCTCTGCCCAGCATGTCGTATCGCGATTCGAGCATTCGCGACTCGTCGGGCAGCGCGCTGCACCTGGACGACATGGAGGAGATGACGGAGATCTCGACGCTCAACAACCAGCAGGACGACGACGCGACGCTGCGGGACCACGACCAGGGCAGCACGTACCGGCACAAGCGCACGATCACGCCGACGACGCTGGGGCTGGCCTACTCGACGTCGTCGAGCCCGGTCAACGCGGGCCTGCGCTACTCGTCGCGGTCCAACACGCCGAAGCCGCCGCTGGACCAGCAGATCGACTGTGACTACATGCTGTCGCCGCAGTGGGCGCCGTCGCCGGGGCCGGGCAGCCGCTTCAACAGCCTGTACGACACGCAGAGCGAGCTGCCGTCGAGCTCGACGTCGCTGCGCAGCAGCCAGGTGGGGGTGAGTTTTTGAGTTCTTTGTTTTTCATTTTTTTCATTTTTCATTTTTCTTCGATCTCGTTCTGACTCACCCAGAACCAGAGCCATCTGAGCTTGGCCGCTTTCTTGCCCAAGACGGCGTCGGAGCCGTCGCACGAGAAGCCGCCGCCGCCGGGCTCGATTGTGCAGCTGCACGAGCGCGACGACGCCGAGATCAACCGTGGCTTCAAGCGCTTTGTGGCGCGCTTTGCGCCGCTGCTGACCTTTCTCAGCGTGGCGTCGTATCTGGTGTATCTGGCCTACCGCATCTACTGCGTCGTGGCGTCGCAGCGCTTCTACAACAAGACGTACGGCCCGGCCTGGATCTTCATCGCCGTCGAGCTGGCCGCCTTCATCCCGGCCATGACGCACAACATCTGGACGATGATGGCGGTCAAGCGCCGCCGCCGCCCAAAGCTGCGGCTCGTCGGCGACGACGTGCCCACCGTCGACGTCTTCATCACCTGCTGCGGCGAGGACGACGAGCTCGTCCTCGACACCGTCCGCGCCGCCCTCGATCTCGACTACCCGCGCGACCGCTACCGCGTCGTCCTGCTCGACGACGGCAAGTCGGCCGGCCTCGAAAAGGCCTGCGGCCACCTCAACCAGGTCTTTGGCAACATGTTCTACGTCGCCCGCCCCAAGTACCCGGGCGTGCCCCACCACTTCAAGTCGGGCAATCTCAACTACGGGCTCGACGCCGTGCACCGCTTTCCGGGCGGCGCCAGCGAGTACATTGCCGCTCTGGACGCTGATATGGTGGGTTGACTCCGCCTTCTTTTATCTTCGTGTCTCTCTCTCTGTCTGTCTGTCTCTCAGTCTCTCTAACACAAATAGATCCCCGAAAAACAGTGGCTCCGCGCCATCCTGCCGCACCTGCTGATCAACCCGAAGATGGCGCTGGCCTGCCCGCCGCAGCTCTTCTACAACACGCCGCCGTCGGACCCGCTGGCCCAGAACCTGGACGTGTTTGTGCACGTGATCGAGCCGATCAAGGACTCGCTCGGCGTGGCCTGGTGCACGGGCTCGGGCTACGTGGTGCGGCGCGAGGCCATCGACGACGTCGGCCAGTTCCCGCTCGGCTCGCTGGCCGAGGACGTGGCCACGTCGACGCTGATGCTGGGCAAGGGCTGGCAGACGGCCTACATCCACGAGCCGCTGCAGTTTGGCACCGTGCCCGAAGACTACGGCGGCCACATCAAGCAGCGGACGCGCTGGGCCATCGGCACCGTCGACACCTCCTTCAAGCTCAACTTCTGCCTCTGGGGCGAGAAGGTGCGCTACATGACGCTGCCGCAGCGCTTCTCCGGCTTCCTCTACAGCTTCCTCAGTCTCTACAGCATCCTCTTCTGCGTCTCGCTCTACTCGCTGCCCATCATCCTCATCCTCGGCCACACGCTGATCGCGTACGTGACGATGGACCAGCTGCGCTGGCTCGTGCGCCTCTGCTTTGCCCAGACCATCCTGGCCCGCCTCGGCGAGTTCGCCCTCTTCCTGCCGGGCGGCTACCACAACGGCCAGCGCGGCTCGCGCTACCAGCTCTGGATGTCGCCCTACATCAGCTGGTGCCTCGTCCGCTCCTTTGTCCTGCCCAAGTGGCTCGGCGGCCAGACCGGCTCCTTCAAGGCCACCGGCTCGCTCGACTCCGAGCTCTTTGAGCGCGACCCCAAGCGCCGCCGCAACGTCTTCCGCCGCCTCTGGACCATCCTCTTCCAGTACCTCGCCATCTACCACCTGCTCTTCGTCTACCTGACCCTCGTCGGCGTCACCTTCAGCACCTACCGCTGCATCGGCGAAAACACCACCACCCGCGACACCCTCATGTGCCTCGTCACCCACGCCTTCTGGCCCCCGCTCACCGTCTTCTTCCTCTGCACCTCGCTGTGGACCCCGATCGGCTACGCCATCTTCCCCCCCGACGTGCCCGACCGCGAAAAGCTGCTCGTGCGCGACGCCAAGACCGGCGTCGCCCACCCCACCGAGAAGAGCAAGAAGACCGCCTTTGGCAAGCAGGCCGCCTTCTTCGAGTTCGAGTACACCCTGTCCACCATCTACACCTGCGTCATCTTCGTCGCCTCGTTCTTGGTCTAGGCCGCTATTGCTGGGGCAACGACGAGCCGGCCATTTTCCAGGAACTGCCATTTCCGGAGACTGGCTGCTGCGCACGAAAAAGTACTTTTGTCCGGGTGAGACGCCCGTTCGACCGCCGAGGCTAGTTATGGCCCGAGTCGTGCCAAGCCAGATGGCGCCAAATGAAAGGAGAAAGAAAAAGACTGGATACGAGCTCGGGCTGTCCTGCTTTTCCTTGTGTCTTGTGTATTTTTTTTTTTTTTGGCTTTAGGGTTTACCATTTTACCTTTCCTTGATGGCGTCATTGTGGCTTTCATTGTTTTTCTTTTCTTTTTTTTTCTCCTTTTTCCCTCGTGCTTTTTCGCGTTCCGGGGGTGGCCTTAATTCCCGCTTGTCTTTTTTTTTTACCATTTTTTTTTTCTGGTTTGGGCCCTGCCCATGCCATATGCTCTGCTCAACATCATAGCCTGATCATCTTTTCCTATTTCTGCGGCCTCGCCTCCCTGCTCACACGTCTGCCATGAAAGATGCTACAGTGGGCATAATATCTCCATCTGCTGTCTCGTTTTATTGTTGTTTTTTTGTGTTTTTTTGCCTCACATATATATACATCAAAAAATGGCCAAACGATCAAAACAGAGAGAGGGAGAAGCCGAGTGCGGGACAGCTACTTTTCTTGTTTGGGGGAAAACTGATTTGTTCAAGGTGTGCATCGGTGTAGGTTTCTAGAGGATGCGATTCTGATTGTCTTCCATGTCTGTTCATTTGGTTTCATAGTTTATGATTTCTTTAATCAAATAGTATTTAATCGTGTCCAATGGTAATGACTTTGTCCTTGGCCCTGTCGTCTTTACATCCGTTGTCATCTTTACGTCTAAATCAAGACACTCAAAGCAATTGTGACACACAGATGCTGATGCATCAAGGAATGCAAAAGAAAAAAAGAAACGAAAAAGAACTTAATCGGGCACTCGGGCAACGCTGCCGATCTGCACCGTCCACGCTAGCAACGACACTTTTTAGCAGAGAAACAAAGCAGAATGAGACACACTAGCATACGAGTACATCACAGGATATACTCCTACACAGACTAGCATCCCATCATTGCTCTGGTCATTTTTCCCTTTCGTGGGCTGCACGAATGCGTACGCCCTTGCCCATCGTCCCGGCTCTCTGCAGTTTGTCCTCGGGATCAAATCAGGCGGAAAAAAAATTCTCGCGCCAGCGGTGTCCGGTGTGCTATTAATACCCCGAAAATGCCAGTTGGGACCTGCGTCAAAACAGGGGGATAGGGGGGGCTGTGAGAGGGCAACGGCGCCATCTTGGTGCGGATCCTGCTTTCGCATCTGCTTTTGAGGCGAAATCTCTGCGCGCTATCGAGGCCGAGCTTGTTGCTAGAGCCATTTTTAGAACGGGATAGTGACATGCAACGGGATGCATTGTCCTTTGGACTCGTAGCGCAGGGGCAAACACGCTGTACGAGTACGGAGTACAAAGCAACGCGTCTGTCTAAAAAGACGAGTACTTCGTAAAGCATTGTGGTCAGCTTTGAGTAGCTTTGAAAAGCGCCTCGCCCCTTTCCCATGCCTGACTAGCCCTTGCAGCTGCCCACTTGTTTTGTGTGGTAGCGGCCGAGCCAAAATGCCTTGTTTTTTTTTCTTTTTTCCTTTTTGTCGCCCCACGTTGCTGGTTCGACGAGGCGACGGAGCGGTTCTACGAAACGGAGAGTTGCAGTGCCCCGACTATGGGGGAACGGCCAGAGCAAAAGCACCCCAATATGAGGCACGACTCGTGCCTCCTGGGCCCCGCTGCACATTCTTTGTTTTGTTTTCCTTTTTTTTTGTCTCGCTGGGCGGTCAAAACGGACAAAATATCGCAAGGTCCGGAAGACCGGCAGACGGAATTGACATGTGGAGTATGCCGGTGTTCTGTTGTCCCCGAGAGATTGTATTCTGTGTATGAAGACGGGCAAGGGAGCACCAAAGACGTTAGTGCCCAGAATCTCTGGAGAAGTACACTGTACACCGAAAGCCGTATCGACCCCTAAGCCGTATGGAACACAAGGACAATCCCATGAAAACACAGATGACATTGCGTGGTTATATCGTATATTCTGGGAAATCACGTTCCAGTATTGCCCAGACAGAAAGGCTGGGAAACTGAAAGGAGGAGGATAGCAAATCAAAGGGCAAACAGGAGCAAGAATTGGCGAGCACGTCAAATGTCAAAAGGAAAAAATAAAGCGCTCAGCGACATCATAAAAGGTGACTTGAAGAACAGCAGGTTAGAAACAAATCAAATCATAGTAAGACAAGTTAACCAGCACACGCTTAAAGAGAAAAAGAAAGAAGAGAAGAAAGAAGAGAAGAAGAGAAGAAGAGAAGAAGAGAAGAAGGCAAGAAACCGCAATGTCAAGGCAAGAACAAAAATAAAAGTGCAAATAGAGAAGAAAGAAACAACACCGACGGGAAAAAGAGAGACCGACAAAAAAGCACAGAAAAATAAATAAAAGAGGACAATGTGTCACACTTTTTGCCGAGTTCCACGCCTCGCCATCTTTTGCATTTCAGTCTGTTCTCGCATCGAGCCTCTTTACAGCCGCTTCCGAGTGTGTCTCCCGCGGAAAACGAGCCTGTCCTCGTCGGCGTCGTCGTCTTCTTCAGGGCTTGCAGGGGCTCGTGCGTCTCTGCTGTCCCCGAACGACTCTGCCCGGCCCAGCTCTTCCGGCTGCTCTTCCGGCTCTTCCGCCACATTGCCCAGCACCGACGAGCTGTCGTCAAAGTCGTACTCTCCCGAGCTTTCTCCCGAGCTAATGTCTCTGATCAGCCGCTGGCGCAGCATGTCCAATTCCATTTCGCGCGTCGTCGGCCCCCTCTGAGCGGACGGCAGCGCACTCGCCCGCGTTGCCGGGGCCTTGGTGCCCAGCGAGAGAGTCGACAGCACGTCGGACAGGTCGTCGACGCGGTTGGCCTGGCTCGTCTCCGTGTTCGAGTCGTTCTGCTTCCGGCGGACCGTCCGTTCGCGCAGAATGACAAAGACGCCCTCCCGGATGGCGGCGACCATCTTGTTCAGGATCCGCTCGGCCTCGGCCTTGTGCTCGGGGCTCTGCGGGTCGGGCACGCGCCAGGCCGGGTATATGTTGTCGTGGCCCGAGCTCACCTGGACGTGGCTGGGATGCTCGTTGAAGTAGAGCTTGCAGAGGTAGCACGTCGGCTTGCTGCAGCCAATGTACTTGTCTCGGTTGAAGAACCGGCTCGGTGCCGTGTCGCCCGAGGCGCCGATGTGGTCCAGCAGCAAGACCTCGGCATGCACAAACGGCCGGAAGGACTCCCGCGTCGCCACGAACCGGATCGCGCCGTCCAAGTCGCGGACCGTGCTGTCGACGCCCATACGCGGCAAAGACCGCGCCAGCTCGCGGTAGTGCTCGGCCTTGTCGCTCGACATGCGTCCAATCATGCTGTCGGCGTCCGTCACCTTCCTCAGCGGTCTCCCGCCCGGCATGCTGGAGGACACGCACTGCACCTGGAAGCCGAAGAAGAGCTGCGGCCAGCGCTTGCTGGCCGACACCATCCGCTGCGCCGCTCGCCAGTACGACCGCAGCCGGCCCAGGCCGTGCTCCAGATTGCACCACTGCGGTCTTTCGTTGACGTCGCCCTCCTTGCCCAGCTGTCGCACCGTGTCCATGATCTCGCCATTGCTGAATGTCGCGTTGGCTTGGAGCACCAGGGTTTTGTACGCTACATCGTTCTGTCAGCGAAAGTGGGTGATGCAGAAAAAAAAAAAAAAAAAAAAAAAAAAAAAAAAGACAAAAAAAGACAAAAACAAGATTGGGATGCACTCACTCTCGATAGGTGCAATAGGTTGCTTAACTCTCCCGCAGTCCCGTGCAAGTGGCTCGAGCGATCTGATTGTGGCTTCCAGATCCCGCATGTAAGAGGGCCCTGCCGTAAACTTTTGTCAATGGAAGAGCCTTCAAGAGCCTTCAACCAAGAGCCCAGGGCCCAGAATCTCAAAGGAAAGGCTGCGGCTGTGCACTTACAACCGATGCTTGCTGCACCCTTTCTTCTGTCGAGGTCCTCTAGACACTCGCCGCAGCTTTTCTCAAGCTTGCGGGCATACGTGGAGATCTTGCACCTGCAGAATTCAAGACTTTGTTCGAGGAGTTCCGAGGCCACCGACGCCGCCTGGCCGGCGTCAACGCTTTCCAGCATTCCCAGCAGCTTCACGAGATGGGCCTTGGTCTCCTCCAGCTCTGCATCCTTTCGGTCGTTGCAGGCAAAGACATATTCCGGGCCAGAGGGCCCCTCCAGCACGGCCATGGCAGTGTTGGTATCGCGCCCAGGCCTGGCATTGCACAGTTCGCAAAGCTTGTTGAGAAAGTCGCGGAACTCTCGCTGGGCCGGGATGAAGCCCTCGCCATCGCGAACAGCCGAGCTTCGCTGCCCATTGTCCTTGCCGCAGATGAGCGCCAAAGCAGAACGGAAGACGCAAACCTCATAGAACCTCTTGACCAGCTTGGGTTGCAGCTTGGGCGCGTCTGTGTTGTTGGCGGACGGCATACTGTCTTGTTCTGTGTGAGCTTTGCTGTTCTGTTGAGGTGCTGCGATTCTGTCGTAAGCTTGCTGTTGTGATTGAGGTGCTGCTTGTCCGGTTCTGTCGTAAGCTTGCTGTTCTGTTGAGGTGCTGCTTGTCTGGTTTTGTCTAAAGCTTGCTGTTGTGATTGAGGTGCTGCTTGTCCAGTGGTTTGCTGTCGGACTCTGATTGTCTTCCTCATCCTGTGTTGGGTGTTGGGAGCTTGTCTGAATTTATTCTTCCGACAGCAGGACGTGGCCGACTGTCAAGTCCAATGGCTGGCTTCTCTGCCATGCATCTGCCTCGATGCGAACTGCTTGCACAACAGCCATGGCTTGAATGACAGTTCAAGTGATGTCAATTGAGGCCATCCTTTTTTTTTTTTTTTTTTTCTTAATGCGTCTGCTTCTCCAAAATCTGCCTATTCCTCTTTCACCAAAACACAAAGGAAAAAGAACGAATCCCCGCCTGCATGTGGGCTGTGTTGGCAATCATCAGTCGAAATACCAAATAAATATGGGGTTGAAAAAAGGAAAAGAAGAAAGAAAAAGAAGTGGAAAATGGCGGCTTGCATAAAGGCTGTGTTGGCAAGTCTCTCAGTCCAATGAAAATTGCCAATGCCAAGTCAATTGAGGCCGATTCATTATCAGCTTGTTAGGCACCAATGCATTTTGCATGCAGCAATAAGCCCAGAAGCAAGCCACTGAAGCCAAATCAACCCCCCCCCCCCCCCCCAAAAAAAAGGCGCCGCGATTCAATACAACTCTTCGTGTCCAAGGAGGGTAGGCCTCAACGCTCCTGCATAATACTGCGCCGCATTCGCTCAACACCTTGTCCATTGTTGGCGCATATCAGCCACTCTGATGAACCCCAGGCTGACTTTGCAACATGTTTACCTGAGGCCACCATCACGGCACACATTTTTTTCAGAATCGAAATTCAGAGCCTGTCCATGCAAGCAAGGTTGAAAGGCATCCATGCATGCAATATCAAAAGGCTGAGTAGCCTTCAGGAAGGCCCCCAGGTAGGCCCCCAGGTAGGCCCCCAGGTAGGCCCCCGGGGAGGCCCACAAGGGTAAGCCCGAGGTAGGCCTCTTGGTAGGCCCCCAGGCCAACTCAGGCAAGTCTCTCGAGGCTCCCAAAATCCTGGGAGCTCAGCCTGACGCCTCGAACAGACGACCTAGGCAGACTTGCCGCGAGCACAAATTTTGAGTCCATTGTCTAATGGGAGAAGGCTGGACAAGATTCCCTCGTCCATGAAGGTGCACGCAAAGCAAACGCAAACCTACATGTATATAAGTGCAGGCATTTATCCGTCCCCTTTGGTCGATTCAACTACTCTGGTCCAAGTGCGATGCCAGGCATGTGCCGTTCCAAAAGCTAGCGTGTGGCCCCTCTTTTGAAAACATTTGCGTCTCCATGCCTTTCTTGATCCTCTCTGATTTGCCTTTGCTTTTGACCGACCCCCCCGCCTTCCCTGTGATGCGAAGGCCTCACGATGTGCGACGACGGCTTGTGTTACAACCCGCTTTGTGATTGGTGGAACACTCACATAAGCAGCAGCCAATATGACCCAAGTCAAGCCTCATTCGGGGGCCTGGTTCAAAATGATATCATGGCCTCTGATGGCTTAATGGCACCCCATGACCCGTCTTCGTTGATCGACGACTTTGCTTTTGGCGAGTCGGAGAGCGACGCTAGTTTAGACCCATAGGGACCGAGTACGGGACCCATGGGTGCTGCCAATACAGCTTTTGAGAGTGATATAGCCGGTGATCGGGATTCCCCCACCGTCTTCATGGCCCCCGACCCTTCTGGGAGTTCTACCATGACTCCCGCCCCTGCCGCCTTTCCCCCTGCCGGACAGCAGATGGAACGACTGCAGCCTGGGCAACATTACCAGCAGCAGCCCATGCTGCAGGAGATGGAGCAACATCAGCCGCTTCAGCACGATTACCAAAAGACAGAAAGCTCGCCGCCTGCAGAGATGCTCCAGTGCCCTTTTTGTGGCCACGCTGCAAAGTCCAAGGAGGCCCTGAGGTAAGCTGGCCGACAGGTCCCAAAAGCCCAGAACGGTAGCAATGATCCGGCCAAGCTAACCGATGTGGCAGAAAGCACAAGGAAATCCACAACAAATCTCTGCTCAAGCATTGCGACAGGTGCAGTTTTAGTACTCCACGCCGACGCGACCTGGACCGGCACTGTGCCGCACGTCACCCCGAGACAGGCATCTCGGTCAAAATGAGGCAGTGTGAAATATGCAACAAGGTGATGAGGAGTGACCGATATGCCAAACACATAGCCAGAAAAACCCCGTGCTCAGCAGGTCCATGTCGAAGGGTATGAGGTTATGGGGCATGTTTCTCTCTCTCTCTCTCTCTCCTCCTGAGTGTGCTGCATGTACCTACTGTCATGTTGAAGTTGTTTGCATTCGTCTCATCTTGTTTCATCTTTGTTTTTTTTGTCGTCTTGGTGTTTCTTCCCTCCTTCATCTCGTTCATTCTTTGATCTTCGTCTTGTATGGGTCTTTGTTTATTTTCTCGCATGATCCTGCTTTTGAATTATGATGCTCGTGTGCATTGGCTCATGGTTTTGATATTTTTGATAACCCGCCCTTCTTCACTTTCAGACTGCTCTTTCCCTTCTCCAGCCGCTGTTTCTTCTTTAGAAAATACAGTGTACATCGCATTCTGTTGACCAGCATGAGCGTCGTACTTCATCAGTGTACATCACATTCTGTTGACCAGCGTGAGCGTCGTACTTCATCTTGCCCCGGCGTTGTGGCTCTGGGCCATTTCGTTCTATTTGAAAAAGTCTATATATGCTTTCTACATGCAATTCATCCAGTCATGCAACCCGATGCGTCCAGCTACCGACCTTGGACGACGTCCCTTGGCCTGAAATGATGCTTTGCCACAAAGATCAAGCTGAGCACAAGACCGAGGCCGGCCAGGCCGACGGAAAACCAGAGCGCGCCGCGATAGCCGTGCAGGCGGTCTTCCGCCGTGTGGCCGCCGTGGTTGATGTTGATTTCGATGGTGCCGGCAAAGCCGAGGGCCAGCGACATGCTGTAGTTGACGACGGTCATGACGATGCTGGCGCCCATGCCCTGGACCTCGGGCGGCACCGCGCTGGAGAAGATCATGGCGGCGGCCGGAAAGGACGTGTCCATGCCGACGGTGATGATGGAAATGCCGCAAAAGAAGTATGTCCAGTAGATGGAGTGGGGCGGGCGAAGCGCCGAGAGGATGGAGCCGACGGTGTAGGCGACCTGGCCACACACCATGATCCACGGCGCCGGAACCTTGGCCACGACCTTGCCGACGGTCAAAGACGAGACGATGCCGACGGGAATGACGGGCACGAACCACGCAGACAGAGCCAGCGGGCTGATCCCGCTGATGTTCAACGCGACCTGGCCAACGTAGAAGACCTGGAGGGGCAGAGGAGAGATTAGATGGTGTTTTTTGGCCAAGGATCTCTGTCCGTTTCCGGGATGCATGCACTTACCCAGATACCGAAGCAGCCCCAGCCCGTGGCCGTGCAGGCAAACACAAAGGCGATGTCGGAGTTGAACGACGCAATCGGGAGGATCGGCTTCGTGGCCCGGTACATTTCAATGTAAAAGAAGGCGACGGCAAAGACGACGCCGAGAATGAGGCAGACGTATACGTAGGGTTTGTGCCAGGTCACCACGACGGCCTGGTTCCATGCAAAGTTGAACAGGACCAGCGCGGCCACGCCGGTGAGGCCGCCGGGGATGTCCAGGTCGACGAGCCGGTCCTTCCAGGTCCGGCCGGGCTCTGCGGCGGCGGCGGGCATGGCCGGGAGCACCCAGGCGGCGAAGGCGGCGACGCCCAGCAGGGCCATGGCCTGCGACCAGTAGATCCAGGGCCACCAGGCGAACTTGACAAAGAGACCGCCAAAGACGAAGCCGGTGACGGCGCCGAGCGGCGCGGTGCCGCCAAACCAGGCAAAGGCAATGTTGCGCCTTGCCGGCGACGAGAAGGCCTTGCCGAGGATGGCCAGGGCATTGGGCAGGGTCAGGGCGGGGCCCATGCCCTGGAAGACGCGGGCAAAGACGAAGAGGACGTGCGTGCGGGCGTAGACGGACAGGCCGGCAACCATGGACCAGAGCGCGAACCAGACGGTGCCGATGACGAGCATTCGCTTGTTTCCGAGCTCGTCGCCCAGGCGGCCGCCGATGAGGATGAAGGTGCCGATGGTCAGGCTGAAGCCGGCGATCAGCCAGGACAGCTGGCCGGGGTCGGAGACGCCAAACGAGGCGCCAATGGCGTTGACCGTGCCAATCGTGTTGCCAAAGGCCAGCTGGTTCGTGAACATGGTCGTGCACACCGTGGCCACAAAGACAAAATAGCGCACGCCCGAGAGGCGGTCGCCGGGATGGGCAAGGTCTCCATCTGCTGTGCTTATCAGCTTTGTGAAGTGTTTGTATAACATGTGTTTGCATGCTGACTTGGATCCTGTGCGAGTGTTTGCATGCTGACTTGACTTACCTTTGCCTGGAGATTGCGATTCGAGCTTGTCAACATCACTCTCGGGCTTCAGGGCCGAAGCGAAAACATCGTCGGAAGACGACATGGCCGTGGACTGATTGGCCACCCAGACAATTATGCCGAGAAGGGACAGCACGACTTCCTGACCATGTCGGCGAGGAACGGCTTTCTCTTATGCTTCCAGAGTGGTCAATCTTGTTATAAATCTGCTCATGGTGTTGACAAATGCGCTCTGAGTGCGAGGTCGGCCGCGACCGTTGCTTTTTTTTTGGACCGTCTTAGCTCCTCGGCTACTTCTCTGACTAATTGCAAAATATGGGGCGCATCCTGACGTGCTCCGGCGGACAGCTCCGCATGCCCCGGGCATCGTTTGCTTTGCCTAACCGTTTAGAGGAGTAGAAGGAGAGAAAGACGGTTCGATTGCCATCCGGCTTACGCGACTTACCGTGGGCGTGGCGTCGGAGCAGGATGGTCGTCACGTGAACACCGCCGGACTCCGGTGGTCTTCATCGAGGAATCAGCTTCAAGAGCTTGTTCTCGATTGCATCTTGCACCCTGTTCAGTTTCCTGGTGAGTAATGATCCATCGCCGGAGTTCGCGCCACAATGCCCCAGTGCCATTTGGACCGTTCTGCCAACGATGACCAAAACCTGAGCTGCCACGCATCAACACCATCCTCCATTACGCAGACAGGTATCAAGTGATGAATGCATCATCGATTCTTCTTTCCTCTGGCGTCGCTGCGCAGCTCACATGCCAATTGTGCTTCAAGGCGTACCAGCGACGTATGTTCTGCTCCCTAAAGACAAGTCTTGAATGCAAAATCACCATTCATGATATTGCATCTTTCCACCCAAGTTCTGACATGGCATGATGGAACACATGACCTTCTACAGATGACCTTCTCATGAGGCACATGCGAAGGTGCAATGGACCCAAAAAACCCACGAGCCGCCGCACGGCTTGCTGTGCCTGTATCCAGGCAAAGGCGAAATGCTCCCACACCCAGCCGAGCTGCACCCGCTGTGCGAAGAAAAGCATATCATGCATCTACTCAGCCCCGAGCCCGCCCGATTCTGCCGAGGCGGCGCCGGAGGGCCGTGGTCGTCGTCCGGTGTCTGTCCACCAGCAGTCGCCTTCTCCTCCGTCTCCTTCCTCCTCCGCGGCGGAACCGCTTGACAGCATGGAAGTGCCGTTCAGTTTGCAGACGCCCCAGTGGGCTTTTACGCCGACGCCGTTCTTCCTGGACGGGTTTGACCATCCGGAAGCGCCCGAAGCTTCTGGCAGCATAGACTGCTGCGAGCCAGCGACGAAAGACCCGGGCGTCTCCTCCGCAAGGCCGGGATTCACATCAGCTGCCGAGCCAGATGGATGGATGGGCGATGTTGATCCGCAGCTCGTCCGCAGCCCTTTGCCATCCGGCCCTGAACGACTCGTATCTCAGGCAGCCGAGCTGGCGTCGCTGATGCCCGTCCGCACGTTGTATGAATACCCGTTTCTGCTCGCAAAGGACTCCTTCGTATCGCCTCTTCTCCACGCGGGAATGTTCGAGCTCTACAACTTTGTGGCCCCAGACATGTCGCACCTCCCAGAAACGGCCATGGCCATATGCTGCTACGATGCCATCCAGGCTTCCCACGCCAATCCGTTTGTGAAGCGGGCCTCAGACGCGGCGCGGCAGAGATTGATCGCGACTTTTGTATGCAAAAAACAGACTGTCCCGCATCGGCCGAGTTTGCTTGCTGCTAACAAAAGTCCAGCATTCCAAGTTTGAGTGTTTGCAGAAATGGGACGCATTGCATGCGATGCTTATTTACGAGAGCATGGGTCTGAAAGAGTGGCTGCATGAGGATTCCGAACACTGGGGACTGAATCCTCGAGTCATCGGCCTGGGCTCTCCGTTTTTGCGACAGGTGTGACCGTGGCATCTGCTGTTCTCTGTCTTATTCTGTCTTGATCTGTCTTATTCTGTCTTATTCTGTCTTGATCTGTCTTATTCTGTCTTATTCTGTCTTGATCTGTTTTATTTCAACACCCAACAAGCTGCTAACCGTGCGCGAACGGGCTTGCTACCAGATGGTCAAACACTATCTCGAGTCGTACCCACAGGTCCTCAACGGGGACGTGGCCGCCTTTTCCAACCCGGCCTCCATTCCATGCAACGCACCCAAGTCGGCTTGGGCGAGGTGGCGCGTGACGGAGACGGCAAGGCGGACCGTCTTCTTTGCCAACATGGTCAACTTTTACTCGAACCGCAGCATGAAGCACAAAAGGCAGTTGCCGTTTTACGAGCCCCTCGACGACGACCTCGTCCTCGACATGCCTCTTCCCTGCAGCCAGGCCGCATGGGAAGCGCGCAGCGAAAAAGAATGGGCCGTTGCCGTCAAACAGCCGCCGACCGTCGGCATGAATTCCGGCACTCCCCTCCAGCTCGAGCTCCAGCTCCCGCTCGGCCCGACATTGAGAGATACCTTTTCAAGATGGGACAAGAAGGACATTCAGACGGCAATTGGCCAGGCTTTCGGCCTCGACGACTCTAGTGACATCACCAGGCTGATTGTTTTTTCGGCCCGTGAGCAGTTTGCCTAGAGAGAGAGCCAGTCTACGAGAATGGATGTGGGCTGGTGGAGAGCACGTCTTCAACATAGGTTGGCATTTGTTGTAACGTCGAAAGCTACAATTAGCAAAGACATCACATCAATGTAGCTCGTCTCGCTTGCTTTAGTGCTTTTCTACATTGTACATTTCACGAATGCTTCGCCAAACATTTCCACTTGCATACATTTCCAGATCATGACCCAATCTGGTCTTCCCTCCTTAGGCACAGCTCTTCGCTGAGATTGGCCAGGTCAGCGGCCAGGCCGTTTTGGTGAAGCCGCTCAAAGAGAGAATACCCCCAGCCGTCGTCGTCGTCCTGCGCGGCCATTTTGCACTCGCCCGGCCGGATGATCATCCAGCGCTTCTTTTCGGCATAGCTCTCCCACGGCGGCTCGCCGTGGGCAAACCGGACCCAGGCCTCGCGCATCCGGTCGCCGGCTGCCTGGTGCGGCTCGGGCAGATGGTCGCGCAAGAGGCCCCACAGCAGCACGTTGTCGAGCGAGTGGTGGGCCAGCCCCGACCAGGCGTTGTCAAAGGGCGACGGGACGTCAAAGTGCCATGCGTAGATGGCGGAGCCGGGCCGGGCCGACGACTGGACGGCAAAGTAGGTCGGCAGCGAGAAGAGGCCGTGCGTCGTCAGCAGCTCGAGCTTGTCAAACGTCTCCTGGGGAGACATGTCTGCGGCCAGGCGGTACTCGGCGGCCACCTTGGCGGCCTTGGCGGGCCCGAGGACCTCGGCCAGGCGGTCGAGCAGGCGATGGGCCACGGGCGCGGCCAGGTCGGCGCCCGGAGGCAGCGTCCGTGTTTCCGACAGGTTGGCCCAGCTCTTGTTCCAGATGATGCCTTCGCTGCGGCAGTCGCCGATCATGATGCGCGGGCACCAGGGCGGGGCGTGGAACGAGTCGGCATAGTCGGCGGCCCGGGGGATGCCGGCGGGCACGAGATCGTGGTCGTCGCAGAGCGCCATGGTGATGACGGGAATGGTGTAGACGGGGACCATGGCCTGGGTCAGGGCGTCGGCCGGCACGGCCAGCAGGCTGCGGACGCGCTCTTCGGCGGTCTGGTCGAGGGAGATGCCCAGCTGGGCCAGCAGCTTCTCGAAGACGGCCTGGTGCTCGCGCAGCGACATGACGCCGCACAGCCGGATCAGGCCGGACTGCAGAATGGCCGACGAGAAGAGCGGCTCGTCTCGCAAGAGGTGGCAGTGCACCGAGACGGCGCCGGCGCTCTGGCCGAACAGCGTCACCCGGGCGGGATCGCCGCCAAAGGCGCGGATGTTCTTTTGGATCCACCGGAGGGCAATCACCTGGTCCCAGATGCCGTAGTTGCCGACGCCGTGCTCGCTGCTCGTGCTGTCGCCGGCCGTCGCCTTGTTGTACTGCTGCAGATCGGTGCCGGCGAGGAAGCCATAGACGCCCAGGCGATAGTTGAGCGTGACCACGATGGTGGGCCGGGCCAAGGCCGTGCGCGACGCGTCGGCGAGGACGCGGCCGTCGTACACGGGCGAGGAGCCGGTCGAGTAGGCGAAGGCGCCGCCGTGGACAAAGACCATGACGGGCAGCCCGTCGCCGGGCACGGCCTCGGACGGCAGGCTCGGCACGCTGATGTTGAGGTTGAGGCACTTGAGCTCGTCGGCCGGCGGCGTCGCCAGCCAGGGCCGAGCCGGCGAGGGCACGGGATAAAAGTCCCGGGGCGGCTGGGGGCAGAACGGGCTGTGGCTGTTAGCAGTGTCTCTGGAAGTTTCTGACAGTTGTCTCTGGCATTTCTGACAGTTGTCTCTGGAGCTTCTGATAGTTGTCTCTGGAAGCTTTCTGACAGTTTTTTTTTCTCTGCGAGTCAGTCCATACCCTAGCTTTGTGCCATCCCATTCGCCATTGTCCCACTTGTCAACCAGGACAGAGCGACGAAAGCGGCCTGGAATGTGGCCGTATGGGATGCCCAGATACTGGCAGGTTGTGCCGAAGCGAAGCCCCGTAACGGTGCCGAGGCCAGGCACCTCGACTTTGGCATCGTTGGCCGTCGGCGCCACGTCAGGACGCATGTTTTGACTGATTGTCCCAAGAAACTGGCCAGGTCAGGGTTATCGTCTCAGGCTGCCGTTGATTGTGTCTTATTGGGCCTCTCTTTAAGTGCAGGTCTGTGCAGCGACAAGAACACGCGCTTGATATTCACTTATCCATTATCTGGTTCATTTTTTCTTTGTTGATAACACGCCACGCCTTTCGGCTTTGAATTTCGGCTTTGAACCCGATCGAGTCCCCACCCTATCCCGATTGCTATCTAGAGGACAATGGAGCTAAATAAAGACAGACGAGCCCGATCGAGCCAGCGTTTGCTCGGGTTGGGATATCTTGTTGCCGAGTGTTTGCGCCGAGGCAGTCTGGGGCCACTACTTCTTTCTCCTCTTATGGAGAGAGTCATTAGAAAAGCGGCTTCTGGGCTCTGTCAGCTCAGGGGCCATTGTCATTTGGAAAGGGAAGTTTCGGTGCCATGGCTACTTTGACGACGACGACCGAGACAACGTCTCGCACTGTCTCCCTGCTCAAGATGCTGGAAACGACGGCTGAGCAGCCAGCTGAGCAGTCAGCTGAGCAGCCATCTCAGCCATCTGAGCAGCCAGATGCGGCGGCCAACAGCAAGACAGACGACCCAGCACTGCTGCATCGGACCTTTCTGGAACAGCCACACATGGTCAGCCACGCGCAGGGCAGCTACCTCTTTCTCGCAGACGGGCGCAAGGTGCTCGACGCCTGCGGAGGCGCAGCCGTGGCCGTGGTGGGCCATGCCAACGAGCAGGTGATCGCGGCCATCACCGACCAGATGAAGCGGGTGAGCTACGTGCACACGCTCTCATACACCACCGAGCCGGCCGAGGCGCTGGCACGGTACCTCGTCAACGTGGGAGGCGACGCTGGGGACGGTGGCCGCCCACGCCGCTTTGCCAAGGCCTACCTGGTGGGCAGCGGCAGCGAAGCCAACGAGGCGGCGCTCAAGGCGGCGCGGCAGTACTTTGTGGAAAAGGGCGAGCCGCAGCGACGCCACTACGTCGCCCGCAGACAGGCATACCACGGCAACACTATCGGCACCATGGCCATCTCGTCGAATGTCGGGCGCAAAGCACCGTACCGGGACATTCTGCCGGCCACGGTGTCGCATGTCAGCCCGGCCTTTGCCTACCAGTACCAGGAGCCTGGCGAGACGGAGGCGGCCTATGTCGAGAGGCTGATTGCCGAGCTGAGACAAGAGTTTGTCCGGCTGGGGCCAGACACGGTGATTGCATTTGTGTGAGTGGGCTTGTCTCTTTTTGTTTCTTTTGTGTTTCTGTGTCTTGTGTTTCTGCTTTTGTGTTCTGCTTTTGTGTTCTGCTTTTGTGTTTCTGCTTTTGTGTTCTGCTTTTGTGTTTCCGTCTTTTGTGTTTCTGTCTTTTGTTTCTGTGCTCTCCGTCTAACTCTTCCCAGAGCCGAACCGGTGGTGGGTGCGACGTCTGGCTGCGTGGCGGCGCCCAAGGGCTATTTCCAGGGCGTGCGCGAGCTCTGCGACGAGTTCGGCATCTTGCTGGTGCTGGACGAGATCATGTGCGGCGTCGGCCGGACCGGCACCTTTTTCGCCTTTGAGCAGGAGGGCATCGCGCCCGACATTGTCACGATCGGCAAGGGCCTCGGCGGCGGCTATGTTCCGCTGTCGGCGATGCTGCTGAGCGAGCGCGTCGTCGATGTGCTGAGGCAGGGCTCGGCCTCCTTCAACCACGGCCACACCTTCCAGGCCCACCCGGTCGCCTGCCGCGCCGGCCTGGCCGTGCAGCAGATCGTGCAGAGCGACGGGCTCGTCCGCCGCTGCGCCGAAAGCGGCCGGACCCTGGGCCGGCTGCTGCAGACGTCGTTTTCCGCCTGCAAGTACGTCGGCGACGTGCGCGGCCGCGGCCTCTTCTGGGCCCTCGAGTTTGTGCAGGACCGCGACAGCCGGGCGCCGTTTGACCGCGCCGTCGCCTTCGGGCTGCGGGTGCAGCAGGCCGCCTTTGAGCTCGGCGCCGCCGTCTACCCCGGAAGCGGCACCGTGGACGGCGTCCGGGGCGACCACGTCTTGCTGGCGCCGCCGCTGAACGTGTCGGACGACGACCTCGTCTTCTTGGTGTCGGTGCTGGAGAAGGCCTACAAGAGGACGGAGGAGTGGGTGGAGGGGGTGTTGGAGGGGGGATGTCAAAGGGGGGATGTTAAAGGAGAAGTCAAAAGTTGAAAGCCTAGACAGCCTAGTATTATGGCAAAACAGAGGGCATGTCAAAAATTGAAAGCCTAGACTAGCTAGTTTATAACAAAAAAAAAGTTACATTCAAGCATGACTGGGCAACATGCCATCGTTAAAGTCAAATGCATATTCGTACGAGCTTCCCTCAAAGCCGAATGCGGCCATCTGGTTATCCCCCCAGAGAGACCACAGCTCGTTCCACGCCGGGATGATCTGCTCCGGCACAGCCCCGCTGGCGCCACCATTGGCGTGCGACAGCTCTTGCAGGCTCTTGGCGGCCTCGTGGTCCACAGCCTTGTCGAAGCCTGGCTCCGCGGCATCCCGCCGGCCCTGCTTGTCGTCGGCAGTCTGCGCCTGCTTGTCGTCGTCGACGGACGTGCTGCCGACCTCGTCGCCCTGGCTCGGCGACGTGCCCGTGCAGTCGTGGATGGACATTTCGAGGGCGGCAAAGTCGGCTCTCGTCTTGCCGGCAAAGCGCGCCCGGTCGGCGCTCGCCCGCCGGTAGAGGTCTTCGGTGCGCTGGAGGGTGGCCCACCAGCCGGCGCCCATGGGCCAGAGGGCGCGGAAGGCGTCGAGGTAGGCCAGGTTGGCGTAGAAGTCGGCCTCGGCGCCGCGGCTGCGGCCCAGGTTCATGTGCGGAAAGCAGGCGACGTAGATGTTCATGGTCGCGGCCGAGAAGGCGCAGAAGCCGGCAAACGGCGTCAGCAGCGGCGCGTCCGCCTCGCCGAGCTCGCGCAGAATGGCCGTGATGTGCGCGGCCGCCGAAAAGAGCTCCTGCGACCGGTCTTCCCACCAGCCCGGCGGCGCCGAGCGCTGCAGCAGCGGCGGGTCGATCGGCCCGGACGGCCGGCTCAGAGGAGTCGGAAGAAACGGAACGTACTCGCGTCCGAGGAAGAGAAGACTGTAGGTTAGCGATGTCACTGGTATACAGTGTCTTTGCAAAGAGAGAGAGAGACAAAAAAAAGAGGTCGCCTTGCAAAAGAGAGACAAAAAGAAGAGGTCTCTTTGCAAGAGAGACAAAGAAATGAAAAGACAACTCCCACACAATCTCACCTCACATAGTACACTAGGTTGATGTATGCAAAAGCTTCCCCCCTCCCACCACCGAGCGAGACGTGTGCGTCGACATGGACCGCCGGAAAGCGGATGCGGCTGCCTTGGCGCGCACGCCAGGCCTGCAGGCTCTGGTATCTGTCGAGCCAGCCGGACCCGTCCGCCCACGGCTCCTCGTTGGCCGCCGCCACCACCGAGTGCTGGCGGCGACCGCCGCTGACGGTCCACTTTAGTATATCCGCCCACACGTCCAGGCCCTTCACGAGCAGGGCAAAGTAGCTGTCCATGTCGTCGACCACGGCTGTGTGGTGGCCTTCGTGTCCCTGTCCCTCGTGTCCCTCGTGGTGTCCATATTCATCGCTCGGGTATCCATCGCTCGGATAGGCCTTGGGCCCGGACCGGCCAAAGGCAAAATCCGACTCGCGCGAGGGCCACGGCACTTGGACGGCGGCGAGCGGAAGCGCCGTCGGCTGCGGCCGGCCGCAAAAGACCATGCGGTCCAGCACGAAGCAGCTCCAAAAGGTGCGGTTCTTGACCTGCTGCTGCAGCTCCGAGCCGGTCCGCCGCCCCGGATCCGGCACCGAGTCCAGCAGCTGCATCATGCGCGTCGCCATGCCGCTGTAGATCCACGCCCGCGACGGATGGCCCTCGCCCCACTCGTAGATGGCCAGCAGGATGAGCGTCTGCACCGTGTACGTGTCGGGGAAGTCGTCGAGGGCGATGGCCTGCTTGGCAAAGGCCGCGTGGTGTTCGCGACGGCGTCCTGTTTCGCTTTCGGGCGGCCCCCCTTGCATCAGCGGAAGCGTGATGGCGAGCATCGCAGCGCAGAGAGCTCTTGCCTGCGGCATCGCCACGCACGACGACTGGACGAGTTTGCGGAACGTCGGCATGTGCAGAAACGAGAGCTCGGGAAACTTGTCGTCAAAAACCTTGCCGGCGCGCAGAACGAGAGCCTCGTCAAATGACAGGGACACGAGCTGCTGCGGCCGCCGCGGCTGGACGCCATCCTCGACGGCAATGCCACTGACCGCCGGCGATGGCGATGGGGATGCGCCGTCGTTGCGGCAGTCAGCCAGCCTGTTGCGTGGTGGTTAGCCTTCAACGAGCGGGACAGACGGGCCTGAGTCTTTGGCTTCAACGAGCAGGGACAGACAGGGCTTCAGGTCTCTAACCTCTTGGCCTTGGCCAGCGGCGGTCCGCTAAGAACGCAATTGCTGCGCGCTTCCGGCCCGGATTTCTGGCACAGAGTGCATGGAGCCGTGCCGGAATGCACGCATTTGACTTTGGAGCGCCTGGAAGGATGTTAGCGTCTCTCGCTGAGAGGAATAGATGCCCGCTGACTGGAAGCCTCATACCTGCACTTGGCACAAGCAACCGTAGCCCGGACCATGGCAGCCGACCGCAACAAGGAAAATGAGAATGCTGGCCTGCCCTCGTTTGTCTTGTCGGGTTTGAATCGGAGTCGGGCGGAGAATTAATAGCAGAAAGGTGCTCGCTGGCGCTTGGCCGCATTTCGCATTTGGCAAAGCCGACTCTTATCTCCTAACGCTATCTCTGTGGATCTCCATCCAGTTTAATATTTTTTTATCTTTTTAGGCATATCATAGATCAAGAAGGGAAACACGACACTAATCAGAATCGAAAACGGCTGCCGTGCCCCAAGACCATTGTTCATGTCGAGAGATAAGAGGCAGTCTGCAGGTTCATGTCCAGAGCTCACGAGAGCGGTTCCTGAGATAAGACGTGGTGGCAGTATTATAAAGGCTCTTTCTCATGGAGGTCTCGTCTTCGGTCTCGACAGAAACCGACGTCTCGTTTTTGCTTTTTCGAGCAACCACACTGACAGACACCGACAGACACTGACACACTGACAGCCATAAAGATGGCCATGACTTCAGATGTCGAAAAGGACACTCGGGTGGTGGAGACGCCAGCCCTGCCCGAAACGCCAGAAAAGGGCTATGTTGTCGACCAGGACGCCGACCTAGGCCTGCAGTTCATTGCCGGCCATACGGGCGTCGAGTTCAGCGAGGCCGAGGCCCGGCGAGTGCGCTGGAAGATTGATCTCTGCTTGATGCCGATATGTGAGTTCTGCAGCCTTGTCAATGGCCTGTCTCTTTTCACTCTTTCACCCTGGTCTGTCAATGACTCCTCAATGACTCCTGCCAATGACTCCTGTCAATGACTCCTGTCAATGACTCCTGTCAATGACTCCTGTCAATGACTCCTGTCAATGACTCCTGTCAATGACTCCTGTCAATGACTCCTGTCAATGACTCCTGTCAAATGGCTCCTGTCAAAGGACTCCTGTCAAAGCCACTGCTTCACCCCTTCACTCCACCCCCACTAATCCCCCAGTGATGATCACGTTCGGGCTGCAGTACCTGGACAAGGTGACGATCTCGTACGCGGCCATCTACGACATGCGGACGGACCTGCACATGCACGGGTCGCAGTACAGCTGGGCCGTGTCCATGTTCTATTTCGGCTACCTCTGCGGCGAGTTTCCGGCCAACTACCTGCTGCAGAAGCTGCCGATTGGCAAGTTTGCCTCGGCCTGCCTGTTGGTCTGGGCCGTGCTGGTGATGCTGTGCGCCACGGCCAAGAGCTTTGCCGGCATGGCGGCGCTGCGCTTCTTCATGGGCCTGTTCGAGGCCGGCATCCCGCCGTGCTGGATCTGCATCACCGCCATGTTCTACCGCAAGGACGAGCAGGGCGCCCGCACGACCGCCTGGTACTTTATGGTCGGCGTCGCCGCCATCGTCGGCGGCCTGCTCGGCTACGGCATCGGCAAGACCCACACCGCCGTCGAGCAGTGGCAGCTCGTCTTTCTCGTCTGCGGCGCCTTCACCGTCTTCTGGGCCGCCGTCGTCTTCTGGTGCCTGCCCGACTCGCCCGCCACCGCCGCCTTCCTGAGCGAGCGCGAGCGCCTGATCGCCATCGAGCGCGTGCGCGCCAACCGCACCGGCATCAAGGCCTCGCGCTTCAAGCCCGCCCAGATGCTCGAGGCCCTGCGCGACCCCCAGGTCTGGATCTTTGTGCTGTACAACGGCATCTGCCAGATCCTCAACATCGGCGGCAGCTTCCTGCCCCTCATCATCAAGGCCATGGGCTTCAGCGGCCTCGAGACGACCCTGCTGACGCTGCCCGTCGGCGGCGTCGAGTGCGTCGCCATGGTCGTCGCCGGCGGCCTCTCCCTGCTCTGCCGCCCCCACGGCCGCACCGCCATCATGTTCCTCGTCACCCTGCCCACCCTCGCCGGCTGCGTCCTCCTCCAGGTCATGCCCCAGTCCAGCACCTGGGCCCGCGCCACCGGCGTCTGGCTGCTGCTCTGCGTCCCCGCCTCCTACGCCATCCTGCTGAGCCTCATCGCCAGCAACATCGCCGGCACCACCAAAAAGGTCACCACCACCTGCCTCTGCTTCGTCATCTTCTGCGTCGGCAACATCGTCTCGCCCCAGCTCTTCATCGCCTCCGAGGCCCCCGGCTACCGCACCGGCATGCGCGCCATGCTCGTCGCCATCTCGCTGACCGAGGCCCTGACCATCGCCCTCGGCGCATACTACTATTTCGAGAACAAGCGCCGCGACCGGCTCGTCGCCCAGATGCCGCAGGACGAGCTCGACGCCCTCCGCGTCGACAACGAAGAGTTTCTCGACCGCACCGACATAGAGGACTTTGTCCACTTCCGCTATAGTTGGTGATGGGATTGTGTATAGTTTTGAAGTTTGTCGTACAAATTAATGGTGTGCATAATATCAAGGTGTGCGTAATATCATGGTGTGCGTAATATCACGGTGTACGTAATAATTCAGTACCTTTCAAGCCGATTGTAGCATTTATAAGCCGTTGCGTCATTCCAATTGCCCTCCAACAACCACTGTTCTCCGACAACCATTGTTCTCCGACAACCTCTTCGACAGCCATGGAACTCCGGATTGGTATTATAAATCAACCAGAGATTCTGGTATAAAGAAGCTGGCCTTGCTAGTCGAGACAAGGCATTGCTTGAGCAACAGCAGTCCGATCCAATCAATCGACAACGCCTGACCGAATCCACTCGACAACACTCTCGCATCATGCCCCCCACATCTCCCACTATCCTCATCCTCGGCGCAGGTCCAAACATTGGACAGGCGGTCGCTCGCATCTTTGCCTCCAACGGCTACAAGGTCGCCCTCGCCTCCCGGTCGGCGAAAGAGGCCGACAGCACGGACAGCCAGCTGAACATTGCGGCCGACTTTGCCAATCCGAGCGATGTTGTCAATGTTTTTGCAAAGGTGAAAAAGGCGCTGGGCATCCCCAGCGTGGTCGTATACAACGGTAAGCGTTTGGCAGCTCTCTGGAACTGCACCGCTGGCTGGTAGGCTGGTAGCTCCTCTGAAACCACACCGCTGGCTTTCTTTTTCTGATGATTCGCAGCCAACGCCTGGTCGCCGCCGCCGGCCGACGACCCATTTGCCATTTCGCTGGCTGATTTCCAGCACGACCTCAACATCAACACCACCAGCGCCTTCGTCGCAGCGCAGCAGGCGACCCTTGCGTTCGCAGAGCTCCCGGACGACGCATCCAAGACCTTTATCTACACGGGAAACATCCTCAACACCACCGCCCTGCCGCGCTTCATCGGCATCGGCGCAGGGAAATCAGCCTCGGCCCATATCATCATGGCGGCTGCGGCTGCGTACAAAGACCGAGGGTTCAAGTAAGTATGGCGCCACTGTTGTCGTTAGTCACGAATGCCACAGCAACTGACAATTCCCAGGTACTATTATGCAGACGAGCGCAATGCGGACGGCACGGCCGTATACAGCAAGATCGACGGCGAAGCGCATGCGCACATCTTCTGGGAGCTGTCCCAAGCCAGGGAGCAGCGCCCGTGGCAGCAAACCTTTGTCAAGAATGTCGGATATAAAAGCTTTGAGAACCCGTATCGACCGTAGCCTGGCGGGCAGACAAACCAAGAATGTCGGATATAAAAGCTTTGAGAACCCGTAGCAAAAACGAAGACCTCCGTTAACTGCAACACTTAGTTAACGGGTATATGAATGCCAATTCCAACATTTACGTATTAATAACTTTCTTAAGCTTGTTATTGTCCACTACCTCTTATCGGTTGTCGAAGAATTGTTTCATTAAAGTGCGCACCTCCTGTGTCAAGTGCCAACGTGGATCCTCCGCGCGGTCCACGTCAAGCAAGGGAAAAACTCGGCCAAGTCGTGCCTTCACTGCGTCGGGTGTGGGTGTGAACAGTCGAACCCCCACTTCGGCAAAGGTCAGGGTATAAACGGTTCGTTTACCCTGCGGGTGGCTGCGAGACGATTTGGACGATGGCGACAGTTGTGTCTTGGGGCCATCACCATCAGTTGGGGTATCGGTTGTGCCGTCTGTCGTGTTGCTGTCCATGGCGAGGACGAGAATCTCTCAAAGTGGGTTGGTAGGCAAGTACACCGAGCGAGTCAGGATCAAGCACATAGCTGTTCATGCGTGGGAGTCCTCAGCCTAGTAGCTAAAGAGTCCTCAGCCCAATAGCTAAAGCAAACAGCCATATGACCTGCGCCACCAGCGTGACTTTACCTCAATGTCGTGCCCACACACGCTCTGCCAGAAAAATGAGCTGTGCTGCTGTCACAACCACGTCTGTCTTCTCACCCCGCGCCTGGTCTGCGGGCCGTAAAAATAAACGCTCAAACTCCAATACCAACGGGCCCCCCGTCACGACATATTGGCTGGCACTGCTGCTACTTCTTCTTCCTTGCACTGGCTCGATGGTGATGGTTTGCTGTAACTGGGGCTCGCGGCCTGGCATACGTCGTGTTTGGGTCGCGCCGGAACGCGTCTGTGGCATTTCGTTCTGAATGCAATACTTTTCCAGACGGATCGTGCGGTCCCGCTGTAGCATCTTGACGAGCAAGACCATCTTGACTTCGTGCTGCGATGCAGAAAACCACCATTGCATCTTTTGCCGCAAGCTGTTCAGCGACTGCGATACCCCAGTCTCGATCACCACGATCGGCCATCCGTCTGGGTTGTCAGCCCGTGAAATCGGCATAAACGTTGCATCGCCCTCTCCGCTTCCACCGCTGCCTACAAAAGTCGTAGCCGCGGTGCCGAGTAAATCGAGCGGTGATAGTCCCGCGGCGGCAATGTTCATATGGATGACAGTCTGCAACACGCAATGTGCTTGTTCGTGGGGGAACGTCGGGATCGTGATCAAAATCCGTTTTTCTTCCGGTCGGAAGTGGAAACGGACTTTCGAATCGCCAGTCTCTCGTCCCGCTTCAATTTTGCGAAATGCATCCTCGTCAACGCCTGCGATGGGTTAGCGGCGTATTCTTTCCTTCTTTCGCTCTCAGCTATTATTATAATCGTCTGCACTACATACCCTCGCAAATGAGAAAATCGTCTTCAAAGTTGCTGATGATGCGGAATAGCTTGGCGACTCCTTCAAATGTTATTCGGTCATCTTCTCTTTCATCGCCAACCGATCTCGCCACCAGCGAACCAGTTAGTGGCACCGGTGATGGAGAACGGTTCACTTTTGCGTCGTCCGCTATGGATGCCATGCCTTTGTTTCCGTGCGAGACGGACTGTAGCAGAAACGGAATGTCGATATGACTTGATAACAAAAGATCAAATCAAAGCATAGAAAGCGATGCAACTTGCTGCACTGGCAAAGTCCAAATCATAGAAAGCGATACAACTTGCTGTACTGACAAGGTCGAGACAAATTCTGCAATTTAAAAGGGCAATTGTTGGTTGTGAAGTTTGGTCGTGAAAGTATTGTGAGGAAGTTTGCATTGACAAACTAAATTGATGGTGAGGACCAGTTTACGTAGTACAGGTACACTGTGCGTCTAGTGAGTCTGGCAGCTGCGTTGGACAAGTACAAACTATTACTTTGCAATCGATCCACGTGATATAAATGCCCTCGTCCGTGACGTATGAACAAGTAGGAAAGCAAAGTAGCTTTATAAATCAGATTTCTTTTTTTTTTTTTTGTCTTGGAGTTTCCGAGGTCGTGTGAAAGTCAAAGGAAAAGGTTAAAATGACGCGATACTGGTCATCTGCGATAGGAGATATGTGAGACGAGTAATGGGATGAGCAATGAAAGAACATTACACTACGATTGAAATTACTTTACAAGTTGATAACATCAATAACAATAATTGTCAATCATTATAAAATATGTCATTATTGGTTTTGATAAAAGTATTGTCTGAAATCAGTGACATGATCGTTATAAAAGTCAAGTGTAACTCCAATGTATTAAATATCACCTAAAGTAAAATTTGTAGATGATCTAACTGCAAAGAATAATATAATATAAAAACAACATCATGAAGTTGAGAGGCTAACTATTTACCGACTTACGATAATCCATGAGAAGGGGATGCTTCTTACCATGCTGGGTAAACGGCATCGACCTTTGATTATTTTGCTTCTTCTCTGGGCCTTCTTTTGAGCGGATTTTTATTTTGCAAACATATCGTTCGTTGTTCCAAGTCTGTTACAAACTATATTAATTGCTTTGATAGTATTCAACGACACCGAACCTGGTCTCGCCAATGTTTTTCTTTAAAAGATGACTTCAACAAGGATCGATCAGCAAATGTCATTGCTGTTGACGATAATAGCAGTTCGGTGTCTCTCTGGGAGTATGATCAAGAAAGTCAAAGGAAAAATGACGACGATGATGGTGATATGGTATGAAAAAGTGTATATTACAAAGCCGTAAAAACATTTCAAGAAAGATATGCCAATGGAACACCAGAGCCGTTGACTTTGGTCAAAACTCCAAAAAGATCGAGGCCGCATTGTGTAGAAGCAAGAGTTTTCATTGCTTCGTTGAAAAAAAAGAAAAGCCAGCCCTTTTCAATCCTTCCACAAACCGCAGACAACAACTCCCATATACGGGAATAACTTCAAGCACACAGTTCTAGCAATTCTAGCAATGCCCAGTCAAAACTGGTCAGTTCCACCCCCTCCACCCGCCGCTACCCAAGCTGGGGTAGTATCATGACGAATATGGGCCTTCAGAGGACCCATCGTTTGCAATTATGCAACCGGCAACTTGCCGGCCCTGCTCTTGAAAGTTCCACAGCCATTTCTCCGCCGCGTTCGCCAAGCTTTATTCCGGATGCGACAGGTTGCCGTCCCATGTTCGCCAGCGTACCCTCTGCTGCTGATCTCGCGTTGTCCGTTCGGGTTGAGAAAGAGAAATGGTATTCTTTAGTATCAAGTCAGGCTGTGCGTATAAGGCATGACGATACCGATCAGCAGCGGCTCGTCTGCCAGGAGAACGACCAAGAACGAAGCACACAATGAGAGAACTCACAGAAATACGGAAATAGTCGCAGATAAACCTGACAGGTCACTACGAGTGCTCTGCTTGCGGGGATTATGGGGCGACGTGGTATTCGCTCTCTGGGGTCGCAAGGCTGTGGGTCACTTAGCGGCCAAGGTTTTTTTTAACAAATTAAGCTTTTTTTCGCCTTTCTTCCCGGCTTGAGAGCCCCATTCGATTTTCTCCACACTGAGCCAGCGTCTTCGGCCTGTGCTTCTCCGACCAGAAGGGCAATTTCCTTGATTGCGTCGTAAAGCTAAAATAACGCAGCAAACCGTTTGCGACGTATTCCCCTTTTCTTTTTTTCTTTTGTTTTTTTTCCATTTTTTTCTCCTCCAGCGGCACTGAACCGCTCCGGCGCTACGCCGCAGCTTAAAATTATAAGGAGGTGTTCGGCCAGCATGGCGTTAGCTAGCAGACACGCCTTTCCGCAAACACTACGCCGTCCACGATGTATACGCGTATGTGGCCCTACACTGCTTCGTACGTCATAGCCTAAAGGAAACCAGGGCAGCGTTTTTCACCCTGGCCAAGAACGGCAATGACCCCGGCTTGGCACTTGGATGTATCCCACGGACACCGGGGTATTGCGGGGAGACGAGACGAAGAAAAAAGAGAGGAGAAATTTTTTTTTAAAAAAAAAAAAAAATACACAAAAAAGAAATGACGATCTGCACCTCTGGACCAGGACCGATGCTACGAACGAGTTCCATTGCAACTTACCCCATTTACCCCTCTTTCGATCTTGAAAATCTAGAGATGGCAAGAACCATCTCCGCCCTCTCCAGCGGGCGATGGCGAGAAGCAGCTCCGGGCCCTCCGGCTCGGCCTCTGGTGCCTTCAGGGCGACTCTTCCCACTCTCGTCCCGCATTCTTCCCACACTCCCACTCGCACACTCCCATATTCTTCCCACGATTTGCCTTGTGGTATTTCTATTCGGCAGAGTATCAGCCGAACAGAAGCTCGCGTGAGCGCTCTGTGGCCCAAACCATGTGGCCGTCCCAAACTTTGGGTTGGACGTGGGCCAGGCAGGAGGGGCTCTGAGATTTCCATGACGAGGCATTGGAGGCTTCGCACGTCGCTGGGCCGAAGGTGACTGAGGGGAACGGCTCTGGTCTAGAACGCGCGACGTAGTCACAGAGGTACGATGTAGTCAAGGTACGACGTAGTCATGGAATCGTATTACTGCCTAAAATGGAGTACACAAAAGCTATAAAGCCAGGCGGCCGGCTAAACTGTGCGGGTAGACTGTCGTGGACTATGAAGCCAAGGAGCAGTCCATTGTGAACTCGATAGAAAGATGGTTGCAAAGGTAAGCTCTGTAGAGGATATGGAAAGAAGACGGACTAGAACGCAAGAAGGCAGAGCAACAAAGAGGCAGAACAGAAAAAGAGAAAGAATTACAAAAGAACAAAAAAAAAAAAAAAATCAAATCAAAGTCAACTAACAGCAATAGGTCTTGAAAGCTCTGCTTTGGGCATCGTCCCTGCGCGCGCTGGCCGAGGCCGGCTCGCCGGCCAAGGTCAAGCGAGACGGTGACGATCTGGGCACATTCCAGAACCCGTCGAAGCACGCGCGGCCGCGGTTCCGCTACTGGATACCGGATGCGTCGGTGGACCACGGCACGGTGGCCAAAGACGTCAAGTCGGCGGGCGAGGTGGGCCTGGGCGGGCTCGAGTGTCTGGGCTTCTACCTGTATGGAGGGCCGTCGGGCAACAGCGGCTGGCCGCCGGTCTCGTGGACCAAGTATGGCTGGGGGACGGATGAGTGGAGTGAGTATTGTGCAGAGGACAAAAGACAGGTGTATGCCGAGATTGTGACTGACCGTCAGACGCCGTCTTCAAGACGATGGTGCAGGCGACCAAGGACAACAACATGATCATCGACTTTTCCATTGGGCCGAACCAGGGCACCGGCGTGCCGGCGGACTACAACTCGGACGGGATCATGTGGGACCTGCAGTTCTACAACACCATGCTGGCGCCGAACGCGTCGTTTGACGGCAAGCTGCCGGGCTGGGGCGCCGGCAAGCTGGAGGCGGCGGTGGTGGCGGTGGCGACGAAGCAGGAGACGACGAGCTCGGCGTCGCCGGGGCTGCCGGGCGACTACGGCGCCAGCCGCACGCAGTACACGCTGGCCAACGCCAGCCTGACGGAGGTGACGGGCCTCGTGGGCAGCGACGGGCACCTGGCGTACAACTTTAGCGACATCAGCAGCGCGGTGACGGGCGGCATCAACAACGTCGTCTTTGCGCTGTACCTGGTGCACTCGCACTGGCGCGCGCAGGACGGGCCGGCCGATCTGCCGCCGCCGCAGACGCCGGCCGAGACGCTGGCGCAGAACGGGTCCTGGGCCGTCGACCACTTCTCCGCGCTCGGCGGCGAGACCGTCGGCCAGTTCTGGGACGACGTGATCCTGCAGAACGGCACGCGCGAGCTGCTGGCCGAGGTCGGCAACGTCGCCTGGGAGGACAGCGTCGAGGTCCAGTCCAACTTCTACTACACCAAGGACATGCAAAAGTCCTTCTTTGCCGACCACGGCTACAGCCTGGCCAAGTACCTGCCCGTGCTCTTCCACCGCAACGGCATGGGCGCCCACTCCAACCCGTCGCAGTGGTTCATCACCGACGAGCCCGACAGCGGTTTGGGCCGCGAGGCCGACTACCGCGCCACGGTAGGCAGACTTTGTACCCAAGTGAACGCTCACAACACCCCCAAAACCCCCAACACTGCTAACAAATTCAGCTGGGCAAGCAGTACCGCCAATATCTGGGCGCGCTCAGCTCCTGGGCGCGCAAGTCGCTCGGTCTCAAGTTCTCTGCGCAGGTCTCCTACAACATGCCCATGGACATGGTGAGTTTGTTCTGTCTGTTTTGTTTCTGTCTATTCTGTTGCTGTCTGTCTGTCTCCCAATCTAACCTGCTCAGCTCTCCAACGTCCCCGCCGTGGACGTGCCCGAGTGCGAGTCGCTGGACTTTTCCGACCTCATCGACGGCTACCGGCAGTACTCGGGCCCGGCGCACCTCGCCGGCAAGCCGGTGGTGTCGTCCGAGATCGGCGCCGTGCCCAACCGCGCCTTCTCGCAGACCATTCAGGACCTGCTGTGGAAGGTGCAGCGGTCGTATGCCGGGTCCATCAACCAGTTTATCTTCCACGGGCTGCCGTACTCTGGCAATGTAAGCAGGCTCTCACAGCGTTCCCGATGGCCAGCTGCCCAGATGGTCAGCAGCTAACAGGTGACTTGGCAGTATGGAAACACAACTTGGCCGTCGTACACCACGTTCAACTACCGGGTATGTAATCAGAGAGGAGAGAAAGAAAGAAAAAAAAAAGAGAGGGAAAGAGAGAGAGATAGAGATCCTGGCCACGGCTGACCTCTCTAGTACTCCGACATGCATGGGCCGCACCAGCCTTCGTGGCCGTACATGCGCCAATACATGGACTTTGTCGGCCGCGGCAACCGAGTGCTGCAGACGGGTACATTGCGGCGCGACGTGGCCTTTTGGCGGAAGCAGACGATTGTCTACGGCCACACCAGCGCGCGCGTGTACGCGCCGACCGATCTGGAGGTTGCTGGTAAGTTTGGTTGTGTTGTTTGTTGTTTGTTTGCTGTTGCTTGCTTGTTTGCTTGCTTGTTTGGATGCTTGTTTGGATGCTTGTTTGGATGCTTGTTTGGATGCCTGCTTGCTTCTTTGATTGCTTGTTGCTTTGGATGCTGCCCGTCTATCTGTCCTCTGCTAACCCCCAGGCTACACGTACGAATATCTGAGCCCTGACAACTTCGACCTGCCGAATGCGGTGGTCAAGAACAACGTGCTGGCACCCGACGCACAGGCGTTCAAGGCGCTGGTGATCCGGCCGACCGACTCGATGACGGTGGCCGGCGCCGCCAAGGTGGTGGAGTTTGCCAAGGCCGGGCTGCCGATCGTGTTTGCCGGCGGCATTCCGACGTCGTTCCTGGGCACGGACCGCGACGGCGCCATCGGCCGCGCCCAGGCGTCGCTGGCGGCGCTGTCGTCGCTGGCCAACGTCCACGTGACCGCGAGCGCGACGACGGTGGCGGCGACGCTGGCCGGGATCGGCATCGCGCCGGCGACGGCGTTCAAGACGGCGCAGTCGTCGTGGTACACGCTGCTGCGCGAGGACACGGCCAAGGACGTCGACTACTACTTTGTGTACAACGACGCGCCGGCGGCCAAGCTGGGCCAGGGCGCCGGCGCCGCCGACATCGTCTTCGCCTCGACCGGCTACCCCTTCCGCCTCGACCTGTGGACCGGCCGCAAGACGCCGCTGCTCGTGTACTCGCAGGACGACGCCTCGACCACCGTCCACGTCGGCCTCGCCGGCAACCAGTCCACCGTTATCGCCTTTGCCAAGAAGCGCTTCTGCGTCGGCCCCAAGCCGACCACGGCCGCCGGCGCCCCCCACATCCAGGCCGTCTCCGACAACGTGCTGGACGCCGTCGTGCTGCCCAACGGCACCATCGCCCTCAAGGCCGTGGCCGCCGGCGCTGCCGGTGCCTGGTACACCGACGCCAAGGGCGCCAACGTCAGCGCCGCCGTGCCCGCCGCCGCCGGCACCGTCACCACCCTCGCCGGCTGGAACCTGACCGTCGAGCACTGGGACCCGCCCGCCGACCTGTTCGACATCGAGGGCGGCGCCGTCAAGCACAACTCCTCGCACGCCCTCGCCAGCCTCGTGCCCTGGAAGCAGATCGACGGCCTGCAGACCGTCTCCGGCCGCGGCTTCTACGCCACCTCCTTTGAGTGGAAGCCCGCCCCCGGCATCGCCGGCGCCTACATCGACTTCGGCCCCGTCCTGCACACGCTCGCCGTCCGCATCAACGGCCGCCCCCTCCCGCCCCTCGACGTCACCGCCGCCCGCGCCGACATCACCGAGTTCCTCGTCGACGGCACCAACACCGTCGAGGCCGAGGTCTCCACCCCGCTCGGAAACGTCCTCACCACCGTCTGGAAGCAGCTGCTCACCTCCGGCGGGCCCGCCATGGGCGCCGTCCCAGCCATCAACGACTACGGCCTCATCCACGACGTCACCGTGCAGTCCTACGCATACGTCCTTGTGAAGTGAGCGTGGAGCTGAGATACGAAGCCGAGGTTTGAATCCAAAGTTGAAGACGACGTTTGAAGCTAAAGATTTGAAGCCGAGATACAGCTTAAAAAGCACAGCGTGAAAGCAAACAAATAACAAACAACACATGTACATAGCACAATAAAAGCCGCCGAGATTTGTCTGTAAGAGTACGAGAGAAGTGCCAAATCGTGGTCGGACTAGGACCTTCCAGCCCGTCTATATTTCCTGCCTTCTTGGCACCGCTCGTGGCTGTTTTGGGCCTCGGAAAGCGGCTGCTAAAATGGCAACGGCTGTATATCCACCCATTCGATTGGCACAGCGACGAGCATTCCGCAGTCGTCGGGGCTCTTCTTTAACAGCCGAGATCAAATCTGATTAGATTGATAAGATAATCAGCATCTGGAGGCAACAGCATCTGCCTCCCGCCAGGGCGTGTGCATCGGACTCGCCTGTGGGGAAATGGAGCGAGTCACCAGCGGGAAGCGTTTGAATTTACGGCTAATGAACATGAAGGAGAGACTGCTGTGAGAGGCGAGAGTGAGAGAGGAGCGTGAGAGGGTGCCAAGAGAATCTGTCCAGAAAATCTGCCCAGAGCCTGCACTCCCCCTTCTCCCTCCGAAGGCTTGGCCGAAGAGAGTATTTATATGGCCCAAATGTCCCAGAGCAATGAAAAAAAATGTGCGCAATTGCCCTCAATCTGCTCATCCTTGCCGTCCAAACTCCAAACTGCCAAACAGCCAGACAGGCACCAAAAAAAGAACAACATCATATCTGGCCCGAGTCCAAGAACCCCCCCCTCCAGACACGACCATGCATGCGCTTGGCTTGCTGAGCTTGGCGACCGCAGCCGCGGCGGCCACCATCCGCATCGATGTGGGCAAGGGCGGCCTGGCGTTTGCGCCCGACTCGGTGACGGCGGCCCAGGGCGACGTGCTCGAGTTCCACTTTGTGGGCGGCTACCACGACGCCGTCAAGGGCGACTTTGACAAGCCCTGCACGCCGCTGGCCGGCGGCTTTGCCTCGACGACGGAAACCGGGTCGGCCACTAATGTAGGTTGTGATTGTGGCAGTGCTCTCGAATCTTGACATCTCGAGAGCTCTCCCAACGTGCCTGTTTTTTTTTTTTTTTTTTTTTTTTTTTTTTTTTTTTTTTTTGTTTCCACACACTCACGCTTGTAGAAAAACGTGTTCCGCGTCACCGTCAACGACACGGCCCCCATCTACTACTACTGCTCGGTCGGCCAGCACTGCGCCAACGGCATGGTGGCGGCCGTCAACCCGGCCGCCGACAAGACGGTGGCAGCCTACCGCGCCGCATCCAAGGGCAAAACGTCGACGCGGCCGGCCGGCGCCCCGTTTGGCGGCGTGCTGGCAACCGGCGACTGAGTCCTGGCTTTTCTGGCAGCAAACCGAAAACAGAAGTAGGGCATGAGAGACGAGGCAGAAAATCAAAGGGGTAAGAGAGTCAATGACATGGAAAGCAAAGACAGCAGAGACTGGGAGCGGCGAGACATGACAGAAAAGTAGCGCAATGAGTCTGATAGACAGCCAAAACAAAGAGCAAATCTCTGACACAAAGAGGCTGAATTTGTCCTGCCAGTTCGGGCTCAGCCTTCAATTGTTTGTCGGTTTCCCAGCGATGGCAACCGCCACCGCAACCCTGTCCCGTCCCCAGCCTCACATCCACCGTATCTGCCGTCCCAATGCGACATTGCATGCATGTACAGCCGACAGTTTGGGAGTTGGTGTCGTCGCTGTTAGCTGGGGCAATCGCTGGTTGGCTTGGTTTGTTGGCTTGGTGGATGACAAAGCAGGGCTGCCCACTAATCAAGCCCTGGGACGTGCGCTGTCTCCGCTTCCTGGCGTCTCATCCAGCAGAGCCCAGGCCACATCCCGCACATTCCGCCGCCATCCCACGTTCCACGCCGACATCCACGACCACGCCAGCCCAGCCGCCGGGAGTTTGCTGCATTGCCGGCCTTTGTGCTTGGCAGAATTCTCTTGCTTTGCCAGCTTCTGCTGTTTTGTGCGCTTTTTGCAACTTGCTGGCTTTTGTTGGGTCTCGGCTCTCGGCCGTCGATTTGGCCGTCTGCCTCCCCCCCATCAGCCATGGATGCTCCCCCAACAGGCCTCCACACCTGCCACTGCGGCCGCGCCTACCGTCGCAAGGAGCATCTCACCCGGCACCAGGCCACACACGCACAGCGCGCCCACGCCTGCCCCCATTGCCAGCGTGCTTTTACAAGAAAGTAAGTTTGGAAGCCTCGAGGACGGAACGGCGGCACATGAAAGAAATTCCACAACGGCACCTGCCCACCCTGCCTGTCTTTTGTGGCGCTGCTCGCCGGCATCAGACCTGTTATCAGACCTGTGCCCGTTGACTCACAGCAAAACCTCAAGCGATCTCCTGCAGCGACACGTCCAGCTGCATGTCCAGCAACACGGCGCCAGTCCCGGACAAGAGGAGCCGGTCCGGCGGCAGCGGCAGCGCCGCACCTGCAACGTCTGCCATGTGCAAAAGAAGCGCTGCTCCGGCGGCGATCCGTGCGAGGCGTGTGCAAGGCGCGGCAGCCGCTGCGTGTATGCGGCTGCAGCAGCGCTGGCTCGAGCAGATGGGGATCCATTCGACCATGATGTGAGGCCTCCTCAGACGAATACACAAACGGATACAGAAAGCCTGCGGCCGTCTCAGCGTCTGACATCTGCACCGTCTGTGCAATCACCAGCGTTGTCTGTCCCAGATGTCATGTCTGCCCTTCTGGAAGCGTTGGCAGATGCAACAACCACTCCAACAACCACCTCAACAACCACCTCAACAACCACCTCAACAACCAACCCAACAACTTTCCTCCTGCAGCCCATCCAGCAAATGGACGGCGTTGGCCAAGCCATGACCGAGTGGATGGCGCCGCTTTTCTTTGGGTCGCGCTTCCACGAGCGCTGGCCTGTCCTGCACGGGCCTACCTTTACTCGCCAGGACATGCTGCTGGCAAACTCGGCCGTTGTGGCCATGGTTGCGCTGTGGCTGCGCAGCGGCTGCCGCAGCACTGGCGGCGCCGACAACGACGACGACAGCATCGCTGTCCAGCGCCTGTTTGACGCCCTGACAGACGCCTTCTTTCATGAACTGGTAGGCTCCGACGCCGGTCTGCAGTCTTGTCTCGTAACTCTCTTCTGTGTGATATGATATGCTGACTGATTTCACCCCCTCAAACAGTCACGTCCTCGCGACCAGGACAAAGCCTGGGACGTTCCTCTCTTCCAGGCAATCGTGGTGCACATTGTGTTTGCTGTGCATCTGGGCGTGAGTGGCCAACTGAATACCAAGTGCTGTGTGTGTTGTGCAGCCGCTGCTGACACAACGTCTGTCCCTCCTCCGCAGACCGAACCAGCCATTGCTCGGGCCGGCCTGTTGCGCGCTCTGCTGGTTGCCGCGCTGCGCAGCCTCGACTTCTTTTCCTGGGAGACGGCAGAGCGCCAGCGCGAGACACACTTGCCGGGGCATTTTTTGCCGTGGAAAGTGACGATCCAAGAGATGTGGAAAGTGTGAGTGTTGTTTCGCGAGCGTTTCTTTCTCTTCCTTCTCTTCATCACCTCACATTTCCCCCAGAACCATTGCCGCGCTCATCCGCATCGATGCTCTCCTCTCCATCCTGACCGGCCAGCCGCCGTGTCTGCGCGCTGGCGAGATCGACGACGCCGCCGCCGGCTTGCCCATGAGCCTTGCCCTGTACAACAGCGACGGCATCGACGTGTTTTTCCGGCGCCTGCGCCACGAGCAGGCTTCGCAGGCTTTGCAGCGCCAGCGACTGGCGTCCCTGGCCGTCATCGGCAGCGAAAACCCGGAATTGGATTCGGCCAAGTGGCTGCTGGTGGAAGACGTCCAGATCGGTCTTTGCTGGTCGGCCCACGAGGCCTGGCAGTGCGCCAAGGAGAGACAGCCGGGCCGTGCTTCTGCCACTCCTGCGAGTGCTGAATCTACGAGTACGAGTACACGCACGAGCCGCCTGACAGCCCGCCTGCTCGTCTGGGAAGCTCAGCTGGACCGCCTCGCTGCCTTGGCAAGCCTGCCCCAGAGCGACCAGCGCCGCGACAGCCTGCTGAAATGGTACGCCACTGCCGAAGCCGACGACGACGAGGGTGGGCCGTGGCGTGCGACCACGCTTCCCCGGCTTCTGTCTCTGCTCCACGACACGGCCATGCTGCACCACCTTCTGGGCATGCATGCACATGCCCCGGTGGCCGAGCTTGTCAAGCTGGCAAAGTTGGCTGAGCGGGCTGAGCGGGCCGAGCGGACTCAGACGGCACACGACGAGCCAGACACCGACACAACACGGCGAACCCTCCTTCGAGACCGCATCCGCCGCTGGGCGTCGTCCGTCGATGGCCGCCAGGCACTCGTGGTCGCGCTGCGGGTCCTGCAGAGATGTGAAGAGAAACGAGAAGCGTCGTCTTTGCTGTCGTCGTCGTCGTCGTCGTCGTCGTCTTCGTCGTCTTTGTTGTCGTCGTCATCGTCATCGCCGCCACTGCAGCCGCCGCTGTCGTCAACATCTTTGGCATTTGCACCTCCAGCCAGCTCTCGCGCCCCCAGCCGCCCTCACCCCGACGACCCCGTCTCGCTGGCGACCATTGCCACAGCCGCGCTGGTCCTCTGGGCTTGGATTGCCTGTACGGCACCAGTCGACGGCGTCTGCATCTGTGTCGGCCTCGGTTTCCCCAGCACCCAGTCCGGCCACCTCGATGTCAAGACCCTGGTGCGTCCCGTCGTCGCCCAACACTCTCCAGCAACGCCGGGCTCTCCGTCTGCGCCGCCTCATCCCTCCTCGGCCGTCGCGGCTTGGGTGCAGACAGGACAGACGATTTCTGTCCGTGGCATGCCGCTGTGCCAATGCCTCGTGGATGCCTGGATGCTGCGGTTTGCGGCCCTGCTGCCAAGAGGCGACGACGGAAACACAGCATCCACAGCAGCGCCTTCCTGGCCGTTTGCACACGTCCTCTGTCCCATGCTGACTAAGCAGCCGGCGCCGCATCCCGGCGTGGACTCTGCTGCAGCAGCCGCCAGCCCGACGGCGTAATCATAGAACCCAGAACCTCGACACCCCAGACGTACACCGAGACTTCGGGCACCTGAAGCAAGATCACACTTCGGGCACCTGAAGCAAGATCACACACGAAAGCACGGCGCTGCCATAACCAGACGCGTATGATGAACACGATGGTATTAGGAGAAAAGTGGTCTAGAGAGCTGGACGAGGACGCTGCCTGGACTGACTTGGAAACCCTGAAAGTCTATGGGGCAATGAAGTCGGGCAGAAAGGGCACGATCAGCCGACAGCAACGTTCAAAAGCTGATTCTCGGTGTCACGTTTGGATATGCCATCTCCGAGGACACTTCTCTACATGGCTGAAATCCCAAGAGGCAAAAAAAAAGGGGGAAGCGAGATTGGTGGAGCACGAACGCTAAGCAGTCAAAAAGCGCAGAAAACACCACTCTATAGGTGATAGTTGCCAAACTATGGAGTAATAACACGGCGTCCACACTTTGGATTTCATGCATTGGGCCTTCTGGCCCCCCTGTCTCGCCAATATTCATGCAGTCTTGAAAAAAAAAAAAAAAAAATAGATAGACAGTCAGTTTGGCGAATCTGCCAGAATTGCCTCTTTTTGCAGAGTCTGGATACCATTGCCATCATAGTTGTGCTTTTCTTCTTAGGCCATGTCTGAGATACTGATTGTTCAAGCAAGCGTTGACCCCTGTCCGACGTAGTAGTGCGGAGGCGTACTTGTAGACCATGTATATGTGCAGGGGAAATTACTTGCAGCTCTATTTGATTAGAAGGATTTGTTTCCAGAATTTCAAGACGTCCGGTAATCCTATGTAACCAACCCACAATGTCAATAGGAATAACTCAATGTTTGCAAGCCTTTTGACACCGTGTTGCTTTCTTTTAGTGCTGCTGTTAATAAAGCGTCACATTCGCACAAGAAGTTGACCTGCTCCAAACAACAAACTGGTTTGAACGCCTACGTTTGCTGGCTTTGGTATGAGGCCGCAGCAAAATAGGCGTGTGCATCAGCTGCCAGTTTAGTGTTCTTTAGCCGTGGGCGGACTATGGAGTGTGGAGTGGACAGAGGATGGCAAAAAGTGCTTCCAGTATGAAAACGCATAAAAAAAAAAAAAAAAAAAAAAACAATCAGAACTAAACATGGTAATGTACTCCGTACGATGTAGAAGAGTCTCCGCTAGATAACATGCCATGTCTACTGATACAGCATCGTGGTGCAGAGCCTTTTTGGCACACCTGCTGTATTTGTTTTGATTGTGGAAAATCAGCCCGAATGTCTCGTTTCAGCAGGTGGAGCTGAACGAGCGCGCCTTTGAATTTCAAAATCCAGGCAATTCTACGAGGCACTCGTACGAGTGGGTAGAGTGTACGTCGTATATAAGAGTCAACTCGTCACGCCTCCATGCTATTTATTAATACTTTGGTCACACAAATCACGCCACGGAAAACAGATTACACTTGCTTGCTTGATAATGCTATTGCCTAGCGAAAGTCTTCAGCAACTATCAGCAATGTACCACGACTACGGTTTCCTATCTCGTGCGTGGCAATAGCCTCGCCAATGGGTATATTTCGTAAAGGATGAATCATGACAAGTTTAATAAAGGCGTGAAGATGAACATGACGTGGTGTTCGTAACTGTATCTTTCAGTTGTTCGCATTCTTCCATGCAAAGGCAGGATGTTTCCAGCCGGAGGTCGTCCATGTGAACTGCGACGCGCCGCTGCGATATCGTGAGCTTGGGACAACGCAGGGATGTCCCAACAATCCAATCCCTCCGTCAAGAGAAGAAAAAAGAGATCGATCCTTCCCTCCCCCTCGCAATCGTGTTTCCCATTTATTTCCTTTAGTGTCTTCTCAGCCTATGATGCCATCAGAGTCAAAGCTTGATCTACGTCGCCGGCCCTCGCTTGTGTCGTATAGTTGGCTTTCGTAGTGCAATCGATCGGGAAAGTTTGTCGTATTATAAATTCGATCCGGATTCAGGTGTGAAGTCGAGAAGCTTTTAGAAGTAGCGCGGTGCTTGTCTTTCTGGTGCTGACGCGAATACGGCATAACAAGCCAAGGCGATGACCAGACCCGCCCACACTTGTTCAAACGCGGAGGTTGGCGTGCTTGAGATGCATCAGCGTGCTTTTGTAGTAAGGATCAGTCGAAGAAGTCGGTAAGGACGGCGACGGCGACGACGATGACGATGGCAGAGGCAGCGATGTCGGATCGATGCCGAGAAGCGAAAAGGGCACGGCGGAAGTCGTTTCAACGGGCTCGAAACCGAAGCGCCGGTACCATTCGATGCGGTACGGTACGGAGATGAGGTAGACGTCGAGGCCCAGGCGGGCAGCCAGCTGCAGGCCGTCTCGGATCAGCACGGAGCCGTAGCCGCGGTTTTGGTGCGATGGATGTGTTGCTATCAAGGAGAGATCTGGCGAGGCCCCGAAAAAAAAAGGGGGGGCGAGTCAGCGACAAGAGGTCATAGTTGCGAGCCGAGCCCGGCAAATGTGTCCTGGAAAGACAATAAAACAATAAAAGCCAGCCCGTGAAGGGGGAGCCAACAAACACAACGACATCTTACAGAGACACCTTCGTCCGTAAATGATTTTCTTTGTGCAGTCGGCCTTGGCCGAATACACGCGGACGGCCGCGTCGACGTTGAGTTCGTCCGGCTCGGCGCCGACAAAGGCCGTGGTCGAGATGGGCGCCTGCCAGACGTGCGGTGGTCGGTCTTCCGGCCACACGTACCAGCGGGAAAACGCAACGATGTCGCCGGGGACGGGAGAGTTGGGGCCGTTCGGGCTCGGAAACGGAGACGGAGACGGAGACGCCGCGGCCGCGGTCGGCGGCGCCACGATCTTCGTGTAGCGCACGTGAGGCTGGTGGAAGGTGTTTTGCTTTGCCTGCACGGCCAGGGCCAGCACGCGCGGCGTCATGCCCTTGGGGTAGATGGCCCGCTCGACCGGGCCATCGTGCAAAAAGGCCGCAAACTGCAATCGTGAAATGGCTTCGAGGTCATCGAAAGTAGCTGGCACGGCGGTCGGCGCTGGTGCTGGCGCTGGCACGAGTTCTTCTGCTGGCTGTTCTGAATGTGTTGGCTGCGCTGGCTGCGCTGGCTGTGCTGGCTGCGCTGGCTGCGCTGGCTGTGCTGGCTGTGCTGGCTGTGATGGCTGCTCAGGGGGTTGTTCTGGCTGTGGTAGCGTTTGTTGCAACTCTGCCGACATGATTTTTGGCATCGGCTGCAGAGGGCGTAGAATGCCGGCCTTGGGAAACGATCTAATCAGTCCCTAAACTGTACTCGTACTTCGTGATATTGACCGCTGAAACTAGACAAAGGCACTATGACAGACCAAGTCTAAAGCTGTTCAAGATTAGCCGGGATTTTGCCGCACTGCTACGAGAACAGACAAGGTTCAACCCAGGTCAAGGCGTGGTGGACGAGCGGTGTTTTGCTGTCAGTTAGTCGCGAAGGGGGCAAGCCGGCGCTTTAATAGATTGTAAAAAGACGTAGGCCCTGGGGGAGGGGGGAAGAGGGGGGGCGACATGGTGCGAAGCAATGAGAAGCAGTAATATTCCGTATGCAGTGGTGCGATGTACAAAGACGCAGAGCACAACAAGAACACAGACCCCCTCGAGACACAAGAGGCAGACGGCGCAAGAGTACGTCGTAGTGGGCACGAGCATGGTTCGAGGTTCCTTCCTAGCGGTCCTCCCGGCGGCCTTGAGGGACGACTCATACTGGTAAACGGCATCTGGACGCCTGATGCCACACATGAGGTAGCATTCGAAAACCGAAATTGGTCCGCCTAGTTCTTGGATAGTTAGGCCACCATGCCCAGCTTTTAGGGTGGTGACAGGCTTCGAAAGCACAGACTCAATCCTGAACATCCTGCAGGATGGTTAGCGATAAGCAGACGAGGGCAACTCGCTCCAGCAGGGGCTTGCCGCCCGACTGGCACTTTCAGAGTCGTCATGGTACGAGAAGTTTTGCAAAACGAGAGGCGGCACTGGCACTACTGGAGAGTTAGCAAGATAAAGGAGAAGGGGGCATTCGTCGTGCTTTTCATACGTCGTAATCGCATTACTCGTCGTAACGGCTTACTTTGTCATAACGCGTTTTGGTTGAATGCAGGCCACGAGGCCTGCAGGCCCCCCAAAATGGTAATTGGCCGTCCGATCGTAGCGAGCCCGCCTCCATCTTCTCTCTTCTTTGTCCCTTCTTTGTTTCGAGCAGCGCCCCCTCTTTTCGTTTCTTTTTTCGGTTCACCCTTTTTTTTGGGGAAATAGCATTTTCTTTGTTCTGCAAAGCGGAATCTATCTCTGGCACCCGACTTTTAGATCATGCCCAAGGTTGTGGCACCATTGGTTAGAATGGAAGCCTGCATTTTATTTGGAGTGTGTCGTTGAATAGCCCGAGACGGGGGGAGGGGGGCTGCCCAAGGGACAGGAAGCAAGTTGCGCTCCGTTCCCTTGACATTTGCGCCCTTTCATGCATCGCCCAACGCCTCTACAGCTACTCTGTTCCTGTGCCGTCACTAGACCGTGCTGTTGGTTCTTACCACACCACATGATGGTGCCAGAAGTTGGGCAACGTAGAACAGGTTCTGTCACAACAGGACCGACGATGAAAACCTTCGATGGGTTTAGGTTGGGTGCCGAGGAGGCGGCCTCGGGGCAGCCACAATTTCTTAGCGGGCCCGTGTCTCTGATCACTTGTTCGTATGACCAGGTTTCACTTTTCCGCGGCCCGTCTCGTCTTTTTTCTTTTTTTTTTTTTTTTTTTTTTTTTTTTTTTTTTCTTTTTTCTTTTTTTGCCATACTATCCATATATTTATCTATTTCAAAGCTCAATTTTGTTTTACTTTGTCTTAGTTTTAATTTCAACCTTTACTCTTTTTCATCTTCATGTTTCAATCAAGTTCCTCCTTCTTTCCTCTTTATATGTATGGATACATCGTAATACCCCCCCCCTTCTCTCCACAGCTTTGTACAGCGTGAGACAAAAAAGCAGCGAGGCGAGCCTCGGCAGAGCCTGAATCGACGGCCGAGAATGGAAGAGCTGTCATTCTATTGGCTTGGCGGGCTAAGTGTTCGTGGCGCAACACCCTCAGTCAGCCCAACTCTACTCTGTATGCATGTCATCGTCGTACTCGTAAACTCGCAGGAGGGGGTGCTACGTCGAACGCCACAAGACCTAAGGCATGCCATTTGAGGACAAGCGTTCGCCCATTGCCATTTTCCTTACTCGGAAAGAATAGGATTCACGACGTGGCCAGCGTGCGGCAGCAAAGAACAAGTTGACGAGATTTGCAGGTATATTTACAGGTGGAGTTCGACGTACGAACTTTTCGGCGTGTAATACGTTGTACCATTAAAAAATCGTATCCATATTACGGAAAACTCCGTACAAAGGATGCAGCCGTGCCCTGAACTCTCAGAGCAAGAAAAAGAAAAACAGAAGAAAAAAAATATCTCGCATTCCAGCCTTTTACTTTATCTCGACATGGCTTCTTTGACAGACGCCAGACAAGGAAAGACGCCCAGAATCGCGTTAAACAGCGTCAGAGGCTGTACGAGTACCACTGCCGCATGCTCGTCCCCGTATGAACACGAAAGCTCGTTTTTAGGGGGCAGCAATCGGTCTCTGCGTGCGTGCAGGGAGGGACGAGGGAGGAAAAAAGGAGGTGAATATAGGTGGCGTCCTTCCCGCTTCCCGCTTTGGCTTAGAGGCTGCGTCGCCAAAATAAGATTTACTAGACCACGTGACCCTTATTAGCCAATCAACGTAAGCCAATCTGATATTTGTCTCCACCATCGAGATCTGACAGGTGTCGACGATTGCGAAAAAAAAAAACCGGGTCTTGGAGCGCACAGTATCCATACATCTGTACGGAGTACGGTGTACGGCATTACGGTGTACATGAGTTGTCTAAAGAGTACGGAGTATGGAGTGCGAGTACGACGTACGGCCTCCCACCACATGCCACATCCTTTTTCTACATGGGCAAGACAACACAGGCGATTCACGGGGTGTGATCTAGGCTTGTATGGATACTGCTTTGATAAATACCGAGACTCGTTTAAAACATGGGACCATTCAGTAATACAGAGTACGAGTACGAGTATGTTAGCAGAGGCTGGCAAATAGCAAAATGCACTGTGCTATGTGAGGACTATCCATACTCGTGAACTGCCATATTTTGATCATCCTGCAGCTACGACGTACTCGTACATGCCAAAACATTCAATAAACCAGGGCTTTTACTCTTTACAGGAAGGTGGAGTGCTGACGACGACCAGGGAGCGCTAAAAAGACTGAAACATAGTGGGCTTGTACGGAGAACGGAGTATGCTGCAATACTCCGTTCCGTTTGTGCTTGTCCTATTCCAGCACTCGTTAGCGACGCCTTTAGCAGCAGTCACGCCGTACTCGTACGCTATTACGAGTATGTGCCTCCCTGGCATGTGGCGTCGTCTTCGTGTTTTTTTGAGCTTGTGATAGCGAATTGGAGAATGAACACACATTGCTTGTACGATAGCTGTACAACGGTCAATTGACCGTCAAGCTCGCGCGACCGGCGAAAGTAAGGGATGGTTTTGTTGTTTCCTTGTTGCCATTGCCTCGTTGTCTTCCCTTTTCCTCTCCTTTTCTTGCATTGTCTTTTTCTACCTCTCCTTTTTTCTTCTTTCTGTGTTCGGCTCTGTTCTCCACTGCCTTTGTCCCTCTTTTTCTCCTGCTTTTTTTTCCCTCTACGAGTAGGATATGGGCAAATTTCAGAAAGTCCCGCGATACTGACAACACCGCCAGCGCAACAGCCGCGATACTGACGACGACAACACATAAAGACTGAATTCCACGGCTCTTCCCTTCCTCCTCCGATGCCGTTTGTGGCAAAGCTGCCGGCCATGGTTGCCGGCGGTGCCGTGGCCCTGTTCGACGCGGCACGCTCGGCACTCCCAGGCGGTGGCAGCCCGCACTACTACTACGAGCCGCTGGTGGCACAGACCAGCCGCTTGCCGGGCCTGGTGCACGACTTTCTGTCTCTGCGGCCGCGCAGCGACGACGGCGATGGCAACGACGGCGACGGCGAAGACGGCGAGAAGACGTGGCGAAACGCGGCGGCGAGCCTGAGCGCGGCGTCGCTGGCGGCGGCTCTGCGGCGGCGATGGTGGGCGTTGGCGGCGGCTGGCGTGCTGGTGTTCTTTTTGGTGACGGCGTATTCGCTGCCGACGGACCCGTTTGTCGAGGCGCGGGCGCGCATGACTAAGGAGCAGTACGTGGAGGCGGTGGTGCAGCGGCCGGTGGAGGGCGTGCTGGACCCGGCACCGATCCGGCGAAAGTGCGAGGCCGTCAAGCTGCGGCCGGGACTGGTGTGGCACTGCAATCTGGTGAATGGCGGCGTGGGCAATGTGGGCAACATGTGGCTCAACTGCATGCGCTATGCCATTGAAGCAGGAGGTAGGTGGATATTGGCGAGGGCAGGAGGACCCCAGAAGGAGAGGAGAATCACGAGCGAAGCGAGGGTCAAAAAAGGAGAGAGAACGATGAGCGAGTGAATCGTGAGCGAAGTGAGGACCAAAAAGGGAGAGAAGAATCACGAGCGAAGCGAGGAGCAAAAAGAGAGCGAAGCGAGGACCAAAAGACTGACTCAGATCACAGCAACGGCCGTCATCCTGCCGCGCATCGGCCAGCGAGCAGAAGACAATCTGAGCAACCTCGGCAGCGAGGAGCACAGCGTGGCGCTGTCGGAGCTGTACGACCTCGACTATTTCCGGGCGGCGTGGGCGCAGGCCTGTCCGCAGATCCGGGCGGTGGCCAACGAGACGGAGCTGGGCGAGCTGGGCCGGCGGCTGGCGCCCAAGGCGGAGTCGCCGCGGCTCTCGCCCAACCGGGTCGGGCAGATTGGCCGCGTGAAGGAGATGATGGTCGACGCGAGCGGCTGGACGGCCGCCTTCGAGGCCTGGCTGGCCAAGTACGTGCCGGCGGCCGCCAGCATGTCGGAAGAGCGCCCCGTGCGCGTGGTGCAGCAGATTGCGCTGTCGCACTGGAACCGCGCCGCCGAGCCGGCCGACTTTGCCGAGGCCTTTCCGCGCCTGTTCCGCCACCCGCCCGCCATCCGCCGCCTGGCCGCTGCCGCTCTCTGGCAGCTCGAGCAGCGCCTGCGCCGGCCTGTCGTCGCCGACGCCATCCTGTTCCCCGAGCTGACGGCCGCCGTCGCCTCTCGCCGGCAGTCGCCGTCGTCGCTGCCGCCCTCGTCCGGCAACCGCGGCTCCAGCTGGCGGCCCTCGTGGTGGGTGTCCGCGGGTTCGACATCCACCGCCAGCACAGGCGCCACCGCCACCACGGACGCCGCGGACGCCGCGTCTCTCTCAACGACTCTGGGCCCCCGCCGCCTCGCCGCCGGCAGCTTTCTGGGCGCGCACCTGCGGGTGGCCGCCGACGCTGCCAAGGCGCACTGGCCCGGCTACGAGGCCCAGGCGCCGGCGTACCTCGACGAGGCGCAGCGCCACAACCTGACGGCCGTCTTCCTGGCCACCGGCTCGGCCGAGCACCGCCAGCGCTTCCGCATCGACGCCAGCCTGCGGCGCAAGGGCGGCGCCGTGGGCGAGGCGGCCACGGCGGCCACGGCGGCCACGGCCGGCCACGACGACAACGACGGCCTCGCCGTCTTCGCCAAGGAAGACCTGCTGGACGACGCCGAGCTGGACCAGCTGCAGCGCCTGTCCTGGGACCAGCAGGCCATTGTCGACTTCGAGGTGCTCGTGCACAGCGCCCGCTTTGCCGGCTTTGTGCGCAGCAGCTTCAGCTGGGTCGTCGCCATCCGCCGCAGCATCCTGCCCGAGGCCGGCACGCCCACCATCACCACGGGCGACCCAGCCGCCGCGCCAAAGGCCGAGGCCGCTACCGCCACCACAGCAGCCGGCGAGCGGCGGCTCCTCAACCGGCGGCAGCTGGAAATAGACGACGACAAGCCAAGGGAGCCTGTTGTTGAAAAGTACAGGGACGCGCTGAGCGTCGTGATTGGGCGGTACGACTCCATGACCATCGACGCCATCTGGCCATGACCAGTTCGCGTCCAGTTTGTTTTATTTTTTGCTTGCCTTGTTCTTTGCATCATTCAGCGTTTCCATGTGTTTTTGTTCTTGCGGTTCGGGCGTAGACGGCATTTTCGGTTAGACGGACTCGGGCGTTTACAGGGAAAGAATCGGTTTGTAGGACAAGCCAAAGACAGGGAAAGAATCGGTTTGTCGGACAAGCCAAGAGACAGGGAAAGCTAGAAAGACTGTACGGATGCATGTGTACAAATAGAACGGGGAAAATATTGTGTGCACGCATGTCTGGTAGAACGAACGTCTAATAGACAAGGAATAGAAGCGGAAAATAGAAGCGGATAATAGAAGAGGAAAATAGAACAGGAATAAAAGGGAAGGAAATAACAATCGTACTTTTAGAGACATGGCGGTGTATCAAGGGCAGAGCTTCTTCACACCGCGACTGAAAGGACGGCTTAGTACAGTCTTACAAAGTAATACCGCCCACAACACGACACACCCATACACCACGGAGTAAACTGACGAGTAGAGAAAAGCCCGTTAAAGATCCTGATAACAACTAAAAGCCATTTATGCTACATTTCGTTTAATCGTACACCATACACTCACATCTCAGATCGACTCCTCCTCTTTCCAATACCGCTTTTTTAATAACCAAGGAAAACCCTCCCGCTCCAGTCGCATATCATATATCCTTTCCCATTAATCGATTTCTCCACAAGCCCCAGACCAAAAAGGAAAAAAAGACGAAAGAAAAAAGAGGGTAAAATGGGTGGAAAGAAGAGAAGTAGTAAAGAAAAAAAAGAAAAAAATAGAAAAAAAAAGGAATAGACAAAAATAAACGGCCAATCCTGATTGGTTCAGTGGCCGTCTGCGAATCACGCCAGATACTTGGCACCGCCTTCTTGCTTGAAGAGCCAGTCTCGGTTGGCATCGATCATAAAGTCGGTAATGTTGAACTCGTTGTTGAAGACGACGCCGTTGCCGTTGCTGCCGGAAGCGTGAGGCGCCACGGCAGAGCCATCGGCAGCGCCTCCGCCCGCGCCCGGTCCGCCGACCGAGTTGACTGAGGCTGCAGCCGCCGCCGCCGCCGCCGCAGCGGCCGCAGGGCCGTTTTGCCCGTTTCGGCCATTGCCCCCGTTGGCGTCGCCGTGGACACCCGCTGCATGATCGGCAGGTAGACCAAAGGGCAGACGCGGCACGTTGAAGAAATCAAACACGTCGAGGTATTCCAGCTCGTTCGGCTGCGGTGTGCGCACCGGCGTCATGCCGGTAAACCGGCCCATGGCTCCGTGGGTGCCCGGGTTCTGCAGCATGACACCGTTGCCGGTGTTGTTGCTGCCGCTGCCGTTGTTCCCGGCGGCGTCATGAGCACCACTGCTGAATTGGCTCCGCATCGCGCCCCCGTGGCCGTTGTTGCTGGCCCCGTGCATGCCGTTTATTGCTGACGCATTGCCAAACACACCGCCGCCGCTACCACCGCCGCCGCCGCCATTGCCGGCCATGCCGCCGCTGCCGTGCATGGCCATGTTGCTGCTGCTGCTGCCAAAGCCGCCAACGTTGAAGATGCCGCCGCCGGCAATGTGGCGTGGCTGGCGGCTGATGAGCAGGTCCAGGTCAAAGGCGGTGCGGCGCATGTCGGCGAGGATCTTGACGCTGCTGGGCGTGACGCCGTCGCCGTGGCGCTCGCTCTCGGCGTGCTCGTCCAGCACGCGCTGCAGCAGCGCGCTGTAGCGGCCGGCCACGGGCCAGTAGCGGCCCATGGCGCTCAGGCTGTCGACGAAAAAGGGCACGCGCGGGCTCAGCTTGTGCTCGACCGTCGATCCGTGCACCAGCAGCAGGCGCGCCGCCACCCACAGCGAAAAGGCAAAGGGCGGGCCCAGCTTCGGCAGCAGGTTGTTGGACACGGCAAACTCGGTCAGCGTGGCAATGTGCTCGACGGCGTTGTGGCAGCGCTGGCTGGCCAGGTAGCTGGGCGTGAAGATGGGCGACCGCGTCGTCGGATACGCCGACGACGAGTGCAGCCGGATGGTCGCCGTGTGGTAGGTCACATGCAGCATGATCCACCCGCAGTTGATCACCTTGGCGCTGTTGGGCTGGAACACCTTGGCCATGTTGCCAAACTCTCCGGGCAGCCCGACCTTCCAGGCCGTCAGAGTGTGGTCCAGCTCGCGGTACCGCATCTGCCACTGCTCCACATCGCTCAGCGAGGAAATGTCCACCGGCAGCTTGAGGAAGTTGTGGATCTTGGACAGAATCCCCAGGATCTCAATGTAGTAGCTGAAGGCGCCCAGCGTGTCCATCCGCCCCCGAGCGCCCCCTGCTATCCCGCCGCTGCCGCCGACGCCGCTGCCGCTGCCACCGACGCCCGCCGGGCCACTGCCGCCGTCGCCGCCGATCCCGCTGCCAACGCCTCCGCCGTCGCCGCTGCCCCCGTCGGCCTCGCCGTCGAAGCCGCTGTTGGCATCCAGGCTGCCCGGGCTGTTGCCGCTGATGCCCACGCCAAACGTCTCCGGCCGGAAGCGGCGCGTCTCGACCTTTTGGTTCTTGGCCCACAGGTCGTCGCGGCACGGCAGCGTGCGGTCGATCTCGCGGTCGTCCAGCGCAAATTCAAACGCCGTGGCAATGGTCGCGTAGCGGTCCAGCAGGTAGATGACCCAGAAGAGCCGCCGCCGCGACTCCTCCTCCACAAAGTCGCGCGGCTCTGGCAATATCATCGCCCGCAGCGTGTAGATGGACGTGTAGCTGGGAGACACGGCAAACGACGTCGTCTCCACCGCCAGCCCCAGCTGCACCACGGCTCGCGTAATCAGCGCCATGATGTTCCAGCCTGGCGGCCCGTTGCCGTCGCCGCAGAGATCCAGCGCCAGGATCACCATGGCCTGCAGCACCTTGACGGACGAGTGCTCCATGCCGTACAGCAACACGCGCTGCTTCGAAATGTTGTGGTAGCGCGCGCGCTTCTCCTCTGTCAGACGTGCGTCGGTCGAAAAGCGCAGCGTTGTCGCCACGATTGCGTGTAGCAATATCTTGTTGGCCTCGTCTTGCATGGAAGACCCGAACAGCGCCTCGATCGTCGGCGTGCGCTGCAGCAGCGGACACCACGTGTTGATGTGCTTGAAGTAGAGGTCCACGAGCGCATATGTCAGGTCGTATGGCGGCAGGTCGTGGTCATGGCCGTCCACCATGGCACCGTGGACCAGTGGTTTGCCGTCAGGGCCAAGCGCGAGGCTTGGCGATGACAATGCCGAGCTGTTGCCCGGCGGAGGTACAGAGCTGCCGTAGTACTCCCGTGCGGCTGCCGTCGAAAGCGGAGACGGGTGAGATGGGATGCCAGACATGGAAGTTGTCCGGGGCGGCCCAAAGGGATTGCTGCCGTTGACCATGCTTGTGGTTGGGCTGTTGTTGCCATTGTTGTTGCTCAGAGACATTGCCGCTGGTGAAATGGCCATGTCGGTTATGCCTGCTGTCGCAGTCCCCGACGTGGATTCGCCTCCGGGGGACGTGGAGAAGACGACCGACGACGGCTTCTGGAACACCATGACACCTTCGCCGTTCTGAGGCGCATGTGTGCCGTCGACCCGGGAGAAGAGCGACGAGTTTGTGTCGCGGTCATCGCTGGCTGCCACACTGGCAGTGCTCCCACCTTGTTGCTGTTGCTGGTGGCCCATGATAGACGATGGGGCGGCAGAAGCAGACGACTGCCGGAGAGCAGCTGCCAGCGACGCCACGAGGCCGCTGTTGTTGACGGGCGCTGCTGGATCGAACGGCAGCTGCAGTACCTCTGAATGGCGACGCAGCACTGCCTCTAGCTTGTCGAGGCGCGCTTCGAGCTCGCGCCCGTAGCCAGCGCGCAGTCCTGGCTTCTTGCGCTCCTTGTACTCACAAACCGCACCATTGCGGCTGCACCAGCCGCAGGATGGCTGTCCGCGGTCGCATTTTACCTGGATGAAGCACGAGTGAGCTCACTGGAGTAGAAAAAAAGAATCAGAAGACCGATGCAGTAACATGTAAACATATGGGACGTACCTTTCTCTGCTTGCAAAGCTCGCATCTGAGCAATCCCAGCGGGTTAGCCGTTGTTGGTGTTGATTCTGTCTTCACAATCTTCTTTGGGGGAGAGCCGACATCTGAGCCACTGCCGCTCGACACAGAACCACTGGATCCGCGACGTGAGGCAGCGGGAGAAAGCCGGGATATCCCCATTGTCACGGACGAGGGTGAATGGCAAGGCGTTTCCACGGCATGTATCCAACGGGTATTTCCACCACTGGTGTTTCCCCTACCCCGAGAGGGCCGAGGAGTGTGGATACCCGGGACACCCGTCGGTGAGTTCCACAATAAAGGAGACGGGCGAGAGTCAGGGCAGTGGAGATGGGTGGGAAGGACTGGAGCTGAAGCGAGGCAGAACTGCCCGCTCGCGGAAATGAAAAGAGGATGAAATGCTACAGAGGAGAAACGAGAAAACGAGGTCGGGTAGGGATGCTGAAACAGAGACGATGATACGAGGCCGAGGGATGGAAAAAGAGAGAATAAAAAAAAAAAAAAAACAGAAAAGGGGGACAGGAGGACAGACAGAAGAAAAAAAAAAAAAAAGAAACCGAGACTGGGGGAGTTGGGAGGGAAGCTTGCCATCATATGCAAGCACACCATGACCAGGCCAGGTTCCCCTCAACACACCCCAGACAGAGAGGCCAGGAACTCCAATTCCAGGCAGAGCAAGAGAGCAAAAAAGGAATAATATGACCGGGGAAGGAAAGAAAGGGGAGAAAGTGAAAAGTACCATACATAAGAAGACCCATATTAAGTACGACGTATAAGGCCAAGAGAGAAAACTTACGAGACAGATATGGGTCGCTTGCGCTTCCCCGTGCTAGGAGCCGCATTGCCACTGCTGTCGCCGTCGCCATCGCCGTCTCCATCGACGTCTCCGTCGCCGTCGCCGTCGCCATCGCTGCGGTCGTCTCCGCTGACGCCGTTGGCATCGTCCCCGCTGTCGAGGTCGGCCGGACGTTGGTACTGCTGCTGCTGCTGCGACGGCTTCTCCTCCTGCTGCTGTGGTGGGTGCTGGAAGGCAGTGACCTGCAGCCGATCAGCATTTCCATGCCCCAAAAGGGATGCGGATATCCACAGAAACGAAAAAACCGGGTTTGGGACTTACAGTACCAGCAGAAGCGGCCGCCTCAGAAGCAGTAACCGCTTCGGCGGTAACCAACTGCTGCTGCTGCTGCTGCTGCTGCATGGCCTCACGGGCTTGCGCGTCCCTCTGCTGATCTTTCTGGTATGATCCAGCCCGAGAGTTCAAAGCAACACCGAGCCGCTGGTAATTGGGCCGTCACCAAACACCAAACAGCAGAACGAAGGGATAGAAGAGGTGGGGTGTCGCAGAAGAAAGGAGGGGGGGGGGGGCAGGAATTGCTCTGTACGGTCAGACAAGCTAATCCGCCGTAATACCGCAATGAATCAAAAAGCCTCGAGAAACCATAAGCCGCAATAGTGGAGAGGGCTAGAAGAGCGAGAAAGGCCGGGAGAAGACAGAGAGAGAGAGAGAGAGAGAAAGGAGCAGTGGTTTCTCGTGATAGAACGAGATGCCCGGCCCCTTCGGGACAATGATGTCTGAACAGAAAAAGCAGATGAGAAGAGGTTGAGGGGGACGTTGCCTTTTTTTTTCTCTTTTTCACCACAGATATGGAGGTTTTGATTGCCAGCAATGCCAGGACAGACCCTGCCCAAGTCCAGTCATGTTTTCGTGCATCCGGTGAAGAGCCGCCCCCTGTGAGGACCCCACATCCGGTGTTTTGGGGGTTACGCCGGCTCTGGGGCAGACAGGGTTCTGCTGAGGAGATCCGGTATTAGGGGCAGGCGATAGATCAAGAAAAACGAAGCCGAGTCGAAATAGGCAGACGATGGAGGACAGGCGGCAGGAAGGAAAAGAAGAAAAGGAAATTAAGAAGAGAGCATAAGAGACTGGTCTGGTGGAGAAAGTGGGTTCAAGCCCCCTGTTATTGGTTGGACTGCGGGGAAGGTGCCATCACGAGCAGGAAAGTACGGGGTGGGCGGTCTTTACGGTGCTAGCAGCGAAGCTACTGAGTATCCAACCTTTTTCGAGTTTTTTCTGGGTCATGGTTGACCGATTTACGTGGTATTACCTCCTGATGATCGTGTTATGTTGTTCCGGCTACGGTTGTCCGGAAAAGTCGACGCCTGCCACGTTTTTTTTGAAATTTGATTTTTTTTTTTTTTTTTTTTTTTTTTTTTTTTTTTTTTTTTTTTAATAATTATTTTATACATTTTGATTTTCTTAATAATATATAAACACAGACACCCACCC
>JADHKP010000030.1:327224-364623 GCA_019925385.1 Raffaelea deltoideospora | reverse complement strand
GCCGCGGCGGCTTAATGGGGGTGCCGGCCGCCCGCCGGGGGGGGGGCGGGGGGCCCCCCCCCCCCCCCCGCGGTGTCACAATTTTTTTTCTCTCGTCGTTGTTCCCATCAACGCTCTCCCAGTCTCAGTCCTCTCACTGACCGTCTTTTTTTTTTTTTCTTTTTTTACCTCCAGCCTCCACCATTCTCAGGGGCACCGGGTCCGTCGGACTGTCTATGATTTTCTGGGTCATTGGGTTTTTCACGTCGGCGGCATCTCTGTCGGTGTACCTCGAGTACGCATCGTACTTTCCCAACCGCTCGGGCTCCGAGGTGGTCTATCTGGAGCAAGCATATCCACGGCCGCGCTGGCTCTTCCCTACGGCCTTTGCCTTCCAGAGCGTGGCTCTGTCCTTTAGCAGCGGAAACTCCATTGTGCTGGCCCAGTACCTCTTCCGCATCAACGGGCACACGCCAAGCAACTACGAGCTCAAGGGCGTGGCCGTCGCCGGCTACACGGTGGCAACACTTTGTATGTTTTTTTTTTTTTTTTTTCATATTCATCTCTTCGTCCTTGCTCTAACGCCAATAGTCGTGGTCTTCCACACCAAGTTCTCATACCATGTGTCCAACACGATCGGCATCATCAAGGTGCTGACGCTCATCTTCATTGCCATCACCGGTCTTGTTGTGCTGGGCGGCCACACGCGCGTCAAAGACTCGCACAGCCACTTTGCCCACTCGTTCGACGGCGACCCCACGCCCTACGGCATCACCAATGCGCTCTACAAGATCATCTTCTCGTACGCCGGCTTCGAGAACGCCTTCAACGTCGTCAACGAGGTGCGCAGCCCCATCAAGCAGCTGCGCCGCAACGGCTTCGTCGCCCTCGGCATCGTCACCATTCTCTACATCCTGGCCAACGTGGCCTACTTTGCCGCCGTGCCGCCTGCCAGCCTGGCCGCCTCCAAGCAGGTGGCCGCCAGCCTGTTCTTCACCGCCGTCTTTGGCAACACCCACGCCGTGCGCGGCCTCAATTTTCTCATTGCCCTGTCGGCCTTTGGCAACCTGATTGCCGTGCTGCTGGGCTCGTCTCGTCTGCTGCGCGAGTGCGGCCGCCAGGGCGTGCTGCCTTTCCCGCGCTTCTGGGTGTCCACGCGCCCCTTTGGCACTCCGTTGGGACCCTACTTTATCAAGTGGCTGCTGACCATTGTCATGATCCTGGCCCCACCCGCCGGCGACGCCTTCAACTTTAGTACGTGGCACTGTGTATTCGATCTTTTCGCTCCCTTTCTCTCTCTTTCTCTCTCTCTTTCTATCTCTTTCTCTCTCTCTTTCTCTCTCTCTCTCTCTCTCTCTCCCTCACCTTTTTTTTTTCTTTTTTTTATCTTTTCGCTGCTCTACAAAAGCCCACGCCCGCTCGTTCACCAGGTTTCTGTCGTCTTAGCCTCATCTCCCCCCTCGCTATCCTACTGACGGCTTAGTCACCGATCTTCAGGTCTACCCGTCGGCCTTCTTCGGTCTGCTGATGGGCATTGGCATCTACATTGTCCGCTGGCGCCGCCGCCGCCTCCACCTGCCGCGCCCTGAGTTCCGTGCCTGGGATCCTGTGCTCATCTTCAACATTCTCGTTGGAATCTACCTGCTGGTGCTGCCCTGGTACCCTCCGGCCGGCGGCAAGTTCGGCGGCGACGTCAGCTTCTGGTACGCCACGTACGTTGTGACCGGCATCGGCATGTAAGTATTCTCCGGCTTGGCTCCCCCATGCTCTCTCTCTCTCTCTCTCTCTCTCTCTCTCTCTCTCTCTCTCTCTCTCTCTCTCTCTTGTATCTCACATGTCGTCGCCCGCTAACCAGCGATCAGTCTCGTCGGCTGTGCCGTCTACTACTGGCTGTGGATCTATGCCCTGCCCCATCTCCGCGGCTACCGCATTCGTCAGGAGGTCATTGTGCTGGAAAACGGCGCAAAAAGCCACAAGGTCGTCAAGATTCCTCTGTCGGAGCTGGACGCGTGGGACGCCAAGCACGACGCCCTGGGCCGCGAGATAGACAACTCGCCCGACTTCAATGAGACCGTTGGCCGGATTCTCGTCGCTGACGGTGAAGGGAAGGGTATCAGCCCTGCGTAGAGTGCCCAGGTAGGCTGGGGCAGAGAAGTGGAGAAGGACAGAGAAATGGGCAGTCGAGAAGAAACGGCAACGTTAGGTAGAGTCAGAGCGGTCTCAGTGCGTCTGTCCTTTGGTGTTGAAGCTCGTGTTTGTAGATTCTCATCAAAGAATCCCAATTATATCTGAATGCAACACGCTGGTGTTGGAGTGACTTGTGAATAATTGCCAACGCAATTCCGCCCAGCAAAGAAGACAGAAGGCGTCTGCACCTCTAGTCGACATCGCGGCGTCCTGAACCGCCGAGAACCTTTATGCTCTGGGGAATGCAGCAGCGCTGGACAAGAAAAGCAGAAAGTGACTCAATGTCTGGGACATTTCTTTCTATCCGAGTTGATAACCCGGGGCCGCTTATCGAAAAACGCCTCGTTTGATAAGCTGCCAACGCACCTGGGCGGTTATTGCCTGCAGCCATCTGCTTCCCAACCCTTCAGCTAACCTCTATTCGGCAAAACATTTGGCACGCTAGGGAGTAAATGTGCAGCACGCAGACCACGACGGCCCGCGTGGTGCCGATTGGTCCCCATAGGTCTTGGCAAATTGTGGCTGCGGAGATGTGAGTGTGAATGGTCAGGACCCCTTGGGCTCGTGTTTACCAGCGAGAGAGTTTCGATGAACAGAATAAAGCCTCAAGTTCGGCAGCTGTCAACAACATGCTACGTCTTGCCTCTGGCAACTACTTGCACATAGCATATAAGTCTGCTGTTTTGCCAAGGCCATCTTGGCCGTCGTCGTATTGTCTCGTGCTCGTTGTGGTGGCCATGGACGTTCCCGGCCCAAGAAAAGTTCGACGGATGAGGAAAACGGCCGGCTCATGCGCCTCGGCTGGCACTTCTCTGGTTGCCCGCTCCTAAAGACCAATGCTCCTTGGCCTCTTTCCAGGTCACCACATCATGTAAACTGAATACGAGCATGCCCCGCAGATGCGGATAGCGCGGCCTGACCTCTGATAGGCCTGGTCCGTGAGGTTTCATGGCTGCTCGTACGACAGAGGATATATGACAGAGAACGCACGAATAGGTGACAAATAGGAGGCACGGGAGACGACTACGACGCCACAATGGCTGCCAATACGCGCTCGCCAAACTCCGCCGTTGATGCTCTGGTGCGTCTGTCATCCTTTTCCATTGCAAGACAGTGCTGGCCCAACTCTGCTGTTGATACACTAGTGCATCTGTCATGTCCATGTCAAGAAAGGACTGGCGGGCATTTTTCTTTAAGCTTTCCGTCCTTCCCGGTTCTCTTGCGGCAGAAACTGGCCAGTAAGTCAACGCAAGTTCTCGACACGCATACCACTTTACACGGCTCCCATTCTTGGCGGCAGCAATACCTCTCGTCCAACATATCCACACTGCTTTGGGGTGCATTAGCCCCCACGGGCGTATCCGTTGGAGCATCCACCCCATGATTGCTGCGCCGTAGTTAATTAGCAAGCGCCGTCTTCTCTCCTTCTGTCGCTCGTTTCCCCGTTTTGTATTTCTTCACTCTTTATTTTGACAAGTTTTCTTCGTTCTCAGGATTCCGTCTCAAACCCCGTTCAGTCTGGACAGGCAGTTCCAGTCAGGCTACTTCTTCAAAATGACAAAGAAATTACGTACATGAAGGAATCGAATCCGTCCCTCTGTAAGTGCGCCGACCTACCCGAAAAGACGGGAAAGGATTGGAGGATGGGAGAGTGAATGCTCAAAGGGAACATCCGATGTCCAGACACAGCAGGCGCGTAGAAGAGAGAAGACATACGTCGCATTGCGCAGAGAAGGAAGTTTAGCAACACGGGATGGTTTCTTGGCGTGCTTTGGCCAATGGCAATCCCAGAGACTGAGACGCTGTACCGTGGTCGCACCGCTTTTGAGGTTACAGCCCAACGACACGAAGACTGCTAGGTCTCCCGCTTCTCGATTTTGGCCGTCGCATTTCGTCTGGGGTCTGGTTACTCCAACTCCAACTATCAAGCAAATCTTCCGCGAAGAACAAAGTCTTCCGCGAAGAACAAAGAGCATCTGGGCAGGAAATCAAGAGGCTGCATAGCACAGCCTCCGCTCGGAGCAGGGAGCGAAGCAGAGACTTTGCAGAGAGAGACAGCGTTCCAAGCTTTCTTATAGTCGTGCGCATTCCGCTTTTGAAAACAAAAAAACAAAAGCTGAAAAAATAGCTCATCGTGACACTAATGCAGTCTCGAATCCTTCGCCGTTCTCTGGTTCTGTTCTCGTCCTACGGTGACATTGGGTTTGTCATGACGGCGGCGTACGGATGCCTACCGCAGCTGGCGCTTCAAGGATGCTTTTTATGCCAATGCGAACAGCAATGGTCATGAGGACTTCCAGTGGTCCGCGCCCTTCTCCTGAGGGATGGCTTTTCCAGTCTGGCTACCTCCTTAGTCGAGCTCATGTCCACTGGGCAGTGAATATAATCAGTGCACCCTGTCTATTCCTGCTTCTCCGTTCTGCTTATTCCTCTCTCTCTCTCTCTCTCTTTCTCTCCCGTTTTATCTTACCTAAAGAATAGGAGTCTTTTGGGTTCTAGCTCTTTCTCATATATAGAACGTGCGGACAGTTTTGAAGTCTTTCTCCTCTGAGCATATTTACCGTCCTTTCTTTTCCAGAAATCTGCTCCGGCCTCGCCGCCCGCCATGAGGCCCTTCCGGCTGCTAGTACCGCTACTGACCGTCGTTCTGGGCACCGCCCGGCGCGTGGCTGCTGATGGCGGATTCTACAAGACCTGCTCCGACGTGACTCTCAACTCCGATACCAGGGTTATGCATGCCACCTGCAAAACAGCCGCCGGGGCCAAAGTCAGCGCCAGCATTAACTTGAGCGACTGTCTTATCAACATCGACGGCGCCCTTTCTTGCCACCCAGGGGGGCATGGCCTGGTAGCCTGCTTTACTGTTTCCCTAGAAAAACAGGCTCTTCGTGCGCTCTGCTACAGGGCCGATGGATTTAATTTTCTCGGCAATCTTTTTGACTTGAGTAAGCCCACCACGCGGTTTTGGTTGCCGCATGTTCCTCTGTGTCTTTGTTTACTACGCACGCGCTTGTGTATTGCTGACAGCAGCGACAGACACCTGCATTGGCAACCAGAACGGCGTGCTCCACTGCTGAGACGGCCGTGTCTCGGCACCAGGGATGGGGACTTTTCAAGGGCCGGCCAGATGCCCGTCTTTTCTAGGTGTCAATAGCTCCTCTCAAAACAGTACACCCCGTAGCCATGATACGTCTGACCAGATGAGAAGAAACATTATGGGAAAGCTGTCTAGCAATAGGTGTTGAAAAACAAAAAAGGAATCCAGTTCTAAAAAAAAGCTCCAAGTATTATGATGCCCATCCGATGAAAGTCGATAGGACTATAGAGTCTGACATGAAAGAGAGGCCAGGCTGCCGTCACTCGGTTAGATTGACCTCGTCGGGCCGGTGCTTGGACCCGGGCACCTGGGCGCTGGAGCCGGCGCGCACGCGGCGGCGGGCATCGATGTACTTCATGTACTCGTCGTAGGAATGGGGCAGGACGCGGACGTCGCGCGGCACGGAGAAGGTGTAGTTGAACTGGCCGGTGACCTTTGCGGTGCCGTGCTCCATCTCGCGCACCTTGCTGTCGACGCGGACGTGGACGCGGGTGGTGGGCGACTCGGCCGCGGCGTCGGCGTCGGCGGCGTCGGCGTCGGCGTCGGCGTCGGCCACGGCGGGCGGGTCGGTGTAGGCGACGGTGGCGGTCAGGTAGAGGACGCTGCCGACGGGGACGGGGCTGCGGAAGGTGCAGGGGTCGGCGCTGACAAAGGAGGGCCTGGCGTGGGCAAAGGAGGCGGCGCAGCAAAAGGCCAGCTCAAAGGTCTGCTTGAGGTGGTAGCCGCCAAAGATCATGGTCTGGTGGCGGTTGCGGTACTGGGGCTGCATGATGGAGGCGGTCGACAGCTGGGTGCGGGCCATGGCGACGACGTTGGGCGGCTGGCGCAGCGGGCGGGCGGGGTCGCGGTACTCGAGCTGGCGCAGCCAGATGCGGTGGATCAGCGCCGACTCGGCGTCGTCGGGCTCGACCTCGAGCAGCGACGTCTTGCGGTCGGCCTTGCGGGCCAGGCTGCGCGCGGCGCCGGCCTGGAAGAGCGCGGCCTCGTCGGCCGTCTCGCAGTCGACGCGCGGGATCGTCGCCGGCCGCCGCGTCGCCGGGTCCAGCGCCACCATCGTGAAGGTGCACGTCAGCAGCAGGTCTTCGGGCCGGCTCGGCTCGCCCGCCGGCCGCGCCCGCGCTACCTTGCACGTGATCTCCGCGCTGCTGCTGCCGGCCGCATACGTCACCATGCCGCTGTACTCGAGATCGCAGATCTCCGTCAGCGGATGCGCCAGCTCGATGCGGTCCACCGCCGCCGTCACCACCGACACGCCGGGGCCCGTGTGCTTGTACACGACAATGCCCGAGAGCGCATCCAGATCCATGAAGATGGTGCCGAGCCTGGGGTGAGCATGTCAGTTCAGCTGCTGTGCTTCGAGCTTGTGCTGGTGTGTCCTCGCTTCCCACCGCACCGCGCCACCTACCGGATGTGTCCAGACGAGTTGATGTACGTGTCGGACAGCTTCGGGTCCTGGCCCAGGGGCAGCACCACGCGGTGGTAGCTGTCGCGCATCTTCCGGGGCGACAGGTCGCGGTCGTGGTGACGCGCCTCGACAAACGCCGGGCTTTGCCCGTCCTGCTGCAGACGAAAGGCTTCAATCCAGGGAATGTCGAGCCGCGAGTCGGTCAGACCGCGGAAAACGCCGTCCACGAGACGCGGCGCGGCCGCCGAAAAGCGCCGGGCCGGCTGGACCGCCGGCTGGGCCGCCGGCCGAACCTCATGCTGAGCCGCAGCAGGTCGGAAAGAGCTCAGGATCGGCGCAGTCAAGGGACAAATGAGCCGTCGGGCGGCGTGCGTCCGCAGCAATGCCATGGTTGGAGAAGCGTGTCTGGGGAGGTGCCAAGATTGGAGAAGCGTGTTGGAGGGGGGGGGGGGAAGTGCCAAGAGCTTTGCTGTCAAATCGCAAAATCTCACTGGACATGCGGAATCGTGCGGGTAGGTTGCCGATTTCAGCTTACGTTTGGGCCGAGCAAGGGACGAAAACCTACTTTCGGGTTTGTGACCCGCCAATCAGAAAGTCGCGCTCGCCTGGCACTACGGAGACAGGAGAAAACTAGAGGAAAAATAGCTAGAAAAGAGATTGAAAAAAGAGCACAATATTGTCAGAACTGAGTTGAGGTTATGGGCGGTTCTGGGCGGTTCTGGACGAGACATTCTGTCCCCCATCACTGTGGCCTAGATATAATTGGCCGTCAATGGCAAGGACAAGGAACGCGAAGGCACATCGCCGGTCACGTCGACAAAGCATGGCGCCAGACCCAGGCTGAGCATGAGCGCATTCTTGGAAAGGCCGCGAGAGTTTGATGACAGCGGCGAGCATTTCAATGTAGAGATGACGGAGAAAGTCTCCCATTATACTCCGATACCGTGCACAGTGGCCCTACGACGGTGAAGGCTAGAATGCCATGGCTTTCGATAACAGATGCCTACTTCGGCGTGTCGCTCCAGAGTCGAACATGCAATCCAACAACAAAATGCACAACTACTATATCTCTATGCTTGACATCCTGCAATGTGTTTTACGCTTTTTTTATTGTTCTATTATTATTGTATCATAAACGACCGGTCCGTCCCGGCTGTTCCATCCCAACCGTCATGCCCATTCCCTTTCCCATTCCCATTCCAACCTGTCCCTTAGAATCCCAGCGCCTTGTTGAAGGCGTCTGCTGTCGTTGCGTCCTTTGTGCCCAGGGCTGCGACGGTGGCCTTGGCCTGCTCGCACAGGTCCTTGGCGGCTTGGTTGGCGCTGCACACGTTGGTCAGCTGGTCGCACACGCGGTTGGTGATGATGTTGGGGTTGAGCGCGTCTTGCTGGCCCTTGGCCACCAGGGGGTCGGTGGGCAAGAAGGTGCCTTCGGTGGCTTTGCGCCCGGGCCGGCCGAGCTGGAAATCAATGGTGGGTGTGCACACGCCAAAGTCGGCGGCGGCGGCAGCCGCCCGCATGTCGAGGACGGCGGCCTGCACGGCGACGGCCGCAAAGACCGCACTGGAGAAGAGAGTGGACAGCTGCATGGCGGCGAGATGGTGAAGCGGTGATGAAGGTGATGAAAGTGAGAGAGTTCGTTGGTAGTTTTGAAGAGTTTTTGTGGACGGTTTGCAATGTGAAAGCAGATGATGAAAAAAAAAACAAGGATCGAGGGGAGCATATGAGTACCATTCGATTTACTTTATACCTGAGCGAGATTCTTGCTTTCGGTCGTCGGGCTGCCTCTTTGGGACAGACGACATCTCTGCTACATCCCCCCTCCCCCCCATCCAAAAGATCATCATGGGCGCAGAAAAATCAGATGCGTGACAAACTTGGGACGATGCAGGCTCCTGGCACGGCTTGGCGGAAATGCGGACATTCATGGTGGCAACAAGTCAGCTCGGTTGGGGCCGATCGATGGTCAAACATTCCTCATCTCTCTCTGACCGATGCTGTGTGATCATCTGCGATCGACGAATGCATTACGCCAATCATGACGCCGACCATACTGCTAGACTCATGCCTGTTTTTGCTTTTTTTTTTTTTTAAAAAAAAGGTACCAGCATATATCAGACACTGCGTCCCCTGCCCAGTCGATCGATCTCGTCGAATGGCCATGTCAAAAAGCCTTTCTCGCTCAGCCGCGTGGATTGCCCGCCTGTTTTGCATTTCTTGCGTTTGCCGTTTGACGCATCTCGACCCCCAAAATCCAAAACCGTCATCTCGTTCTCAAACGAAGATCCTCGTCTCTCGGCCTATGCAAACGAGTTTCCCTCTGGCCAGGCAATCTAAGGCGTAAAGCCATCTGAACGTCGCCCCATTGTTGCAGTCGCAAGTCTGCCTCAGACAGGCCAAAGTCAATCTGCCTCATCCTGTACAGAAGGCACAGAAAGTAGAAAACAAGATGGACTCTGTCTGACGCTCTTTCTCAGGCCAGCAAAAACAAAAAAAAAAAAAAAAAAAACAGCCTCGAGTGCAGCCAAGTCCCCGTTAGTAATAAGAGTAGGAGTCGGAGCCGAAGCGACCCGACCGAAAACAGTAACTTTGGCGTTTCGGCCGGTTCCTAATCTTTGCAGCGGCGGAACTGGAAAGCCACGTTAGGAGTGCTTGGCCACCACCGCCGTAAATCTGTCTGCAGCCACCCGTTTCACAGCCAAACCGGGGCACGTAAATTGTTGTAAACCGACACACTCGCTCGGCTGGGCCATCTCAAGCATAAAACAAGCATGGCAGATCTGCACACAGGTGAGCAAATCTGTTGTTCTGTCATAGGGTCATTGTACTGGCTGATGTAGCCGCAGTTGTCAAAATACAGAGATGGAGAAGAAAAAAATCAAGAATAAAAGACTCGAACAAAGGCAACTCGACACCAGCCAACCCCCTCTCCCCACTGACCGCTTTCACAGGCTCTACGTTTACGACCACCATCCACCACGACACATATGCCGCCATCGACCCGGCCAAGCGGGACTTTGGCGGACGCTATGTGTTCGTCACGGGCGCGTCCAAGGGCATTGGACGCGAGACGGCGCTGTCGTTTGCGCGGGCGGGCGCGGCCGGCATCGGCATCGGGGCGCGCTCGGATCTGAGCGGGCTGGCGGCCGAGCTGGCGGCAGCGGCGCAGGCGGCAGGCCGGGCGGCGGCGCCGCAGGTTCTGGCTGTGCAGCTGGACGTGACGGACGAGGCGAGCGTGGCGGCGGCGGCGGCGGCGGTGGCGGCGGCGTTTCCCCGGCTCGACGTGCTGGTCAACAATGCCGGATACCTGGAGCAGCGGCGGTCCGTGGCCGACAGCGACCCGGCCGAGTGGTGGAAGACGTGGACGGTCAACGTGCTGGGCCCGTATCTGGTCACGCGGGCCTTTCTGCGCACCGTCATGCTGCCCCGGCCCGGCGGCGACCGCACGGTGGTCAACGTCGGCAGCATCGCCGCCCATCTGCGCTCGCCCGGCGGCTCTGCCTACCAGACGTCCAAGCTGGCGCTCCTGCGCCTCACCGAGTTCGTCGACGTCGACCACGGCCCGGCCACGGCCTCCCACGACGCCGTGCTCGCCTATGCCATCCACCCGGGCGTCGTCCCCACCGACATGAGCGCCCGCCTGCCCCCGGCCCTGCACCCCGCCCGGATCGACGCGCCGCGGCTGTGCGCCGACACCATCGTCGCCCTCGCCGAGCAGCGCCGCGACTGGCTGGCCGCGCGCTACGTGTCGGCCACCTGGGACTTTGACGAGCTGCTCGCGCGCAGAGACGAGATCGTCTCGGGCGACAAGCTCAAGGTGCGCATGGTTGTGTAGACGTCTTTTTTTTAGACTACCTAGCTCGGTGGAACACGACACGGATCCTCATCACAAAAGATGCTACCCTGACTTTGAATCGCTGTCCCGTCTCGTCGATCTGATGTCATGAGCCACCAATCGGTGCATGCCGGACGCTGTGCGTCGGCTCTGAAACTCCAAGATAGGCTCTCGGAACTCAGCATCACCATCGCTCGCCTCTTTCCTAGCGCACCCTTCGTGGGACCCGTGAAAAGCCTGGACCAGCCGATTCTAGGGGTATTTCCACCCATAATAATACATATTAGAAAAATTTCCCTTGCCAACCTCCCAGTGGCAGCCAACCGTAGCAACATCAGCCAAGCCAGCGTTAGTTAGAACAAAACGCGAGCTGTTCTTCGATGCCATGGACAGAGTGACATTGCAATCCCATTTCTCCGCAGACTCAAGTCGCCTCTTAGTTCCTCACAACTGGTCTTCGAGCGCATAGTAATTGTCGCATTCGCCAATGCCAAAGACATGGCAGCGACACGCATCGTACGACGGGCAGCTGGTCTTGTCAGTGGCGGGGAAAGAGAAGAAGAAAGGTGGCGAGAGCGATAAACACAGAGAAACACAGGAGAAAACACAGGAGACAAGGCAAACAAACTTACTGGTACGACTCGTTGCCGAGCCAGACGTGCCAGGTGTGCTCGAGCAGGCGGCCGCTCTGGGCGCTGGGCACGGGCGTGTCGACGAGCCACTGGCGCAGGGCGCGCCACCAGGCCAGGCTCCGCCGCTGGATGGCCTCGCGGCTGGCGGCAAACTGGGCGCAGCAGGGCGATGCCAGGCGCTTGGGCACGCGCTCGCCGGCGTCGTGGTCGAGGAAGTCGTCCAGCAGCGTCGTCAGCTGCACGTCGCGGCCGTAGAGCGTCATGTCGGCCTGGTCGACGGCAAAGTCGGCCAGCGGAATGATGTTCTCGCAGCCGGGCAGGCAGCGCGTCGACACGTAGCCCCGGCGCGCCACAAAGCCGGCCCGCAGCCGCTGCACCTCCTCCGGCGAGTCCATGGCCTGGTGCCACGCGCGCCGGTGCCCGTGGTGGAAGAGGACCACGTCCGGCAGCGCCGCGTAGTGGTCCACAATGTACGTCAGGTACACCATCGCCTCGTTGCCCTTGTTGACCGGCACCGCCAGCTCCGCCGTCAGCGGCGCGTCCGCCACGTAGTGGTACACCGTCCAGTCGCTGCCCACCTCTGCCAGCCAGCCCGCATCGTCGCCGCTCGTCGACGCCACCACCAGGGCCTTGGTCAGCGCGCCGTCTGGCTTCCGCTTCGCGTTGTCAAAGGGGTTGCTGGCGCCGCCACCACCGCCAGTGTCTTTTTTGTCGGCCGCCGCCGCCGCAAGCCCACCGTCGCCCATCTCCGGCAGGACGACAGCGGGAAGGTCGCCTTTGCGAACGCTGTCGCCCTCGTCGGCCGGCGCGGACGCTCCGGGCGCCGCAGATGGCGCAAACAGCGCGCGCACAACCACTGTGAGAAGAACGGCGAGGAGTAGCGGCCGCACAACAAACCGGATGACGGCGCGCAGCCGCCGGCTGGCATGGTAGACGGACTGCGGTGACAGCATGATTGCTGCAGCTGTGCTGTTGGGCAGATCGCAAGATCCGCAGGGTGGTGGATTGGAGCCCAGATGCTGGATTCTGGATGTTGGATGCAAGAGCTGGAGCTGGATCTGGAGCTAGAGCGAGCTGGAGCTGGACGCCGAATGCTGAATGCTGAATGCGGTAGATTTCTGGCCTGCTTCCACTTCGTCTTTTGTCCTTTGGCGTGGCGCGGTGTATTCCTGGCCTGCTTCAACCTTTTCAACCTTGTCTTTCGTCTTTTGGCTCGCGGTGGATTTCTGGCCTGCTTCAATCTCGTCTTTCTTCCTTTGTAGGACTGTTTTTTTCCACTTCCTTCGAAATCCTGACATCCGTTCTACGGCGTAGAACTATTGCAAGATAGGATGAAAGTTAGGGGGAAAAAATAAAAGAGAATCGCCGCAATCGTCGTGATCTGTTCCATCTTGAAACCGCCCACTTGGAAACAGGAAGAGATCCTCGTCCAGCTTTGCAGGAGCGTTTCGAAACGGCCCCCGTCTCACCTTTTGCCGTTCCAGAGCTGCCAACCCATAGCTTCTGCAAATGATCAAAGCGCCTTTAAAAGAAAAGGTCTTTTCTCTTCCCATTTTCAGCCAGGACTTGTTCTGTGTATTGTCTTCATTGTCTCGGAGGGTTTGCGTAGCATTTGCGCAGCATTTGCGCAGCATCACGAAATAATGTTCATCATCAGGTGGGGAGCAGGTTGGAGTAGGGCAAAGTAGCCATAGGCCAACCCACTAACGCTCGCGTTTTAGTGGGCGTCAATGGGGTGAATACAGGGGACTGTCAGGGCAGGACTTAGCCAGGTTAGCTGGTAAAGTAGGCCTGTCACCGTGGCCAGAAGCAAACCTAAAACCAAGACAGAGAGCACTTTGCTGACTCTTTGGAGCACAACATCGAGCATCGGAGACCAAGCTGGCTTTATCAAACATAGGTGTGATGGCAATTGTGTGTATGAGTATTCCTCCAGCTCCCTTTTGGTCGTATTTTTTTATTTGGGGAAACAACTGGAGGCGTTCATGGTGTTGCGATCATCTCATCATCTCGTGCATTCAGTTCTAGCCGACAAGTCTGCCTTATTGCATCATTGGGATTTTTTTTTTTTTTTTTTTTTTTTTTTTTTTTTTTTTTTTTTTTTTTTTTTTTTTTTTTTTTTTGTTTGTTTTTTTTTTTTTTTTTTTTTTTTTTTTTTTTTTTTTTTTTTTTTTTTTTTTTTTTTTTTTTTTTTTTTTTTTTTTTTTTTTTTTTTTTTTTTTTGCATATAGTTCTCTTGTCATTTTCAGCCCCTCTTTCCTCTTTACCATAGGTGCACAACATTCTGTCTCGCCTGCATTTCTCCCCTGTCAGCTTCCTACCAGACGAACACGCCCCCAGTTCTCCGCATCAGAGACAGCTCTGGCTGCGATAATGCTGTGCCAAACCAGCCACTATTTTTTCTACTTCGTAATACAAAGGACGAAAACGGAGTACCCTGTGTTCTGTTGCATTACACTGCGCGTGTCAGACGTGACGAGGAGATGCATGTCGCGGTCATGGGACCAGAAAGACCAGTCTTGGCCCAGAACCAAGACCAGAGGGATGGAGGTACGGCTTGTTTGTTGGCAGTAGTACAATGTGCCTTGCATTCCCCTGTGTTTTTCTTGAGCTCTATGGAGTATGATTCCTGTTGTCTACTCGTATCTCTGCGATGAGTCTGTGCGAAGGATTCGTGCGCCGCATCATTCATTGCTACTCGGCTTCGCAAGATGTAATATGCGTCAATCTATTTTTGTAGGCAGCTCGAAGGATCTTCTTAGGCAACCAGACTTTTCTCAAAACCAGAGAGACGACCAACCAACCTTTCTTGAGCCAGGGAAAAAAACCCGGCCAGTCATGTTATGCCATTATTTTGATACTGGAAACACTTGTGGGGGTAGGGAGAGGGGGGTTTATTTGACAGAAGTCTACTTGACAACTTTCTTATTCTGTGAAGGTTTTCTTTTTCTTTTTCTTTTTCTCTCTCTCTCTCTCTCTCTCTGCACGTCTTATTAGACACCTTCCGATTTGGCTCTCGTCTTGATTTTTCTCTCTCTCATGCTCGAGCCTGCAAAACAAACGCGGAACAAAGTTTGAAATCTGAATCTCAAACACATCCCACCTCCTTGCTTGCCTGCTCCTCTCTTCCAAAACAACGAGAGCTGCATCCACCACAAGCCACAAGCCACAAGCCACAAACCGTTCAGATAACTCGATTCTTCTTGCTGAGAAGATTGTACTCGTTAAGCCCAATGCCGAAATTAACAAACATAGACCTAAAGGGCAACTGGATCGAGCCGCTCGCCAGCGACGGCAAGGATCGATCGCACGTTCCCGCCCAGCCCTTTTGGATCAACATTTTGCGCATCTCGCAGCTTGTGAGAATTTCCGTCTTTCTGAGCAGCTGTTCGTCGCTTCTCAGTTTGTTGTTTTGCCATGACTAACACCGCCCGCAGGTCTTAGCTCTGTTGCTCCTTATCCTGACAGCATTTTCCGCCTCCAAACTCGGTTCCGACGTACGTTTGCTGCTCCCTCTAAACTATTGCTATGAGCATGCGCCTAAAATGATTTGCTTTATTATTTTTTTTTGTCCTCCGTTCTAACACACGTCTCATTGCGTCCAGGCTGCAGGGTTCGGTATGTTCCAGTCCTCGCCCGCATGCAAACAAATTTGACCTCACCATCTGCGTATGTTGCAATGGAAAACTGACCTTCCTTTGCCCTTGCAGGCCTGACATGGTTCACCTTTATCTTGACATTGATATATTTTATCTGGCTCGGCATCAGCCTGTTTCTGTACCCGGTTGCCTACCATGCGTTTGCTCATCTGTTAGTTTGCGCTCCCACGCTGGCGATACTCTAAACCATCAGAACACCAATAAGCTTCTAACATGACAACAAATAAAACCAGTGCCGCCGAAATTCTGCTCAGCATTTTCTGGCTATGCTCTTGGGCTGTTCTGGCCAGCGAGGCCTCCTCCATCCGAGACCTGAGGATTGTTCTTGGCGATTTCGGCTTTCGTCTTCTTCCCTCAAGCCGCAAAAACGCGCTCAACTGCCTCAAAGCATCTGCAGTCCTCGGGGCCCTCGAATGGGTTCTCTTTATCGTAACGCTAGTGTATATATGTGAGTTGCAATACGCCATGCTGCTGGGCTTCTACTTCAAAGCTCTCTTCCCTGTCCTGTAGGCATTGGCCGGACTTTGGTTCTTTTCTATCTCTACCGCTAACATCAGAAGGCTTGGCTGTCATTCCCAAGTTCGGCCCCAGGGCGGCGGCCCCTGATGCCGAGGCCGGCGGTTCCCAAGCGAAAACAACCGAGCTACAACAGTATGCGGCGACTTCACAAGCGCCAGCGCCCAATGAAGCTACCGAGGCGGCCCAGATGCCTGCTGTTGCCCCATCTCCCGCCCATGCTGCGACGTCAGCCTCACAGGCGCCGTATCCCAACGAATCGCCTCTGCCGCAACTACCCCACGAGCCAACGCAATAGATCTACAAAGTTTCGATCTTGACGATTCGTATTGCGAACAAGCTGAAAGCCGTAAAAGAATGCTAGGAAAGGTGAGCCCGAAAATTTGCGGCTGATGCTTAATCAAAAAGGCCAGGCCAGACTAGTATTTCACACAATGCGTTGAAGCTGTTGTACTGCTACGATACAGTACCAACCTTCCCTCAAAAGCGACAATCAGCATCGGTCTCGAAAAACTTTAATTAGCAGATGTGGCAAAGAAAGATGGGGGCCTTGTTTTGGAATGAGGTGGCGAAGGGACTTCAGACTTCAGGCGCTGTTCGTTGTAGCTGTCAGTTTGTCAATACCCCTTGTCGTTTTCCATTGCGCTTTTTTTTAAAGACAGATAGCTATACATTGCACTTCTTTTCTTCTGTCCAGGCTCCTTTCATTCAACTCTGAAGACCAGTGGAGAGTACGTGTCTAAGCGACACATATCGTAGACGCGTGTCATTCACTAGCGAGTTAGACCTGCAACAACACCAACAGCCGAAAACTACGATGTTTGCAAAGGGCCCACACTCCTGATTAGAAGAATCATAAAACTGCTTCCGTGACATCCCCTCTGGGAATATCGTGTTTTCCAGGAAAAAATCAGCCGAAAGCCTACATACACAACGAAAAAAAAAGACTCTTTAGCTTAAGAGTGCGCTGTCCAAGCTGACTTGAGCAAGCTAGACCAAACAGAGATGGGTATTTTACGGTCTACGGGCACGAGCTGGGCAAGCGGTATTACACGGCAGCAAGTCACGACGGCCAGAGCCCTGCGGCAGCCGCAAACAGCCAAGACTCAGCTGTGGGTACGGCTCAAGACAGTTTGATAATTGGCGGCTCTATCATACAGACCCTAAGCCCTCGGCGCGGAACCAGTTCCTAACCAGGTCCAGTCCCAAACCAAAGTTGAGACACAGAACATGACTATGTATCGTGAAGATTGCGTCCAGTTTGACGGCTCTGTTTGTGGATCCTTCGCGCCCACTGGATCCTCCAGCGGCAGCATACGTATGTGAGAGAGAGTATGGTGGTGACAGGAAAGACGGCTGTAAAGTCATGACAAAAGCTATTACATGTATGGAGTAATGACGTGATGTTTAGTTTTATGTTATGTTAAGGATCCGGTTTAGAGTGGGGAGTCGGTCGTTACATTTTGTATGATTTTTTTTTTTTTTTTTTCATTTTTTTTCGTATGGTCTCGAGTTCTAGGCAGAAGAGCGAAACTTAGAAATGAATAGATAACGGCATGCCTAATAACCTCATCTTGAGCTCTTCGGTCTGCAGTAACTTCAATTTGATATTTCTCAGCGAGATAGGGTGTGGTAATCGACAAAAAGCCAAAAGAGTTTATGCATTTCGGCTCTGTACGTCTGACGTTTTTTAATACGGCTGTAATGGTCCGCACTATAGCCAACATAGGACGTCGTAAAGGCCGGGTCATGCCTTGGGTCATTCTGTCTTGATCCTTCTTGAATGCCTCTGCAGAACGAAAGAAATGACCGCGCATCACATATCTGCTGTTACTTTCTCTCTCTCTCTAGTTTGCGACCGCTACAGTGAACTGGCTATTTCCTTTTTTGGGGAAGAATATGGCGAACACGATTTGCTGCTCTCTGTACCGCGCAGAAATTCGCCGGTATCTTGGACCAATGCAAGCAGCTGCCTCGCACACTGAAGAGGTTTGTGGCTGTTGTTCTTCATTGGTGACTTTATATTCACCGCAGAGTTGAATTTATTTTTCGACGAGCACCTTTAGCCAGGCTCCTTTCGCCTTTAGACGGGGCGTCGTCTGCGGCTCGCCATTTCAGCCGACAGGCACAGAGCTTATTTGCAATGCTACGTGCCCGTGATACCCAAAGTATGTAAGATTTCCATGGATACTCTCTGTGAGTGAGGATTTTTAGGATTGCAGTCGGTGATGCATTCTGCGGCCTCTTACCGCTGGTGTTATATTACGCCACCTTTGTCCGTCCCTCTTCTCCAATGTGAGCCGTCCTTTCTACCGCTCACCATGCCGCAGGCGGCTTCTATGACCTCTTTTAGCGCAGAGACCCTCAATGATGCATGCTATACAAAATTGTTCCGTCTTACTTTGTGATTACCATACCGTTCCACACGGGTGGTTGCCCGTGGCCAATATCTTTCGATTTTGGACGCCGCAGTGTTCGCAGAGTACGCAGCAAATATAGAAAGAGAAGCATCCACCTCAGCTCATTGTTTTTTTTCTTCACACTGCGATTCTCCTTTCCAACTATGTGTTTTCTGTGCTTTACTAATGTAGGCAAACGTCATTAACACGACTTTGTCGTCTTGTTTCGCTCTTTGGTTTAGCCCAGTTCCCCCTCCCCACTGACCCTTAATATCAAAAATGGGCATCGGACGACGCATTCTAGTCTTGGCAGCTGCGGCTACAGTCGCAGCCACGGGGACGGACTGTGAAGCCTTTAGAAGCAAGTACCCTGGCGCGGTCTCAAAGTCGGTCGATGTAGCAATTATCGGCGGAGGTTCTTCGGGGTCTCACGCAGCAATAAGCCTCATAGACGCAGGCAAATCCATACTTGTGATTGAAAAACAGGGAATAATGGTATGTTTCTTCTATTTCGGCCCTGCTGCAGTTCTTTCCTGTTTAGGATGACCATCCGCTGATCCGCGAAAGGGCGGCATGGTGAATAGCTACACTGACGGCAAAACCAACAAAGTTTATGACTGTACGTTGATGTAGGGCGTCGTAAGCCCTTTCGAAGAGTCCTGATGAGAGTTCTCCGGCAGGTTGCCGAGGGTATGGAAGAGAAGAAGCCAGTTTGCCGGGTCTGGTGTTCTTTCAAACTAACTTTTGTGGTTTCTTTTCGTCTTTTAATAAACAGACGGCGTGGCTGCATTCACCAACTTCACCGGTACAGAGGCATACTTTAAGCGTCTTGGAATCAATGTCACAGGGCCGACATTCTCGGACAATGGAAACACCTATGCCGACTTCACCACGGGCAAGAATGTCGAGTTCATTTCTTCGTCCTCCGCAGAGTTCAAGACTGCGCTCCAGACGTTTCAGACCGTTGCTCTAAAGTATGCCGACTACTATATGCCATCGTACGCCAACTGGCCGGCCCCGAAGGACATCCCCGAGGACTTGCTCATGCCATTCAGAGACTTTTCCAAAAAGTACAATCTTGGGCCGATGCTGCAGGTGGGTTGCCCCTGTAGTGCAAATCCCGTCACAAAAAAAAAAAAAAAGAAAGACAAAGGAAACTAGAGAGTTGCTCTAACGTCTGCAAGATAATTTGGTCGACTATCACCTCAGGCGTAGCCGATATGCTGAGCATGCCGACGGTGTATTTTCTGCAGACGTTTGGGCCCGAGACGGCGGGGGCCTTCTTGAGAACGACGCTCGAGCTTGTGCCGGCATCGGGCCGCAACCAGGACATCTACGACAAGATCCAGGCCATCCTTGGCGACGCCGTACTGCTCAACAGCGTCGTGGTCGACTCCATCCGCCTGCCGGACGACCAGGGCGTCAGTCTGGCCGTCAAGAGTGCCAACGGCACCTACACCCTCGTCACGGCCAAGCGGCTGTTGCTGTCCATCGAGCCCACCAAGGCCAACATGGCGCCCTTCCACCTCGACAACACCGAATCGGCCGTCTTCGACAGGGGCGTGTGGAGTGTCGTGCAGACGGGGCTCATCTACCACCCGTCGCTGCCTGTCAACATCACGATCAACAACATGCCGGCCGACGCTGTCAAGGGCAACAACTACTCCTACCCAGAGCCGCCGTTTGTGGACTATTACCTGGTATGGTTTAGGGAACGGAAAGATCGTTTTTGCATCTGAGCCCTCTTCTGCTTGTCTTTTTTTTATTTTTACTTTTTTTTAATTCTTTGTTCATTTGCTCGTCAATTTCTTCCTCTAAAATCTAACTCTAATCTGTGCAGTACATGGGCGAGGGCGTCTACCAGACCATTGTGATTGGCTGGGACAACCTGACCGTCCAGGCGGCGCAGGATCTGGCGGCGGACGGCATCGATCGGCTGGCCAAGGCCGGCACGATTCCGGCGACCAACGGCACCAAGATGCAGATTCTGGCATGGTCGGACCACGGGCCCATGGACATGCGCGTCACTGCCGAGCAGCTGAAAGCCGGACACATCCAGGAGCAGTACGGCCTGCAGGGCCACCGCTCGACGTACTGGACGGGCGCGGCGTTTTCGTGCCAACTGTCGACGTCGCTGTGGGCCTACAACAGCGAGTATCTGGTACCCAAGCTGCTGGCAAGTTTCAAGTAATAAGCCGGGGAGGAAAAGCACCCAATGGCGAGTGCGTAAACCCCGTTTCTTCGTTAATTTTTTCCGTTCTCGTGCTTGTTGTTCTTGTTGCTCTTTAACTTGTCATGGTCGAAGAAATGCAGCAGTTTGTCTGCTTGTTGTGCTGTTGGTTGTCACTACAATTTCATGTAGACATTTGCACATCTCAAACACTGCATAGTCTCCTCATGTGCGCATGTCGTATTCGGTCAGGCTCAGGTCTGCAGTCCGAGGGCAAAGTTGTCGCACTGGCCGGCGACGTCGCCATAGACGCCAAAGTCGGCAAAATCGAAGAGCTGGTGCAGCGAGAGGTGGAAGTCGGGGATGCCGTTGGGCGAGGGGTCTCCGGCGGCCGGGCTCGCCGGCCGGGTGGGCGTCGACAGGAAGGTGTAGTCGACGCTCTGCCACAAGGCCTTTGCATCCTGTTCGCAGGCCATCAGCGGCTGGGCGCGGTCTTTGTGCTGCATGCTGAAGCGTTCGAGGCGGTTGGCCTGCCGGGGAATCCAGTTAGCTCCAAGAACAAGAAGATGGATGACGGGTGCTCTCAGCCGGGAGAACGGCGATTCGCGACTCACCATGAGGGCTGCGTGCTTCCAGTAGCACGACAGCTCGTTCAGAAAATCCATGGCGGCCTTGTAGTGGCGGGCGCCCTGGTCGCGCACGGCGGGGGTCTCGTCCTTCATGGCGAGGACGTGGATGGTGCCGGCGACCATGATGCAGTAGCCGTAGAAGCTGGTGAGGGTGATGACGTTGTGGTTGCGCATCTCCTTGATGTCGGTCAGGCTCATGGCGTGGGCGTGGCAGGTGTCCCAGGCGGTGCGCATGAAGCTGGCGGGGGCTTTCTGGCCGAGGGTCTTGAGGCGCTGCTGCAGAAAAAAGGGGTGGTGCAGCAGGCAGTGGCTGAGGTGGAAGAGGGCCTTGGCGTAGATGAAGCTGCCGGCCAGGTGCTGGTCGACGGCGCCGTTGACAAAGCAGAGGCGCTGCAGGCTGGTGGTGCAGGGGTCGCCGAGGCCAAAGTGCATCTCGAGCTGCAGCAGCGACGACGAGATGGCGGCATAGGGGCTGGTCGAGCCCCAGGGCGGGCCGAACTCGGCGTAGTGGCTCGGCTGCAGCACGTACTGCGACACGCGCGACAGCACGCTGGCCATGACCGAGATCAGCGCCAGCGGGCTGCAGGCCTGCGTGGCCGACGCGTCCAAGCAGTCGCCGAGAAAGGCCCGGAGCGTGGGCGCCGGAACCGGAACCGGAACCGGCGCCGGGGCCGCCGGGGCCGATGCCGACGATGTCGCCGTGCTGGTGGCGGCAGCAGCGGCAGCAGCGGCGGCGGTGGCGGCCGCGATGCCGGCGTCGCGGAAGCTGGCCTCGTCGCACGGCAGCAGCACCGTGCACTCCTCGTCGCGCAGGCTGGGCGAGCGGCCGCGGGCCAGGCTGATCAGCTTGTCCTGCAGATACAGCGAGAAAAAGGTGCGGCGCCGCTCTTCCTGCATCACAAACGGCAGTGCCGGGTCCGGCTCCAGGTGCATCTTTGCCAGCAGGGCCAGGCGGATGGCAAAGCCCAGCTTCATAAAGGCCGAGCCACACAGGCCGGCTGGCTGTGTTAGCGAGGGTATTTGCTATGTTTTTTTTTTTTTTTTTTTCCTTCTTTCCCCACACCTACATGGATGCTCAATATTGACAATGATGCTGATCGTCTGCACGATCTGCACCGTCTCCTCGTCGCGGGCGGGCAGGGCCCAGGGCAGCTGCAGACACTCCCAGGCGCGCCTGGCATAGAAGAGCGAGTCGTCGGACGTGCTGAGCTGCAGGTCGGGCAGGGTGGAGTAGCGGCGGGCAATGGCCAGCAGGGCCCACATCTGGTGCTCGGGCAGCTCGCCAGAGACGAGGCGGTGGCGGAAGGTGGCCTCCTGGAACATGGAGTAGGGCTGGTTGTGGCAGAAGCGAAAGTAGACGTCGGCGGCAAACAACAGCGTGTGGATGGGCGGCTGGTCAACCCGGGTCAGCACGGGCGGCACGGCCGAGGGCGAGGGCAGGCCGCCCACCGATGTGACGACGTGGCTGTCGAGGCGTGCTGGGCCGGTGGCGTGGGGGTGCTGGTTGTGGGAGAGGGATGTAAGGAGGCTGCCAAGTTAGCACGGTAGGCGAGGAGACAAGATTGAGCAGAGAAGAGGAGGTATGAGTCGAATGGCCATGGCAGAGGAGAAAAGGGAGAAAATGGAGAAAGCAACAAGAGAAAGCAAACAGGAAGACGCCAGAGAAGCAGGAAAACCAAAACAAAGCAGTAGACGGAAAGGAAAGCAACAAAGCAGTGAACGGAAAGGAAAGCAAACAAAGCAGCGAAAGGGAAAAAAACACTGGAAAAGAGCAGACATACGTCTCGAAGCGGCTGAGCGTGTTCTCCATCCGCTGCAGCCTCTCTTCCAGAACGGAAAAGCGGGCGTTGACTGTGCCCATGACCAGGCCGCTGCTGGAGGCGTCATCGCTCGACAGCAAAAAGGAAACGGTCGAGTCGCGCCGCTGGCCACGGCTGTACTCGGGATACACACACGGCTGCGACAGCCGGTCGCAAAAGTGGCACACCGGCTTCTCGCCGCCACACCGCACCTTTTTGCGGCGGCAGTTGAGACAGGCCTGGCGGATGCGCTTCCGGCTGCGTTCTTCGCCGGCGCCGCCACAGCTGTCGCCGCCGCCGCCGCCGCCGCCGCCACCGGTGTCCGAGTCGTCCGACAGTGTCTGCTGGGAATGCAGAGAAGCCATTGCGTGCCGTCTCACCACTCACGGGTTTCTGTCACGGGGCTTTTTCTCACTCACTCAATTTTTTTGTTTTTCTTTCCTTCTTTTTTTTTTCTTTTTCTTTGTGCCGTCCCAGCAGCCAAGGAAAAATGACAATTGACTACGAAGTTGCATCACAGCGTCCTCTGAGAAAAAGCCCGTCACAAAATGCCGGGTGGACCGCGTTGGCCTTCCCCGCACGCCGTAACTATCTCTCGTGGAGAGAGAGCAGTCTTGGCGAGACCACAGAAGTACGAGTATTACGAGCTACCCCTTAGAGCAGTGCCAGGTTTTTTTTTGCTCATGATGGGAACAAACAGTTGTTCCGTCAGTCTGGCACTAAAAGGTTGCGGATAACTCGGGATTACCCCATAATACTCGTACGTCGTGCGTCGAATGAATGTTCTTGGAATTTAACCCAACTCGCAAAGCCATGGGGGATATCATGGGGATAAAATGCGGGATAAAATGTCGGACCGCCAACGGGTACGAGTAGTCGTATGAGGGTCCTCGTCGTATGACCTGGAACCTGGAGTCTCCCCTTTGACCTGTGGCCGTGTTGCCTACCCCGTATATTAGTTTGGGGCCAGGCATGTGCGCTACGATGCATTGAGCCTAGTCCTCCACGCCTCTCCACAGGCCTGGCCGGCACGGCTATTGATAGCCGTGTTGTGCCGGCCTCTGCAAGCCGGGGTCGGACTCTGTGGGGAATGTATGGGATGTGCTGGGGAAGGCTAAGACGGATGCATCCTAGCATGCAGGCTCTGCCCTGCCAGCTGGGAGGACTTCGGAGACCGGAGACCGTGCCTGATGACAAAAGGGAGAGAGAGGATGGATGGACAGATGGACAGGCGAGAGAAGCCGGCTGAGTGAGCGATTTGCAAAAATACGTTGGCAGTCTTCAGCGCCTTTTGCCTTTTCTTCCCCTCCTTCCTTTCCACCGAAAAGAAGGAGAGAGAGCTGAAAACGGGGCAGAGACGAGGCATGACAGGCTTAGGGCAGCCAGAGAGCAGACAGAGCAGAAGCCAGACAACAGAAGCCAGACTACAGAAGCCAGACTACAGAAGCCAGACAGAAAACACAAAAAGCCAAAGACATATCTTGAACTCAACAACTCGGCCAGCACACTCGAGCGCCGCGAACGACAGGCAGCATCGCCGCCACCATGGACCAGGACGACAACGTGATGTATGAGCTCGACGAGATCACAGCCGCGTCGGCCATGGACATGGCCGAGCCGGGCGTGTCGCCGCCGGAAGACGCCACGGCTGCCAATGGCTTGAATGGCTTGTCGACGGGGTCGGCCGAGCAGCGGAAACGGACTCGGCGGCGGGCACCCAAAGCCTGCCTCAGCTGTCGGGCTCGCAAAGTCAGATGCGACGTGATGCTGCAAGAATCGACGTGCAGCAACTGCCGCTACGACAATTTGAAGTGCGTGGTTGTCTCGCGCAGAAACGGACGACAGTATGTGTCTTTCTCTCTTTTCTCGTCGTCTTTTCTTCCCTTCCTTCTCCGTCTTTTCTTCCTCTCCGTACCGCCTTGCCCTCCCTCCTCCGTCTTCCCCTCCCCTCCGTTCCGTCTTTCGTCTTCTCTCCTCTTTTGTGTCATTTGTGCCCGCTCCCCCCCCTCCATACCGTCTCCCCTGCATTCCTCCTCCCGAACAACAGCTGACGGCCAGGGCATGCCGCGTTCTCTCAGTAGCGCCTCCGCGGAGCTCGGCCGCCGGCCGTGCCGACCTGGCCACGCGGTCTCCGGTCCGGACGGCGTCAAACGCGACGAACAGCACGACATCGCGGTCGTGCAGCCCGCCGGCGGCGGCCGCCACCAACCCGCGGACGGTGGCCAACCCGCGGACGGTGGCGCGGCCGAATCCGATGGCGCTCGTGGACAGCCGGTTTCTGCCGGTGTACTTTGGCTTTCCGGCGTCGGCGCAGCAGCAGATGCCGGGGCGGCAGCATGCGGCGTACGCGGTGCAGCTGCCGGGGTTTATTGCGCCGCTGGTGGAGCGGATGCCGAGCGAGGACGTGGCGTACCTCAACGCCAAGGGGGCGCTGACGCTGCCGGACGTGGAGCTGCAGAACGCGCTGCTGCGGGCGTTTTTCGAGTACGTGTACCCGACGATGCCGGTGGTGGAGCTGCACGGCTTTCTGCGGGCCGTGTCGGCGCGGGACGGGTCGGGCGGGCAGATCAGCCTGCTGCTGTTCCAGGCGACCATGTTTGCGGGCACGGCCCAGGTGGACATGGACCAGCTGCGGCGGGCCGGCTACCGGACGCGGCGGCAGGCGCGCAAGGCGTTTTTTGAGCGGTTGCGGGTGAGTGACGTGTGTTTCAGTGTGAATGCTTGTTGAGTACTTGTCTCCTTCTGACACGTCAGCTCCTCTACGACTTCAACTGCGAGTCGGACCGGCTCGTGGTCGTGCAGGCGCTGCTGCTGATGACGCTGTGGTACGACATGACGGAGGACCACCGCAACAACTCGTGGCACTGGATCGACATTGCCATTTCGCAGGCGTATGCGGCGGGGCTGCACCAGGAGCCGGACGAGGCGGAGGCGGCCGGCGCGGCCGGGCCGGCGCTGACGCCGCGGGCGGCGCACCAGCGACGGCGCATCTGGTGGGCCTGCATCGTGCGCGACCGGCTCGTGTCCATGGCCATGCGGCGGCCGCTGCGCGTGCTCAGCGACGAGATTGCCGTGGCCATGGTGGACGAGGCCGACTTTGACCTGGCCGAAGACGCCGCCGACGCGGCCGATTTTGGCCTGGAAAATTCGGTGGCAGCTGCTGCTGCCGCAGCAGAGACAGCCCCTGCCCCAATCGACCTCGACGGCATGACGGTCAGCGAGGGCCCCACCGGCGGCCCGACGACCGGCGGCGTCGCCGAGATGTGCCCGTACGCGGCCGACATGGCCAAGCGGCGCCATCTGGCGCAGCTGTTTGTGGCGCTGGCCAAGCTCTGCCGCTGCCTGTGGCACCGGGCGCTGACTAATCACGTGTCGGCGTATGCGGAAAACAACCCGGTCACGTCGGGCCTGTCGACCGACACGGCCAACACGAGCAGCAACTCGGCGGCGCTGGCGTCGGCCGTGCGCAACTCGCTGCTGGAGACCCACCGGACCGCCGACCAGACCGACCAGTGCAGCGCCGAGATGGCCGTGTGCCGCCGCGCCATGAGCACCTGGCACGACGCCCTGCCGGCCCACTGCCGCTTTCGGCAGTCCGACGACGACGAGGCCGGGCCGCCGCCGCCGGGCCGCCGCGAGAGTACGGGCGACGGCGTCGGCGTTGGTAGCAACATCAACGGCAGCGACACCGACCCCGACGCCGACCCCTGCATCACCGTCTTCCGCGCCTTTCTGCACATGATGTTCTACACCATGCAGGCCGGCCTGCACCGCTACCGCTACACCGCCCTGATGTGCGCCAAGGGCGGCAGCAGCGACTCGTCCGGCGGCGGCAGCGTCCACCTCAGCTCGACCGCCCTGCTGGAGCGCGAAATGGCCCGCATCCGCATGCAGTACGCCGCCACCCAGATCTCCGACACCGTCGCCAGCCTGCACAGCGCCGGCCTCGACCGCCTGCTGCCGCCGGCGACCACCACGGCCGTCTTTATGGCTGCCGTCGTGCACCTGCTCGTCGTCAAGGGCCGCGTGCCCGCCGACCGCCGCCCCGCGCTCGAGGGCTATCGCCGCTGTCTGCGCGCGCTGCAGAGCATCCAGGAAATGTACGCCGCCGCCGACGTGGCGCGCGATGTCGTCGAATGGGCCTTTCTCGACGGCCCCGGCGACGACGGCGGCTTTGGCGGCTTTGGCGGCGGCAGCGGTTGTGTTGGCAGTGGCGGCGGCGGCGGCGGCGGCGGCGGCGGCGGAGGAGGAGGAGGAGGAGAACGAGGAGGATTGGCAGAAATACATGCCCACGCAGCCGCCAGACGAGAGGAGGACGGCAGCGGAGCAGCAGCAGCGAGCAGCGGCGGAAGCACGTCGTCGTTGCCGAGCTCGGTGCCGACGCCCCAAGCAGAGGCGGGAAATAGCGGCAGCAGCAGCGGCGGCAGCGGCGGCTCAGCGTTGGCAGCCTCGGATCCGTTTCTGTGGGCGACACCGACGGGGAGCGAAGCGGCGGCAGGCGCGAGTCCTGCTCTCTGCAGCGACGTCTTCGACGCCGTGTCGGACGCCGATGCCGACTTTTATCTCTGGCTGGACGGCCCAGGCAAGAAGGCCGAGGCCGCCGAGGAAGCATTGCCAGAGGCGTGTTGTTTGTAGGGATGTGTCGATGAATGACGGGGAAGCCATATGTGTCAATGAATAAGAGACCAAGTTAGAACATAGACGAGGGCTCATCGCTGAGCAGTTAGTTGTCATGATCGACGGAAAAAGGGAAACCAGGGAGATGCTGAGCTTCATGGCGCATTTGGCTACGACTGGGAATACCACAGAGGCTTAATACAGGGAGATGTAAAGTCTATTGCTACCATTGGAAAATCAAAGTTACAGTGTTTTGGCGGCATCGTGTTTGAGTACCTTTTCACAGTTTAGAGCCGAGGGTTACGCCCAGGTCAACAGGTACGCGGACATGGATCTTTGCCAGCGCCAGTTGGCCGTATGTCTTGGCTTGTCTAGATCGGTCAGCTCTGGGGGAGAGAAAGAGACAGAAGAAAAAAAAAAAAAAAAAAAAAAGAGGGAAACAAGAAAAACTCACCGATCCAACCGCAGGCTGGAGAGGCCGCCGCCGCCCAGCGCCTTGGTGATGACAAAATTGACGGCGTGGACGCCGGGCACCTCGAAGCGGGTGACGGTGCCGCCGGGGGCGATGAAGTGGCGAAAGGCGTCGAAGACGACGTCGGGCGTCAGCTGGGCCAGCAGCACGGGGTAGAGGGCGGGGTGGCGGGCAATGACGGCCACGTTGGCGCTGTCGCCCTTGTCGCCGGAGCGGGCAATGGCAATGTCGTGGAGTTTGACAAGGGGGGAGGTGCTGGTGGCTGTTGACGTCCCCCCCGACGCCGTCCCCGCCGACGCCGATCCCCCCGACGCCTGCAGACGGCAGCGGGCGGGCGTGACCGGGCGGACGCCGGCGGTGGACAGCGGCACGGGCACGGGATCGGCGGCGGGGCCGACGAGGACGCGGGGCACGACGGCATCGCGGCGCACGAGCACGCTGTAGGCGGAGAAGCTGGGGCTGGTCTTGGGGCGGCCCGAGGTCAGCATGCAGACGCCGGGGCAGCTGTTGGTCAGAAAGGGGGCGGCCTCCTTGGCGAGGACGTCGAGCACCTGGCGGCTGGCATGGCGGGCGGCGACGCGGACGGCGATTTCGCGGCGCTCGGGCGGCGCGTGGCCGGCCGGCTCGAGGCTGAGCTCGGCGCCGATCAGGTGCACGGCGGCGTCGGCGGCGGCGATCGGCGCGGCCGGCGGCCGCTGCCGGCCCGTCACGATGGCGTTGGTGCGGGCGATCATGGCAGCGCCGAGGGCGCGGGCCTTGCTCTCGGCCTCGTCGCCACACACCAGCAGGTCGACGCTGAGCTTGAAGCCGGTCTGGGCCACGGCCGTGCACTTGAGCCACGGCGTCGGCGGCTTGCCGCGCACGCCGGCGACGGCCACCACGCCCGGCGCCGGCTCCGTCAGCCGCACGCCGCCCATGTCCACCACCACGTCCGGCAGCACGTAGTTCTCCGGGTCCAGCACCTCGTACAGCATCTGCTCGCACACGCTCTTCGTCGTCACCACGCCGCCCGTGCCCGCCGGCTTCGACACCGCAAAGCCGCCGTCGCCGCCAAACGTCACGATCGGACAGCCCATGTTGGCCCAGCCGCCGTGCGCCGACGCCGCCGACTCGCGCCAGTCCGTGTAGTTGCCGCCCGTCGCCTGGCTGCCGCACTCCAGCACGTGGCCCGCCAGCGACGCCGCCGCCAGCCGGTCCAGCCGCTCCGCTTCGTCGGCTTCGCTCGCCGCCGGCGCAAACCGCCACCCCAGCTCGTACGCCAGCGGCCCAACCACCACGGCGCTGTCCACGCACCGGCCCGTCACCACAATGTCGGCGCCGCGCCGCAGCGCCTCTGCGATCGGCTCCGCCCCAATGTACGCGTTCAGGCTCAGCACGCCCGGCCCCGCCGCCGTCGCCGCCGCCGCCTCGCGCTCGCCCGCCCCGCTCAGCGGATCAAAGCCCGAAAAGGCCCCCTCCCGCAGCAGCGCCGCCCGCTGCGCCCACAGGTCGTCGCCCGCCACCGCCGCCACCGTCACCCGCCCGCCGCCCAGCCCGCGCTGCGCCAGGTGCGCCTCGATCGCCGCCTTCAGCCCCTCCGGGTCCAGCCCGCCCGCATTCGTCACAATCTTGATCTTGCGCCGCACAATCGCGTCAATGTGCGGCGCCACAAAGTAGTCCAGAAACTCCTTGATGTAGCCCCGTCCGGACGTCGTCTTGGCCGCCGACGCCGACGACACCGACGACCGCGCCGTCCGCGCAAGCAGGCCCATGGTCAGTTCTGGGCTGTTAGTTGTGCCGTCGTTTGCAGGTTTTGGTGCTTTCCTCTTCTTTTCTCTCTCTCTCTCTCTCTCTCTCTCTCTCTTCCTCTCTCTCTGACGTGCTTCCTCTCTTACCTGCAAGGTAGTCGGCCACGATATAGTCGACATGCTCGTCCATCTCCAGCAGCTGCTTGACCGCCCATGGCGAGTCGCCCCAAAAGGCACTGGATGGGTCAGCGACAAAAAGACAAACAAACAAACAAACAAACCAGACGGGCATCAGGCAACAAACTTACCTGCAACAGCCAATCTTGACTTGCTTCATTCTTTTTTTTTTGGCTTGACGTTCTTCAGACTGGTTCTCGGGCGCTCCTGTCTGTTGCTACGGGCAGACGACTTCTTAATTGTTTGAGGCCATTCCCAGCAGCCACCATCAAAGTGCTGCCCCAAGCTCCAAGGCCGGAGCTGTGGAACCGAGCGTGTTATTGGTTACAAAAGTGGGCCGCGGCCAGAACGGAACTGCAGCCGTGGCTGCCGTGTTGGACGGGCCGGGGCACTGAAGAGCGAAAGAGCTTTACGTCATCCTCGAGATCGCAGCCAACGTGCTATGCTGTTGTTGAGAGCAGACAGCTATCTAGGGTCATTCACTTTACCAACAGGGGCAACTCTAGAGAGCCCAAGCTGTGTATTTCTGCTGCAGAAACAAGAGAAACAAAAAAACTCCTAGTCCAAAGTCTAGTCTTGTACCGATTTAGATTGCACAACTACCATATGCTGGGTGTTCTTTCTATTGTCTAATGTGAAAAACTGTCTAATGCCTGGCCGGTCGCGCTGTCTAGAGCTTGGCGCTGGGAATGCCCAGGGCTTTCATGGCCATGCTGCTCAAAACGTTCTTCTGCACTTTGCCCGAGCCCGTGATCGGGTACGCCTTGATGGCCTCGTCGGGGCCCACCCACAGAATGTACTGCGGCGCCTTGTGGCGGCTCAGCTCCTCGAGAATCCACGCCCGCACCGCCTCGTCGCTCGGCTTCTCGTGGCCCACGCGCAGAGCCAGCACGGCCGTGACGACCTCGCCGTAGCGCTCGTCCTTGACGCCCACCACCATGGCCTGGCTGATGGCCGGGTGCTGGAGGATGCGCTCTTCGATCTCGAGCGGGTAGATGTTTTCGCCGCCTGTTGGGTGAAAGGTCAGGAGAAGAAAAAATAAGAAAAGAAAAGAAAAAAAAGAGAAAGAAAAATAGAAAAAAGAAAAGAAAAAAGAAAAGAAAAAAGAAAAAAGAAAAAAAAAAGAAAAGAGAAAACAAAGAGAGAAAACAACTTACCCCGGATGATAATGTCCTTGATGCGGCCTGTGATGCGCAGGTAGCCCCGCTCGTCAAAGACGCCCTCGTCGCCCGTGTGCATCCACAGAACGCCGTCGCTGTCGCGCTTCATCACCTCGGCCGTCTTGTCGGGCGCCTTGAAGTAGCCCTGCTGCAGCAGATAGCCAGCCGTGCACACCTCGCCGCGCGTGCCCACAGGCACAATCCTGCCCTGCGGATCCACCACTTTGGCCAGCGTATGCGGCATGACCCGCCCCACCGTCTCGAGCTTGTCCTCCAGCGAGTCGTCGACCTGGGTCATGAAGCTGGCCGGCGACGTCTCCGTCATGCCTGTATGGTCAGTGGGGAGAAGAGCGAAGAGCAATAAAGACAGAGGAAAGCAATACGCAAAGCATGCAAACACCCACCATATGTGATCCCGACGTGCTGGTAGCCCAGATGCTTGCGGACTTCGGTCAGAATGGCCGGCGGGATCTTGGTGCCGGCCGCGATGCCCTTGTGGATGGGCCGCTGCAGCTTGATGTTGTTGCGGCTCATGTGCTGCAGCACCGCCGTGAACATGGTGGGCACGCCGTGCAGGCCCGTGCAGCCCTCGCGCACCAGCATGTCCACCAGCAGGGGCGCGTCAAAGTCACGCCCGGCAAAGCCGATGCAGGCGCCGTGCGTAAACGTCGCCATCATGCCGGCAATCAGCCCGAAGCAGTGGAACAGCGGCGGCCCGCAGGCCACAATGTCGTCGCTGTTGAGGCCCAGATACTCGCCAATGAGGAAGCCGTTGTTGGTGATGTTGCTATGGGAAGTTAGCGAGTAGCCTCTCTTTCTTTCACTCTCTCTCTCTCTCTCTCTTTCTCTCTCTCTCTCTTTTTCTCTTTCTCTCTCTCTCTCTTTCTCTTTTTCTCTTTCTCTCTTTCTTTCTTTCTCTCTCTCTCTCTTTCTCTCTTCCTTACTGGTGCGTCAGCATGGCCGCCTTGGGATTGCCCGTGGTGCCGCTGGTAAACTGCAGGTTGACGGTCGAGTGGACGTCGACCGTCTTTTCGATCTGGGCTACCTCCGACGCATCCACCGAGCGCGCCGCCTCCAGCATGTCGTCCCACGTCGGCTCCAGCCGGTGCGGCAGCTCCTCCCACCGCATCAGCACCACGTGGCGCACAGTGCCGCGGTCTCTGCGCAGCCGCTGCAGCAGCGGCTCCGTCGATTTGCGGTTGACCTCGTCCGACACGAAAAAGACACAGGGCTCTGGCCAGCAGCAAGATTAGCAAACCGACACGACACCAGATACACAGATCACCGACGCAAGAGACATGACATCAATCACAGACGTCCGACATACCCGCGTGGTTGAGGCCCCGGACCGCCTCGTTCACCGTGTACATCTTGTTGAGGATGACGAGGCAGGCCCCGACGCGCGCAGCGCCAAAGAAGAGATCGAGAAAGCGCTCGTCGTCGCCGGAAAACACGGCCACGCGGTCGCCCTTGCCCACGCCCATCGCCAGCAGACCGCGCGCCACCTCGAGCGTGCGCCGGCTCAGATCGCGGTACGTGATGCGCGCATGCGACCAGGCAAACAGAAAAGCCTCCTTGTCGCCGTAGCGCTCGGCCTGCCGGTCCACCAGCTGGCCCATCGTCATGTTGAACAGCGGCGGCTCGCTCAGTCCGCGCACAAACGACAGGCCATTCTGCGGAGCACGAGTGTCCATCTTTGCTTCTTGGGGGGAGGAGAAAAAAAAGAAGAAAAATGCAATAAAAAAAAGATGGATAAAAGACGGCTAGACAGAAATGAACGGCCAAAGAATCAAACAAATGCCAGCGTCAACTCCCGAAAGGCTGAGAGGGAGAATACGAAAACGACGTCTATATGTGGAACGGCAGCCTCTTACACGTGCACTTGCAGATTCGTGCGCACCCAGGAAAGAAGGAAACGGGGAGAGAACAAAAGAAATAAAAAATAAAATAAAAATAAAAAATGACTGGAAATTAATAAAAAAAATAAAAACTTAAAGACTAAACGAAGAGCTACACGGCATTGCCACGCCTCCAGCGCCAGACAAGATCCCCTCGTCGGACACCATGGGGTCTCGCGGCTTGCTTGCTCTGTCGTCGGGCTTTTCGACAGACCAAACCCCTTCTCCGCTTCTCCCCATCAGCACAGTCCCACTGCAGTAGCGCCATGTCGGCGTGGCGGGCCCACCAGCACACGGAATTCATAACCGCTCTTCGCCGTGGACGAAAAAAGACGCCGGTTTTCCCTCAAAATGCCAGCGGGCCGCGTTCAGTTCCGGAGAAGAGCTGGGGCAGGGAAGCAGTGAGACACTAGCCATCGAGCGTGAGCTGCCAAAATCAACCAACGCCTTGCCGTGTCTGGCAGTGTCAGTTTTTTGTACTTTTAGCATTAAATTCACTTTGATCTATTTTTCTTCTGCCTTGCTTTTTTTGTTTTTTTTTTTCTTTCACCGCTCCCGTTCAGCTCGAAAGCCACCATGTCGAGTCCGCCGTCAACGAGCCCACCGGGCACCACCAAACACTGCACCCTCTCCTATCCGGCCCCCCATGTGCTGCTGGTCACGATCAACCGACCGAAGGCGCTCAATGCCTTGACCATCGAAGCCAGCTTCGAGCTAGACCGCGTGTTTCGGTGGTTTGATGGCGAGCCCAGCCTGCGTGTCGCCGTCATCACGGGCGCCGGCAGGGCGTTTTGCGTTGGTGCCGACTTGAAGGGTGAGATGTCGAGGGCAGCATATTCTTATTTGTTCAAAGGTCGCGTGGGGTTGGATTATATTAGACTAGAACGCGACTGACTCTTCAGAATGGATGGAGAACAACAAAAAGGGCATGCCGATGCAGCTGCCGGAAAACGGCTTTGGCGGCGTCTCGCTGCGCCACGGCAAGAAGCCGGTGATTGCGGCCGTGAACGGGCCGGCCTACGGCGGCGGCTGCGAGCTGGCCGTCAACTGCGACCTGATCGTGGCTGCGCACAACGCGAGCTTTGCCCTGCCCGAGGTCAAGCGCGGCGTCACCCCCTTTGCCGGCGTGCTTCCGCGCCTGGTGAAGACGGCGGGCCGGCAGCGCGCCGCCGAGCTGGCGCTGACGGGCCGCGTCGCCTCGGCGGCCGAGTTCCGCGACTGGGGGCTGTGCAATGCCGTGGCCGGGCCCGGCGAGAGCGTCGTCGACACGGCCGTCGGCTATGCGCGCCAGATCGCCGGCAACAGCCCCGACGCCGCCATCGTCACGCGCGAGGGGCTCAAGATGGGCTGGGAGTCGCTCAGCATCGCCGACGCCAGCCGGCTCTTCCTCGACGGCTGGAGCCGGCGCATCTACGAGGGCGAGAACATGCAGGAAGGCCTGGACGCCTTTGTACAGAAGCGGTCGCCCCAGTGGAAAGACAGCAAGCTGTAGGTGTAGATTGAAGTTGTGTAGAAGCTTGAAGTTGTGTATAAGCTTGCAGTTGTGCAGAAGCTTAGCATAAGCTCCAGCAATACCAATGCAACTGTATGGATACATTAGAGACTGGCCAAGAACAGCTCACAAGCTACATCTGACCTTCGGGAATAACAGACTGTAGGGGTGGAAATAGCCCATGGTCGACGACGCAGGAATTGCTCTGATCGGTGGACAGGATATTAACCCTCTTTACTCCACAGTAATAATGCTCTCACGTCGTATTGCTTGGTTCTCGCACGTCAATGCGGAGAAAGACGAATGTCACGAAACGACTAAAAACCTGCGCACTGCTCATTAAAGGCTGGCAGACCCCATGTGCCTCTCCATATCACGAGTACGACGTCTTCTGGTTCGACCCCGTTCTCCGCCCTCTCTTCGATAGTGGGAAAAATACGAGTAGACCGAGACCAAGCTGCATACCCCACACGCCAAGAGCCCGCCAACTCCGCATTTCAACTGATAACCCACGGCTCCAACTGCCGCGCCCCGCCCGTGCCCACAGTTGCGGACGACGGGGAGTCTGGGGGAGTGGGGAACGACGTCGCACTCCCCCGTACTCTGTATTGCTGCGCAGGCCTCCACCACGCTGGGCCCCGCGCAGGATTAAGACAAAAAGTTGGAGTGTAATAACCAGTTGCTGCGGCCGCACGGCATGGCCTTGAGGGGGTGACGGTGAAAGCCAAAAACCCACGCGCTGGACTCTCAGTGTTCGCATTGCAGTGACTGCAGCAGAAAAACGACAATGTCTGGCTCTGACAATGGCTCTGATGCTGGCTTCGAGCTCCCGCCCAGAAAGGTCTCGTGGCTCAAGCGGGATGCCATTCTGTTCAACCTGAGCATCGGCTGCAAGGCCACGGAGCCTCACTTTCTCTATGTACGTTGTCTGACCCAACTGGCACCTCTTTTTCATGAGAGCGCCGGCTTACCAAAGACCTGTCCAGGAACTCGACCCAGCATTTGCTTCCTTCCCCACCTTCCCACTGGCTCTGGGTGAGTGCTGCCAGGTGACCCAATGACAGGCACAGTGCGCTGAACGCTGAACGCTGAACGTTGACCGCTAAACCTGACCGCTAAACCTGAATGCCGTCCCCCCCTCTCTCTAGTCTTCAAGCAGACCTCGCAGGAGGTGATTGACTTTTACGCCACGCAGTCGTCGGTCGACATCCCCGGCGTGCCGCGTCTGGACCCGCGCCGCCTGGTCGACGGCCAGCGCTCCATCGAGGTGTTCCGGCCGCTGCCCACGACGTCGGCCGGCCGGGACTTTGAGTTCCGCTCCCGGATCCTGGCCGCCTACGACAAGGGCAAGGCCGGCACCCTGGTGAAGTCGCAGGACCGCCTCGTCGATGCCCAGACCGGCGACGTCTACGCCCAGATCACCGGCAGCCTCTTCTACGTCGGCCAGGGCGGCTGGGGCGGGCCTCGCGGCCCGAAGGAGAAGACGTACCCGCCCCCGAGCGACAGGGCGCCAGACAAGACCTTTGTGCTGGACATTGGCGACGAGAGCGCCCATCTGTACAGGTACGTGATTTCTGCGTGTATTTTTACGTTCGCTCGGGCGACGAGTCGGAGCACAGCAAGGCTAAGCCCACCCACCACAGACTCAATGGCGACTACAACCCGCTGCACGGCACGCCGGAACCCGGCAAGGCCATGGGCTATGGCGGCATCATCATGCACGGCGTCTACGCCTACAACCGCATCGCCCACGACGTGCTCCGCGAGCTTGGGCACAGCGACCCAGCGCGCTTTCGCGAAATGCACGCGCGCTTTGCCGGCGTCGTCAGGCCCGGCGACCAGGTCCAGACCGAGCTCTGGCGCATGGGTGCCGACGAGAACGGCTGGGAAGAGCTTCGCTGGGTGGCAAAGGTCAGGGGCAGCGGCAAGACCTGTCTGAGCGACGGCAGGATGGTCATTCGCACGGAACCGCATGGGGGCTCTTCTGGTGGTATTGGTGCAACGCCAAGCAAACTGTAATAGCCTGCAGAAGTAGGGGCCATATACGAGTACGGAGTATTACTACACACACCCATCTGCAGAAATAGGGGCCATATACACACCCATCGTCGCACGGAATTGGAGTACGCTTTGCTAGCCGCTTCCTGGCTTTGGTCCAAATCTAAAAAGAAAAACACGAAAAAAAAAGGAAAATGATAACAGGAACAAACCACCCTCCCCCCCACTGCAATCCTGCCATGGCGACACGTAATATAGAGCTGATCAGGCCACCAACCGGGCCTGTGGTCTCTGCAACTGCTGTTATCTAAAAGTCAATGAGTATGCCGAGCTTTTTAGGCCGTGGTAGTGGACCGTAAGCCGTCTTTTCATAACCCCATTTGCTGCTTATGACAGGGGGGAGGGTCTCCCTTTGACAGCCATTACCCCATGGGGTAACCTATCATGGTGGCGGAAAAAAAAAGTACGAGTACGACGTACAGTACAGGAGTACATCGTCCGTCGTACACAATCACACATATCCCAACTAGCATGAACTCCAAAGTTGCACCGATGGAACCAACCCAGAAAACAAAGTCCCCAACTGAACTCCAATGGGCTGCTCCTCATTCGAGGACCGCCCCGGCGGAAAAAAAAACTGCTGGACTGGCATGTCTATCTTGTCGGCCTCCGTTCTCCTTTGTACGACGTATCCATATAAAACAGGGCTCCTCTTCCTTCTACGTATATAACAGGGCTGCCCTTCCTCCTGCGATCACCCCGACAAAAGACACTGCTCTCATCTCTACCCTGTCTGCCTTCTTTCCCTCCATTCCCTCCATTCCCTCCATTCCCTCCCTTTTCTTCCTGTATCCCCAATTGTGCTGTCATTCTCTTTTTCCCGGTTTCGCTTCCACTTCCACCCCCCCTTGGAGTATATCAGCTTTGCCTCCTTCATTCATCATGGCTGAAAAGCAGCAAGATGCCGGCCTCCACGACGTAGACCACCTGGAAGCGCCGCACATCTCCGACAAGGTGCTGGAGCAGACCGGCCTGGACGTCAGCAACGTTCCTCGCTACGATGACCCAGAAGTCAAGCGCATCATGCGCAAGGTGGACCTGCGCCTGATGCCGCCGCTGACGCTCTTCTACCTGCTGGCGTTCATGGACCGCTCCAACATTGGCAATGCCAAGGTGGCCGGCATGAACAAAGACCTGGGCCTGTCGGGCTCGCAGTACAACATGGCCCTGACCGTGTTCTTCTTCACCTATGGCGTGTTTGAGGTGCCCAGCAACATTGTGCTGAAGCTGATGCGGCCGTCCATCTGGATGGCCATTCTGATCATGACTTGGGGAACGGTGAGCTACACGATGCAGACAACACAGATACAGCACACACACAAGCATAAACAATCACAAACACGCACATAGGATCCAGCAAACACAAAGCACGAACACATACATGTTATGTCCCTTTCCCTTCTCTTCCTCTTTTTTCCTCTCTCTTTGCTCATCCCCCCCCCCCCCCCCCCCTCTCTCTCTCTCTCTCGCTAATTCCCCTAGGTGCCAAGA
>JADHKP010000030.1:232985-327214 GCA_019925385.1 Raffaelea deltoideospora | reverse complement strand
AACCCCCAACAAAAAATTTTTTTTTCCCTTCCCCACTTTTTTTTTTTTTTTTTTTTTTCTTTCCGCACCCCCCCCCCCCCCCCCCCCCTCTCTCTCTCTCTCTCTCTCTCTCTCAAACGTACTAACTTGCTACAGATCCTCACCTTGCAAGGCATAGTCAAGAACTACCACCAGCTCATTGTCACGCGCGTGCTCATGGGCCTCGCCGAGGCTGGCTTCTTTCCTGCCGCCACGTACCTGCTGACGACGTGGTACTGCCGCTGGGAGGTGGCGACGCGCATGTCCATCTTCTTTGCCGCTGCCTCTCTTGCCGGCGCCTTCTCCGGTCTCCTGGCCTTTGGCATCCAGCACATGGACGGCATTGCCGGGCTAAACGGCTGGCAGTGGATCTTTATACTCGAGGGTACGTGGCCGAAATGTGCCGCCGCCTCGTTGACGTGTAGTAGCAGTCCTGAGTCCTGGCTAACAAATGCTCAACAGGCATCCTGACCGTCGTGGCTGGCACGATGATCCCCTTCATCTTGCCAGACTCGCCCAACACGGCCAAGTTCTTGACGCCGGCCGAGAAGGAAATCATCAACCACCGCCTGGAAGAAGACGCCGGCACCCGCGCCGGCAAGGTTGACATCAACGACAAGTTCCAGTGGAAGTACATCCGGGCCGCCTTCACCGACTGGAAGATCTACCTGGGATGCATCATCTACTGGGGCAACAGGTACGTTGTGGCTGTTGATTGCTTTCTCGATTTTGAAATATAGTCTCGAGATTTTGTAACGCTAACTTGCCCCCCCCCCCCCCCCCCTACAGCATCCCCATCTATGGCTTCACCTATGCATCGCCCACAATCATCCTTGAGCTTGGCTATACGTCTGCCCAGGCCCAGCTGCTTACGGTGCCGGTCTACTTTGTCGGCGCCGTAGCCACCATTCTGTTTGCGTACCTGGCCGACAGACACCAGACGCGCTGGATTTATATCATGGTCCCCTTCTCGCTTGCCTGCATCGGCTTCATCGCCTTGCTCTCCATTCCCCACCCCCATCTGCCGGGCCTGACCTATGCCTTCCTCTTCTTCATCCCCGCCGGCGTCTACCCGGCCGTCATCGGCATTGTCTCGTGGATCGGCAACAATCTGGCGCCGACGTGGAAGCGGGCCGTCGGCATGGCCTTTTTGATTTCCGTGGGCAACCTGGGCGGCGCCATCGGCTCCAACATCTTTCTGCAAAGGCAGGCCCCCAAATACCACCTGGGCTACGGCTTTTCCATGGGCATTCTGGGCGCAGCCATTATTTCCACTTTGATCATGCGCTATGCAGTTGGGCGGGCCAATGCCAAGAGGGACCAGATGACGGAGGCGGAGGTCCTCAGCAAGTATACCGAGCGTGAGTTCTTTTCCTTGTTCTTGTCTCTTTTTAGCTTTTTTATTTTTCGCTTTTTATTTGTCTCATCCCTATATGAAATTGCTACAGCACTAACACACCATCTGCAGAGGAGCTAATGGAAATGGGAGACAAATCGCCGCTCTTCCGCTATGTCTGGTAAACCCTCTATGGTTGATGATGATTTTACGCAGAGGGTGGTTACGCGCAGGAATGCGTAATGGTTTTTTTACAGGGATATTATAATCAGGGTACAATCAGTCCCCAGATTTGGTAGCTAAACAATCTGAAAATACACGATGTGGTTCAATAGATGAATATCCGTAATGCAAGGAACGCAATGGCGAGAGCGGTCTTCTAGGCCGCTGCCTGGACTGCTTGTTCCGTTGAAAGCCATGCCGTGTTTCGCCGGGCTGTTTCTCGCCAGGGTTATCTCTTTAATGAAGGAGGAAGGATTCAGCTAGCGTTCCCTCCTGTTCCTAGTATCGACGTCCAAGCGACTATTCGCCTGTTTACGAGCAATACTGGATACGAGCTACCCAAAGCGTCACATCAGGTCACCTGCAGGCGTGCCTCGCCGTGCTTTCGTGTCGGCCGAGAGAGATGAGGGCATCGGTCATTTGGGGAACCCTGCTGGCGAAGCGAAATGGGCAAAATGGGCCAAAGGGGCAAAAATGCAACCGCCAAAAGAAAAAGCTATCGTGTTTTGGGGCAAGTGGCTGGCTGATCGAGCCTGGGGATCACACGGCTCCCCGCAAGTTCTTTTTTTATGTGTTTCTTTTTTTTTCTTTTTTTTCTGTTCTGGTTTTTTATTTCCTTCCTTGAGATTGGCCCCGCCGCTAAAACCTCGGTCACAGGCGGTAGTAGACCAGCGCTCTGCTGTTCTCCGCACCGAACGGATAAAACACGGCTGGCCAAGCCGGCTCGCAAGCCGTGTTTCGTTCCGCCAGCGCCCAAAAAGGCTTGGGATGTCCGGATTCTCCGACCAGCATCCTGCAGGCTATTAACAGCAAAAGACCAGTTTTTTTGATTTTCTCGGCGCCTGTTCCTGGAATAAGCGGCTTTGCTCGAAAACTGCAATTGGTTGCTCATTTTGCTCGTTATCACAGCTACTGTGTACTATTGCGCCGTGCTCCCGTCTGCGAAAGCTTTGCTTTGTCTTTTTGTCTTTGTCGTCTTGGGCTTGATCGGATCCCCCGCCGGCTATTCCACCTCCAATTTCACAACATGGCAGCATTAGCTCCCTTTGCCGAACCTCTGTGGTACACCCGGGGCCACAGTCCGTACTACGACGAGAGCCATGTGCGCCTGCGAAAGGAAGTCAGGGCTTACATTGACAAGTACATCTCGCCGAATTGCGAGGAATGGGAGCAGCAGGGCTCCATCCCACAGGAGGTGAGTGCGGACAGGCGGCAGCTGAGTGCCTTACAGAAAGACGATCGAAAGTTTGCTAACCACCACAAGGCCATTGAGCACTATGCACAGCATGGCATGATGGCGGCGTCCATTTTCCCGCTGGCGGCGGAGCACCTGGGCGGCATCCGGCTGCCCGGCGGCATTGCGCCCGGCGACTGGAACGAGTTCCACGACCTTGTCTTTATGGACGAGGTCGCGCGCTGCGGCTATCTGGGCGTCATCTTTGGGCTGGCCTGCGGCAACATCATCGGGGCGCCGCCGGTGATTCGCTTCGGCACTCCGGCGCAGCAGCGGCGCTATGTGCCGGACATTCTGGCCGGCAAGATCCGCTTCTGCCTGGCCGTGACCGAGCCGGACGTCGGGTCCGACGTGGCCGGGCTGACGACGACGGCGGTGCGCGACGGCGACCACTACGTCGTCAACGGCGCCAAGAAGTGGATCACCAACGCGCTCTGGGCCGACTACTGCACGGCGGCTGTGCGCACGGGCGGCAAGGGCCAGAAGGGCATCTCCGCCCTCGTCATTCCGCTCAACAGCCCCGGCGTGACACGGAAGCGGCTGCACAACTCGGGCGTCTCGGCCAGCGGTCAGTTTTATGGCAAGAAAAAAAAAGAAAAAAAAGAAAAGAAAACAAAAGACTGACGCGTATAGGGTCGACATATATTGAGTTTGACAATGTCCGCGTTCCCGTGGAGAATCTGCTGGGCAAAGAAAACGAGGGCTTCCCCGTGATCATGTCAAGTAAGTGTTGCAGCTTACTCTTTGCTCAGTTTGCTCTTTGCTCAGCTTTCTCTCTGCTCAGCTTGCTCTTTCCTCAGTTTCTCTTTCCCCAGTTTCTCTTTCTCCGTTGTGCATTCTTACGTACCCCCTTTCCACTCTTCTGACAAAACAGATTTCAACCACGAGCGCATCTGGCTGGCCATCACAGCCCTCCGGCTGTCGCGCGTGTGCGTCGAGGACGCCTACCAGCACGCCGTGCGCCGCGAGACCTTTGGCAAGCCGCTGATCGCCAACCAGGTGATCCGGGCCAAGATCGCCGTGTCCGGCCGCAGCATCGACGCCGCGCAGGCGCTGCTGGAGCAGCTGATCTACATGATGGGCGAGACCAAGCGCAAGGGCGGCAGCGCCGACGACCTGCCCGGCGTCGGCGGCCTGGTGGCCAACTGCAAAGTGCTGTCGTGCCAGGTGCTCGAGCGCGTCAACCGCGAGGCCCAGCAGATCCTGGGCGGCATTGGCTATTCGCGCGGCGGGCGCGGCGGCCGCGTCGAGCAGATCAGCCGAGATCTCCGTGTCCTCGTCGTCGGCGGCGGCAGCGACGAGATCCTGACCGACTTTTCGGCCAACCAGGAGGCCAAGACCGTTGCAAAGATGAAGCTGTAGGCGGGGGGCGCCAAAGACTCCTAGGACTAAGACAAGTCAAAGACGTATAAGACTAAAAGAATGTATAGCATATAAACTTGCATAGGGAGAAATCAAAGATTGAGAATAGAACATTAGTAGACTTTTGTATAGGCTAGGCATGGGATTTGTTTGACTGTACTTGGGATCAGGGAGACTGTCTTTGTTTGATTGTAAACATAGACCAGCATATATAGACCATATATACCATATAGACCATATAGACTGTGATTCCTGGACAAGATCAATCTAAATTATCAATCTAAATTATCAATCTATGTGCGCAAAAATATACACAACCGGCCGCTCTGCCTTCACAGCCGGGCCAGCCCCTGGTGAGAGGCAGCGCCCTTGACGGGGGCCACGTGCACGACCTCCAGACAGACGCCGAGGACCTCGCGCGTGTCGCGCGGGTCGATGATGCCGTCGTCCAGCAGGTTCGCGCTGGTGTAGTAGGCCTGGCTCTCGCGCTCGACCATGTCGCGCGTCTTGTTGGCGGCGGCGGCGACAGCGGCGGCGCGCTTGGCCAGCGTGGCCGCGTCGTCCTTGGCGCCCGTCTTCTTGCCGCGGGCCTCGCTCTTGCGCGCGGCGCTGCCCGTCTGCACAATGGTCATGACGCCGGCCAGCTGGTCGGGCCCCATGACGCTGCAGCGGCCCGACGGCCAGGTGAAGAGAAAGCGCGGCTGGTAGGCGCGGCCGCACATGGCGTAGTTGCCGGCGCCGTACGACGAGCCCAGGATGACGCTGATCTGCGGCACCTGCGAGCAGCTGACGGCGGCGACAAACTGGGCGCCCTTCTTGATGATGCCTTCGCGCTCGGCGCGCGAGCCCACCATGAAGCCGGTCACGTTGTGCAGGAAGACAATTGGCGTGTTTCTGTCGGGTCGCAGATCTGTCAGTTTGTCTGGAGTCTGAAATCTGAAAGGCAAAAAAAAAGAAAAGAAAAAGAAAAGGAAAAGAAAATCCTCCGCCACCGCAACACACTTACTTCTGATTGCACAGCCGGACAAACTGCGCGCCCTTGGAAGCCTCGTCCGCGTGGATGACGGGTGTCTGGTTCCCGATGATGCCCACGGGAAAGCCTATTCCAAGGTCAGCAGACGTGCCACATAAGAAGCTGTAAAGCATACCAAAAAAAAAAAAAAAACATACCGTGAATCTCGGCAAAGCACGTCAGCAGATTCTTTCCATAGGTCGGCTTGAACATGCTCATGCGGGAGTCGTCGACAAGACGCAGAACGACTTCGCGCATGTCAAAGGGCTTGCGAATGTCCGGGTTGACCAGCGACAACAGGTCCTCGGCCGGGTACCGGGGCGGCCGCGGGTCGTGTAGCGGCTGCCGGTGGATGATCTGGGCATCGAGCGACCGCACCCACTCGCGTGTTTTCCGGATGGCGTCAAATCTGTGTTGTTAGATGGCATGGCAAAGACGGAACATGAAGAAACAAAAAAAAAAAAAAAGGGAGAATGGAGAGAACGGAAGAGGACAAAAAAAAAAGGAGAATGGAGAGAACTCAAAAAGACAAAGACATCTGGAAGGCGTCGCAAACTTACTCGTCCTCGGCGATCTGGTCGGCCAGGCCCGTCACCGTGGCGTGCATCTCGGCGCCGCCGAGCGTCTCGGCATCGACAATCTCACCGGTGGCCATCTGCACCAGGGGCGGCCCGCCCAGAAAGACCTGCGCCTGGTTGCGCACAAAGATGGTGTAGTCGGACAGGCCCGGCAGATAGGCGCCGCCGGCCGTGGAGGAGCCGAACACGACGCTGCACGAAGGAAGACCCTTTTGGCTGCGGCGGGCCAGGTCGCGGAACATCTCGCCGGCACGGTGGAAGACGCGGAACTGCTGCGGAAGATAGGCGCCGGCCTGTAGAAAAAGAAAAAAAAAAAAAAAACTGCGTCAGCGCTCAAGTCGCCATGTGGCACACTCTTCGGTTCCCTCTCTCGTCCCTGAACCTACCGCCTGCGCCAGACCAATGATCGGCAGATCGTTCTCCGTCGCGATTTCCGTCGCGCGGTTGTGCTTCTGGACTGCAGAAAAGGGTCAGTCGCCGTAGACATCCAGAAGCCGCCACCTCTTTGCGTTCCTTTGCGTTCCTTTTTTCATTTGCCTCCCCTCTCAGCAACGACTCACTGGTGAATGCATTCCAGGCACCGCCCTTGATGGACGGCACGTGCGAGATAATCATGCAGGCCTTGCCGCTGACCTTGCCTATGCCGGCGACCAGGCTGGCACACGGCGTCGAGTCCAGGCCGTAGCCGGCAAACTGGGCGAGCTCGAGAAAGGGCGAGTCGTGGTCCAGCAGAAGCGCGATCCGGTCTCGGGCTGCGCGACGTTAGGACAGGCTGGCAACGAACGGCAAGAGGAGTTGCGGCTCGGCCGCCGGAACATACCTAGAAGCTGGCCCCGCGACTGGTGCAGCTGCTGGGGCGCGGCGTCGCCTTCTCCGCACACGTATTCCAGCGCTTCGTTGTACTTGGCCAGCACCGGCTCCCAGGCCTTTCTTGTGTCGCGGAAACTGGCCTGCCTGAGGTCAAGCTTGGCCTGACCGACGGGATACTCGACCCCCGAGGCCATGGCGGAGGAAGGGTCGGCTGATCTGTCTTTGAAGGTTCAGTGTCTGTCTGTGTGGATGTCTATGGCTCGCGTGCCTGTGTGCCTGTGCCTGTTTGCTTGTTTGCCTATTTGCTTGTTTGCTTGTTTGCCTGTTTGTTGTTTGACTGTTTGACTGTTTGACTGTTTGACTGTTTGACTGTTTGCCTGTTTGACCGTTTGCCTGTTTGCTTATTTGACCTTGTTTCTCGCTCGTCCTCTGCCTGGTGCTCTCTGTCCGTCAGACCAGAGCTGGACAACTCGCGTATCAAATGGCTGGAAAATCCGCAGTTAGACTCTTTGGGGCTTAGCTGACGAAACAGCTGGGGCAGAGCTATGAGCAGAGCATTGTTTGCCGTGCGGGGGCAACTAACAGACGCTATATAACCTGCCGAGACCGAGGATTGTGGCACCACGGCCCAACACGGGAAACAGATCCGGGCTCGCTGGAGAAGCACAAACTTGCCGATCAGCAACCAGTGGGAAACTGTGGATTTGCAGCGGCATTTTGTGTTCGATCTGGTTTCCAGCACTAATTTCGCATCAAAAGCTTTGCATTTCACTGGTTGAAGTCGCTGCCTTGTTCTATAATGTCTTTTTTTTTGTTCTATTCCAAGTCTACCGTCTACCTGAGCCTAGCTGCCCCTTGGCTACAGCTTTGCGCCGGGCACGTGCTGGCCCAGGCTGTCCCAGTCTGTCTTGGTCTTGGCCTTGAAGTTGCGCAGCCCGACGGCCGACTCGGCGCCCGGCCGCATCATGTCGACAAAAGCCTGGCGGATGGCGGCGTCCTGCTGGTCGGCGCCGCCCGGCACGGCGACCCGGACCAGCTGCTTGATGACGGCCGAGGCGCGCGGGGCCGAGTGGCGCAGGCCGGCCATGTAGGCGTGCAGCAGGGCGTCGAGCGCGGCGGCGTCGTCGGCCAGGCCGTGCACGGCGCCGACCTGGCGCAGCTCGGCCATGGACACGGCGCGGCCGGACAGCATGGCCTCGCGGGCCAGGCCGGCGCCCCACTCACGCACCAGAAACTTGGAGATGATGGCCGGGCAGAGTCCCAGACGGACCTCGCTGACGGTAGCCGTGGCCGAGGCCACGGCCAGCCGCACGTCGCAGGCAAAGGCCAGGCCCACGCCGCCCGCATAGCACGGCCCGCCAATGGCGGCAATGGTGACCTGCGGCGCCGCCTCGATGGCGCGGAACAGCTCGAGAAACAGCGCAAACTCGGGCGCGTCGCCGTCTGCGTTGCTGTCCTGGCCGATGCTCGCCTTGCCCAGGTCCATCCCCGTGCAGAAAAACCGGCCCTCGCCCGCGAGGACGATGCGGGCCGTGCGGCCGTGGTCGCCCGCCGCCTGGCGGAACACGTCGATGAGCACGCGCGCCATGCTGAGCGTCAGCGCATTGCCCTGGCGCGGTCGCCGCAGCACAATCTTGAGATTGACGCCCGACCGGTAGATGTCGACCTCGTCGTGGTGGGCCTCGAGAACCCAGCTGATCTGTGCCATTGTCGCAGTCTTTTTTCGTAGGCGGCTGGTCGTTGAGAGCTCGTACAGCGCTGGCTATGAAGTCGTGCACCCGTAGAGAGACAGAGCTGGCCAATGTCGCATGACTCTTGTCTTCGTGGTGGATCGCCGGCTAAAGCGTATCTATCTCGGCTCACAACTCAGAGCAGGCTTAAAGCAAAGCAGTGTGTAACAGCGTTGCTGCCTGGATAGAGCTGTACTCGTACTCGTAAATTACTCGTAAATTTCAGACAAAGGCCCGAGGCAGCTAGGAGCAAGACCCCCCACTCGTTCTTTTCCTGCTTCCTCTCTCCTTTTCAAACCTCGGCGAGATATTGCTTGGTGGAGAAAAAAAGGAAAATGAAACCGACCTTGCTACACAGCTTGCTGCAGAGCTTTGCAAACCGGCATGCACATACGCAAAGGCCAGCTCCAGAAGGGTGTGTTGGGGCCGTGCATGACCTCAGCTCGCAAGTTTCGAAGTGGGGACGGCACTCCAAGCCGGCCTCTGAAGCCGAGCTTCTGGCTGGCAACGCCGGCCCGCTGTTGTCGTCTTCCCCCTCCCATCACGTGGCTCGCGCTCTCGTGGCGGCGCAACACCGTGTTGGACCTTTGCTTTATTTGGCCCGGCTCTTCATGGGGTTCCCAAGCTCCATTAGATCCGCGAGCTTCTCGTTGGAGGTAGTTTGGTTGTCTGTCTCCTTCGGTGGCCGCCTCCTTCACTTTTTGTTCGTCCTTTCTCGTCTGTCTCTTCGGTGTCCGCCTACTTCACCTTTGCTCCTCTCTTGTCACATCTGCCCATCTCGTTGGCCTCTCAGTTCGTCCAGTCGCTCAGTTTGCTCACTCTGTCACTGCCATTCTCTCTTGCAACGCCGACGCGCCCGATGGAGGCAGCACATTCCCGCCGGGAGCCGCTGTGGGTGGCCCCAATGCCCGTGGGCGAAGATGGGACGCAGCGCATACGCAGTGTCTTGATTGCCAACCGCGGCGAGATTGCCTGCCGTGTGATTGCCACATGCCGCAAGCTCAACATTCGCAGCATTGCCGTGTACGCCGAAGAGTAAGTTTTTCTGCGTTGTCGTCTGGTCTCGCTTGCTGTTTGCCCTCTGTCTCTGCCTGTTTCTGCCTGTCTCTGTCTCTGCCTGTCTCTGCCTGTCTCTGCCTCTGCCTCTGCCTCGCTAACATCAACAGGGATGCATCCTCTAGGCACATCCGCGACGCCGACGAGGCCGTCAGCCTGGGCTCGGTGGACCGGCCCGAGGGCAACCCCTTCCTAGACATTTCGCTGCTGGTGGCGGTCGCGGTGGAGGCAGGCGCCGACGCGGTGCACCCCGGCTATGGCTACCTGAGCGAGAACGGCCGGTTTGCCGATGCGGTGCGGGCGGCCGGCCTTGTCTTTGTCGGGCCGAGCAGCCAGGCCATGGAGACGCTGGGCGACAAGCGGCAAGCCAAGGAGTATCTGGCGCAGCACGCGCCCAGCATTCCGCTGATTCCCGGCTTCACCGGGTCGGCGACGGGCGGCAACGCGGGCGGCGGCAGCGGCGTGACGCTGGCCGAGCTGGAGCGCGAGAGCGCCAAGATCGGGTTCCCCGTCATGATCAAGGCGGCGGCGGGCGGCGGCGGGCGGGGGCTGCGGATTGTGCGGACGGCGTCGGCGCTGGCGGCGGAGTTTGAGCGGGCGCAGTCGGAGGCGCAGCGGTCGTTCGGGCTGGCGGACTGCATTGTGGAAAAGTACATTGAGGCGGGCAAGCACGTCGAGGTGCAGATTCTGGGCGACCGCCACGGGCGCGTGGTGGCGCTCGGCGAGCGCGACTGCTCGGTGCAGCGGCGCCACCAAAAGGTGGTCGAGGAGACGCCGTGTGCGTGGCTGTCGCCGGCGCTGCGCGCAGACATGTGTGCGGCCGCCGTGGCCGTGGGCGAGCTGCTGGGGTATGAGGGCGCCGGCACGGTCGAGTTCATTCTCGACCTGGCCAGCGGGCGCTTCTTCTTTCTCGAGGTCAATGCGCGTCTGCAGGTCGAGCACCCGGTCACGGAGGAGTGCACCGGCCTCGACCTGGTCGCCCTGCAGCTGTTTGTGGCCTCGGGCGGCCGGCTGGCCAGCCTGCGCCGCCTCGACGCCATCGCGCCGTCTGGCCACGCCATTGAGTGCCGCCTGTGCGCCGAGGACCCGCTGCGCGACTTTGCGCCGCAGCACGGCACCGTGCGGCTGTGGAAGCCGGCCGAGCCTGGTGTCGGTGTCGTTGCCGGTGCTGGTGCTGGTGCCGGCGCTGGCGGTGGACCGGACGAAGGCGGCGCCAAGAGCCGCAGCAGCTCCGACACCGTGCGCTTCGAGACTGCCATCGGCACCGGCGCCGCCGTGTCGATCCACTTCGACTCCATGATTGCCAAGATCGTCGTCTGGGCGCCGTCGCGCGCTGCTGCCATCGACTGCATGGCCCGGACCCTGGCCCGCACCGCCTGTCTGGGCGTGGCCACCAACCAGCTCTTTCTGCAGGCCTGCCTGCTGCACCCGGCCTTCCGCCAGCGCGTCGACTACACCACGGCCTTCATCCCCACGTACCTGTCGACGCTGCTCCAGAACCCGTACGGCGCGCTGGCCGCAAAACACTGGCCCCCGGCCCGGCTCGCCGTCGTGCCCAGCCTTGTCCGCCGCTGCTGGCCGAAGCTGGCTGCTGCCGCCGCCGGAGGCCAGCATCGGGGCGTCTTTGCCAGCATCTCCCGCGGCTTCCGCAACCAGCGCTTTGACCGCGTCAACCAGCCCGTCGACATTGTGGCGGCCTTTGACGCCAAGCAGGGGCGCGTCGTCGATCCGCACGTGTGCATCTGGGCGGCCAACGGACACGTCGCCCACGTCGCACCGCTGCCCGTGGAAGCGGCCGCAGAAGCGCCAAGCCAGCAGGCGGCGGCGGCGGCGGCGGCGGCAGACGCAGCTTCTGCAGCACCCGCGGCAGCCGAGCCCGAGTCGGGCTCCACCGTCGTCACGCGCGCCCACAATCTGCTGAGCCGGTCGCTGCGCGCAGGGCCGCTGCCTGGCAGCGTCGCATCGACCGTCGACGTTGTCGGGGTGCAGAGCTATGCCACAGGAAAAGACGGCGACGCTGTGGCCGGCTTCGAGCTGTCCATTGACGGCCGCAAGCTGGTGGCCTATGTGGCGGTCTCGGGCGGAGCGTCCTCGTCGTCGACGGCGGCCCGCGAGCCCGACACCGGCGACGCCGTGCGCATCTACTGCCACCTGCCCGTGCTCGGCGGGCCCGTCGAGTTCCGCTGCTTCTCTGTGCTTTCGTTCTTTGAAAGCCAGCGCCAGGCCATCGACGGGCGCGCCAGCACGCAGGCTGCCGACACGCTGCGCGCGCCCATGCCGTGCAAGGTGCTGCAGCTGCTCAAGAAGCCCGGCGACGCCGTCTCTGCGGGCGAGGCCGTCATGGTCATCGAGAGCATGAAGATGGAGATTTCCATGTACGCCGGCAAGGCCGGCAAGTTCCAGTGCAGTCTCAGCGAGGGCGACGCCGTGCAGGAGGGCGCCCTGTTGTGTGAATTTAAATAGTCTGGGGGGTTACTGTGAATAGATTCTGCTAGAACCAGGAGCATTGTTGGGTGCTGTTGTAAAACAAATGGAAGAATTTCTACGGGAAACTTTAAAATTGAATTTAAATAGAAACACGGCGCGTGACTGTGACAGGGGCCTAGGCTGGCGTGTTGATGACGTTTTCCGCAGCTTCCTCTTTCGGTTCCTCTTTGCCCTTTGTGCTTTCCTCTTTGGCCTCCGTCGCGACTTCCACAGTTTCCAACTTTGCATCCTCTGCAGCGTCCTTGACCGCCTTCCCTCCCTCGGCCTCGTTGGCCTCCTTCGCTTCGCTGACGGCCACGCCCCCGTTGACTTGCACCTTTTGGATGTCGTCTACCTTGGGATCGACGATGCGCGGCACATGTGCAAACACAGGCTTGCCATGCAGCCGCTCCTCTCGCTGGCTGCGGCTTTCGCTCTGGGGGTCAAAGTATGCTGGGCGGTGAGCACGCAGAAACGGAGAGAAGAAGATGACGGAAAAGAAAAAGGACAAAGAAGGGGGGAACACTCACGCTTCTCGCCAAAGACGGTGGTGCGGATGCCGCGGCGGTTTTCGCGGTAGCGGCCGGGGATGACGCGGTGGATGGTGCAGCGGTTGTCCCAGATGGCGACGCTGCCGACGGCCCATTTCCAGCGCACGGCGTGGTCGTCGGCGGCGTGGATGTGCAGGGCGAAGAAGTCGAGCAGGCGGTCGGACTCGGGCTTGTGCAGCTCGGCGAAGCCGGTGACGAAGCCGAGGTTGACGTTGAGGGCGCGGAGGCCGGTGACGGGGTGGGTGCGCACGGCCGGGTGGTGGGTGTCGACGGGCGGGCGGTTGGGGCCGACGCGCCACAGATCCAGGATGGTCTCGTACTGCAGGCGCGAGGAGTGGACGGCGTGCAGGCCGGCGACAAAGCGCTGCATGGCCGGGCTGAGCGCGTCGTACAGGCCGTACGTCGACAGCCAGGCAGTGTCGCCGCCGACGGCCGGGTGCTCCTCCATGCGCAGCATCGAGTACGACGGCGGGTTCAGCTCAAACGACGTGTCGGCGTGGAACTCGGCCGACGCCCACGGCGTGTACTTGGCCACCTCGCGGTGGTCCTCGCGGCTGCCGCTGATCACCACGTGCCGCGCCGCCTTCTGCGCCGGGTGCCGGTCCAGCTCGCCAAAGTGCCCCGACACCCGCTCCTGCTCCGCCGTCGTCAGGTCCTGGTCCCGCAGAAAGACGACGCCCCGCTCCGCCACCAGCAGCGCCAGCTCGTCCAGCTGCGGGCCCGTCAGCCGCGACAGCTGCACGCCCGTCAGCTCCGTCCCCAGCGACTCCGTCAGGTCCGTCACCGCCGTCGCCGCCCCAAGCAGCGCCTTCTTCTCCGGGTCCGCAAACAGCGCCCGGTCCGGCGCCGGCGTAAACGCCTCGCGCGGCGCCTCCGGCGGCGTCCAGTTGCGGATCTGCGGATTGAACAGCGGGTGGATCACCGTCGGAAAGCCCGAGTCCGGCGACACGTGTTTGCGGCTCTCAAGATGCGCCATAGTGGGCAGACGGGAAAGGCAGAGATGGCAGATGGGAAAGGCGACGTTGGCAGACGGAAAAGCAACGTTGGCAGACGGGAAAGCGACGTTGGCAGACGGGAAAAGGCAGATGGCACAGCCTGGGACACTTTGAGATGGGCTTCTTGCAAACGCAGACCCCGTCCCGCCTATTGTTTGCCTTTTTGAACGCTGCGTGTCCGAGCATGCGTGGCCGATTCGGCGCACACGCTCGCTTCGCCGCTGATGGCGAGCTCGTTGTTGGCAATGGCGTCAGTCATCAGACGATAAGGTGCTCTGGCCGGCGATATGTCACCACACCTCAAAGGCCAATCGTAGACATGTCGCTGTGCGCGTTGGCGGACATGCGGGCATCCTGTTCACAAAGTGAGAGCGTCGCTGTATTCTGTTCACAAAATGCATTCATTCTCTCCTCGTCCGATACACTCACTTTTCTCTTCAAACTAGCAATTCGTACAGGTAGTTGCTACAATCTTGACTGAACGACAAAAAGAGCACACGAGTTAAACATAATACAGGAGTACAGGAAACTAAACAAATCAAAAAATAAGAATAAAACGGCTAACGAAAGGAAAACAAAAGAAAGAAAAGAGGGACAGTTTTTGTAAAGGACATGGGAGAAAAAAGAACAAAAGAAAAACAAAAGACAATCAAAACACGATAACTGAAAACCCGCAATTCCAACCCAGTTAAAACGCCACAAAAGACATCCCTACCGCCAGGACGCCCTGCCGGTTTCCATCCTCGCCAGCTCAGCAAGCTGTCTCGAGAAGGTCTTGCTTCTCAGGTCCGTGTTGCCATCCCAAAAGTGCCCTTTGCCCCCTGTTCCGTGACGCTGTCCCTCGGACTTGGGCATGCCTCGACTGAAAAACAAAGCCAGATTGACGGCCACAAGAAAAAACAACCCCCGAAAAAAAAGACAATGAAAAAAAAAAAAAAAAAAAAAAAAAAATATACAAGGACGAAACCGAAATCCCACTCTCTAGCCCCTTTCCTCAAAATAAAACCGGCCCAGTGCCCCCCCTCGGCTGCCTGCTGCGCTGGGGCTGCCCAAGCCTGTGCCTGCTGTGCTCATTGCGTTGGTGTTGGTGCTGCTGACGCTGCTGTTGCCGTTGGTCATGTTTCCGTCCGTTCCGGCATAGCTGCCAAAGCCGCCAAAGCCTTCGCCCTCGCGAGAGCGGCCATAAAGCTGCTGCTGCTGTTGTTGCTGTAGATAGTATTGCTGTTGTTGCTGCTGCTGCTGCTGCTGGTGTAGATGTAGCTGCAGTTGTTGCTGCTGCTGCTGGTGGGATCGCGGCCGCTGGGTCTCGCGCAGATTGCTAGGATGGGCCTGAACGCCAGCAAACTCACCACCGACACCGCCTACGCCCCCCGAGGGGAGTGACGGCCCGCCACCGCTGCGGTAGAGACCTCCGGCGACTGAAGCGTCGACATACACGTCGTCGTCTCGGTCGAGTGCAGCCGTGCCGCTGATGCCGCTGATTCCGCTAATGCCGTGGCCAAAGTCGGCCGTCGTGTAGTGGGCGGCGCCATCGATTCCCACAACACCATCCATTGTGCGAAAATCGCGGGCTGTGGCTGCGCCAGCAGCGCTGGTCGGAGACTCAAAATAACCAACGCTGCCACTGCCGCTGCCGCTGCCATCGCGAAGGTGCTCGTATGGCGATCGCACGTATCCGTCGCGCCGCATACCCATGCCCATACCCATACCCATTGCAGCTGGCGGCATTCCACTACCACCGCCGCTGCCGGTCACGCTGCCCATGACAGCCACGTCGCTGTACCCGGAGCTGGCGCGCTCCAGGCCATATGGCGCGAAGCTGCCGCCGACGCCATTGCCATTGTTGCCGTGGATGTTGCTGTTGTTGTTGTTGTTGTTGCTGTTGGCTGCCATCGCAAGCGCCGACGACGAGCCGGCGTGGCGGTGGTGGGGATTTGCGGCGCTGCTGCTGCCAAACGACGCAGCGCCCGTGGCCGACGACACGGCCGACGCCAGCAGCGGTGGACGCCGCTGGTAGATGGGCCCGGATATGGTGCTGCCGGCGCCTTCGCCGAACCCGACGAGGCTGGCGGCGCCGTCGTCGTCGCTCAAGCGGTCCTCAAAGCCGCCAGCCGACCGGCTGGCCGCATCGTCGTCGTCGTCCATGATGATGCCGTCCATGCCATCGTCGTCGTTGTCGCCGTCGCCTTCGTCGGCCCCCTGGCCGCGTCGACGCCGCCGGATGCGCCGCTGCCACCGCAGCCGCCACTTGGCGCGCCGGCTCGGCGAAGAGTCCATGTCGCCCCGCGAGCGGCCGTGGCTGTCGCTATCGCCGTCGTCGGCGTCGACGTCGACGTCGTCGTCGTCATCGTCGTCGTCGTCGTCGTCTTCTTCCCCCATCGTATCGTCGCAGTCGTCTATCGTGTCCGTGTCGCCGTCATCGTCCTGCGTCCGGCCCCCCACGCTGTCGGTGGCGCTCGCCGTGCCCACCGTGCTCATCTTCGTAATCGCCACAGGCTGGCCCTGGGCATCAAAAAAGGCCGGCGTCAGCGGCCCCGGAACCGCCATGGCAGAGAACCCGCCGATCGTCGCGCCACCGTCTCCTCCTACACCGCCAAGACCTCCGCCTCCGCCTCCTACCCCACCCCCTCCTCCGCCTGCTCCTCCTCCCAGCGTCGCTGTTGCAGGTGGCCAGCCCCCCATCCCCGCCCCGTTGTTTGCTGCTGAGCTGCCGCCGCCGCCGCCGCCGCCGCCGCCGCCGCCGCCACTTCCAATCCGGCTCCCGCCGGTCCCAGCGCTAGCCACGCTGCCGCGCTGGGCCGCATATGGCGCGCGGAGCATGGACACGCTGGACAGGCCGGTCAGGCGCGAAATGCGGTCCGCGCGCTGTTCGGCTTCGAGGCTGTTTGTCGATGCATGGTGGTGGTGGTGGTGGACGCTGCCGTTCCCGCGGGCATTGGTGGCGCTGCCGCCGAGAGAGAGCGGCGGAATGTGGCTGCCATGCTGGCCGTCTTTGATCGCCGTGGTCGACAAAGCAGACAGCGATGTCGTTGTGCTGGTTGGTGTTCCCCTGTAAAGGCAAAAGAAGCAAGTCAGCGTTGTTTTTCATCCTTTTCCCTTTTCTCTGTTCGCTTTCCCTTTTCTCTGTTCCCTTTCCCTTTTATCCTTTTCTCTATTCCGTTCACCTCTTCCATCCATCCTTTCCTTTCTCTCTATCCTCTTCCACTGTCCGGTCCCGCTTCATATCCCTGACGACCGGGCCGGGGTGCAAACTTACGGAGTTTCCGACGGGGTGTCTGGATTCGACGGCGGCTGAGGCAGGTTGATGAATGTCGGTTGCGCCGCCGTCTGCGACGCCGTCTGCGACGCCGTCGGCTGGCTCGACTGCGATGCCGGCGCTGGCGACGATGCCGCGGCCGCCTCGCTGTGCGGCATGGTGTAATGCGGGCGCGTCGCTTTTGCTCTCGTTTGCTTGAGTGCGATGAAAGAGAAGAAAATGGCCAAGGCCCGGTCAAGGTGGTGCGTCCAACGTATCGCTGCAGAAGAGGAGGAGACACATGGGACGGCGGTGAGATGGATGGGCAAATGCAGTGAAACACAAAAAGAGGACGAGAAATGTAGGGGAAAAAAAGAACAATTCTGGCTTCGTTTGCGAATGGCGCAGTGCTTCCCCGAATGGCCTCGCCGGCGCACAAGCTCTGTATTTCTGTTGTCAGCGATTGCTGCTTGGCCTTTCTCACGATGCGCGGCGAATGGACGTGGCTGTTGTGAGCTGTTGCGGTCGAGATGCTGCGTCGTCTTTGCGCTGGTTCGGTTGCTCGTCGCTTTGTTTCGCTTGCGATTTCCGGCGTGCGCGGCTCCTTTGTCCAGGCCTATTACTCGTAGGCAGTGAGTGCGTCCTGGAATGGACATGACGTCGGAAAGTGCAGGCAAGGGGGCGCTAAACAGCACGGGATTATGTCGTACGAGTGGTTCACCGTACGAATACAAAAAGGCACTAACCCCACACGGAGCGCGACGACAGCAGATCATCCGGAGGGTCTCGTTTTCTATTTATTCCTTTTTTATTTTTCGCTCAAAGTACAGAGTAAAACGAGTCGCTCAAAGTACAGAGTAAACCGAGTGATGAAGTGATACGTCAGTGGTATTTTTTAGGTGTAAAAGGTCTTGAACCTCTAGGACAATAACAAGTCCAAGTGTCTCGAACCCTTATAATAGTGAAGTGCCGCATTATTACATCCATCCTTGTTTTCCCCATCTTTTCTCTCCGCAGAAGAGCAGGCGCGCCAGCGCTGCGGGTCAACGAGGTGCACGGGCCGGGGCCCGGAGGGCTGCGAAAAAGGGACTTGGCTCGAAGGAGGTGCGCACACGTCTCTGGTGCATAGGAAGCTCGCCGTGGCCCACCAACGGTTCTGTGTCGGCGTCGCTCTCGTCGTGCACGGGCGGCGCAACTTTGATCTCGCCTGGGGACCGTTAGGGGTGGAAACAAAAGGAGTTGGGGGGAGAGGGAGAGGCAGAGACAAGTTTCCAACAGCAACAACGAATGACAAGACAAGTTTCCAACAGCAACAGCAAATGCCAAGACCGGGAGAAGAAGCAACAGCACTGGGAAAAGACGAAAGAAATCATCCTCACCTCGAGCAATCTCTATGGCGGAGATCAGCGGCAACACCAGCAGCAGCAGCGACAGCACCTGGCCGAAGCTCCACTGGGTCTCGCCGTTGTCGGCCAGGGCCACGGACGGGTGGCCAAAGGCCTGCGACAGCAGCAGCACGCGCACGGCGACGCCGATGGCGACGGCGCCCATGAGCAGCATGCCGACCACCTGGACAGCGCGGTAGAAGCGCTGTGCGCGGTTGTGCAGGTACCACGTGGCCAGGCCGAAGACGATGAGGTTGCCGGCGATGACGGCCACGGTGGCCAGGTACTGAAAGCCGCCGGCCTTGCTGCGGGGCGCCGCATCGGCCGCCGCCACCGCCGCGGCGGCGTCCCACACGCACGACATGGGCAGCGTCGGCGGCTGGCCGCGGGCCAGCCCCCGCAAAAGGTAGACGCCGAAGACGCAGCTCAGCGCCAGGTTGGCAAACATGAGGGCCTGGCGCAGCCAGCGCAGCACCCAGTCGCGCCGGAAGTCGTGCACCAGCGCCAGCAGCGCGGCGTTGTGCACCGCCGTCGACAGCATGCCCAGCATCCAGATGAGGAAGAAATGGTACGGCACAATGCTGCCGACCCGCGCCAGCCCCACGCACTGGATCCCGATGCCCGTTATGATCTGCTGATCCGAGTAGCTGTTGAGCAGCTTGCGCCCGATCGTCGTCAGCACCGCCGACAGCGGCGGCCGCGGCGGCTGCGGCGGCGGCGGCGCCGACTTGGCCGCCGCTGCACTGCCCATGGCCGATGCAAACCCAGACTGCGCCTCCTGCTGCTGCTGTCGCTGCTGCAGCCGCCGCTGCGGGCCGCTCTGCCACGTGTCCTGGAGAATCAGACCGCCACTGATCAACAGCGCAATGCCCGCGGTGATGATGAACGAGAGGAGCACCTGTGTTCTCAGTTAGCCATCTTTCTTCTTTTGCCTTTGCCACGTCTTCTCTCCTCTTTCTTTTCTGGCCTCTTCTTTGCCTTTTTTTGGGGTAAAAAAAAAAAAAAAAAAAAAAACATACTCCTGCTCCAGCGATGCCAGAATCGCTGGGAGTCGTGGCTGGCGCATTGGAGCAGTTGGTTGACATGGCGTGCTGCACAGAGGCAGAGAGAAGGAGTGAGGCGGAGAGAGTCGAGACAGGATTTGACTTGTAGGTTCGGTGTGAAAAGAGCCAGAGGTTTTTTCAAAGAGACAAAATTGATATTCAAAAATATATCACGAGACGATGCCCCCAGAGTCTACAGAGGAAAGAGCGGGAGACTCAGCGACACGGTCGTTCTTGCCGCAACTGTAACCATAGCCCACCGAAGATATTCGAAAATGGCAAAAAAAATTATAAAGAAACGACGACAGAAGAAGGACAAAAAAGCAAAAAAAAAGTAAAAGACACAAACGAGGTTTTTTGTGCAGATGCCAACCAAGAGGACGCAATCCAGCAAAATTCGTAGCGCTGCGGCAAGGCAGCGCTGCCTGTGGCCGAGTTGTTAAGCGCTGGCCATCATGCCCCAAGCACAAAGCACGCCGTGACTGGCTGAGAAGCGCCCGCGCTGAGACGTCGAGCAACACAACAGAAACCAGAGAAACAGAAAGCCAGAAGAACGGCACACCAATCGAACGAAGCCGGCTTCCTCTTGGCGAGTCGGTATCGCCTTTCAATGAATCCAAGACAGCCTGTGGTCTGCTGTCCTTGCGTGGCAGTGCAGCAGGCCCTGCAATTTCTACAATTTATTTGTTTATGCCACACTACTCATCCACACTTTAACGGTTAATACCTACATCGTCGGAGGTTTTCTTGTTGGCTTCGTTATTGCATTACAGTTTTTTTTTTTAATGCGGGTACATCAAAAGTAATCCTACGCACCTGGCAGACGCAGCCTCTTGGGCTCTCGTCGGCTGCCGTCTCCGTCGCTAGCATCCTCGATCTCGTCAGACACGATATTGTTGACAGTGGCAACAGACGTGAGCAGTCGCTTCCGCCGTCGGGCCGGACGTGGAGTCGTCTTGCTACTGCTGCTGTCCACTTGAGCCGTGGCGCCGGCGCCAGCAGCTCCAGCTTCGATTTCCGCCGCCTCGTCTCCAGCTTCGATTTTTGCCTCAACCTCGGCTCTATCGTGCCCAGCCTCCCGGGCTGCCTTTTTTCGAAAGCGGTCCCCGATCCCGTACCGCCTTGGTAGGCTGCCATTGTCGCTGCCCGTGCCAACGACGGCCGCTCTCGCCACCCCGTCGGCTTGGCCCTTCTGCCGCCGGGCTTTCAGCCTTGTTGCTGTGAGTGAAGTGCTTGTGGCGATGCTGGGCGACAGCGAAAGAGTCAAAGTCGGCGGTGGCGACGCAGCAAGCCGATGAGAGGCGTCGGCCGTGGTATCCGCAGCATCCACAGTATCCACAGCATCCACAGCATCCACAGCATCCACAGCATCCGCAGCATCTGTGGCCTGTGAGCCATCTGCGCCATCTTTCCTGCGTTTTTTCTGCTGCGGCTGCCGCTCCTCCCCCATGCTGAGATCGACACTGGCACCTCTCTTGGTTCCGTCCGTCTTGTTGGCCGGCCTGCCCCGCCGTCCATCGTCGGCTTCTTCTTCAACACCGCCCACATCCGGGTCATCTGGCGATGACGACAAGCGGCTGCCGGCGCCGCGCACGTAGTCCAGGATCGAGCCTCGTTTTGCTCTCTTTTTGGCGCTCGCAGGCTCGGCGGCCTTGCTGGCCAGCTCCTTTGCTGCTCCTCGCCCAGAGCTTGCAGCGTGACGCGTTGTACGAGCCGAGTCTCGCGCACCCGTCTTTACCGCGCTGGCTTCGACGTCTGAATCCGACACATAGCTTCCATGGCCGTCTGCCGGCACTCTCACGTTTGGCTTTGACTGTGGCTTGGGCTTTGACTTTGGCTGTTCTGCCGTGCTCTCGCCATCGCCGTCGTCGTCGCCCTCGCTCAGAGAATCAAATGCAAACTCGTCGCTCTTCCAAGCTGCAGCGACGGCTTTGCCCTTGCCTTTGGGGCTTTTGAACAGAGTCTTGCCCATCGATGCTTGTTGATCGGACAGTCGGTGTGGCGTCGGCGTCGCGTCGATCTGTCTCTTGCTCTGCTCGTCGCCCGGCTTACTGCTCTGCTTGGCGGCTGCGGCTGCGGCCTGCCGAAGTTCTTGGCGTTTCGCCGCTGCCCTCGCGGCTGGCGTTTGTGTCAAAGAAGGCGTTGTGCTGCCCGCAGCCGCTGCCCTACTGCTCTCGCCGTTTTTTGTTTGTGTCTGTGGCCGTCTTGGGCGGTCGGTGCCGGGGTCGGCCCCCGTCTCCTTGCCCTTGCCCTTCCCATCCACAGCTCTCTCCGATGCCGATGCCGATGCCGACGCCGATGCCGGTGGAGCTGCATCCGCCACCGCGTCTGTGGCGTCAAAGTCAAAATCCCACACCTGGCCCAGTTGCCGGTGCTCTTCGTAGCGGTCGACAAGGTATTGCGAGATTTGCCGCACAGACTTGTTCTCGTAGTCCGGCACCGCGCGCTTCAGCCGGCTCCACACCATTTCGCGCGCCGCACGGCTCCATTTCCGGCAGAAGGCCTTGTCCACGATGCAGAACCATGGAATCTTGCTTTCGCGGCCCGCCCCCGACGCCCGGATCGACTTGACCAGCCGGTACTTGTCCTCCGGGCCCATCTCGCGCAGCTGGCGCCGCGCCTTGGCCGACAGTTTGCGCGCCGTCTCGGGCACAGTGATTCCGTTCTCAAACGTTTCGCTGCCGAGCAGCCGCTTGTTGCTGGGCGTCGCCGTCGCCACTGGCGCACCTGCACCAGATCCCGGGCCGGGAGTAGTAGAGCCTCCTCCAGATCCCCCCGCGCCGGCCTCCCTCGCCGCCGTTGCTGCGGCAGCACATCGGCGCACGGTGTCGGCTCTCTTGTGCAGAGGCGTCAGCGCCGCCGAGTCCGGCGGCAGAACGATGTCGCCGCCCTCGCCGACGCGGTACGTCTCGCAGATGGCCGCCCATTTTCGGCGGCACTGCCACGCCGTGCGCTTGAAGCCCAGCCGTTCGCTGACGTCCTGCCACGGAATCGTCGTCCCCGTCGGCGGCTCCGCGGCAGCAGCATGCGGCTGTTCTCGCCCCTGGGCCTGGGCCTCGGCGGCGGCCTCGGCCTCGGCCGCTTCCCGGCGGCGCCGCGCAGCGTTCAGGTCCCGCAGGACGTCGCTGACGACGCGCGCCAGCTCCTTCTCCTCCTCAAACAGCCAAAACGAGTTCTGCACGTTGTCGCCGTACATCAGCCGCTCCTGCCAACGCTTGCGCACGTCTTCCGGGTGGCGGTTCAGCATGCCGGCCAGCTGTCGCCACTTGGTGCCATGCTTCTCCACCAGCGCCACCAGCTCCTCGTCCTGCTGCGCCGTCCACTTGTACATGGGCACAAAGTTGTGGAAAATCCGCCGGCAGCGCAAAATCACCTTGAGCCGCGGCCGGTCCGGGCAGGCCGCCGAGACGGCATCCCAGAGCGCCTTGTGCTTGGTCGCGTCTTCCTGCACCATCTCGTTGAAGTCGTGCCGGGCAATTTCCTGGTCTTCCATGTACCGTTCCGCCGCCTGCACCATGCGATGGACGTCTTCGCTCGAGAAGACGAGCCCGTTTGCTTTTGGCCGCCGCGCCGCTTGCGGCGCATCATCTGCATCGGCCTCCTTTTGACGAGCCCCCTTTACCGCTTTTGCCGCTTTTGCCGCTTTTGTCGCTTTTGCCGGTTTTGTCACTTTTGCCGCTTGTGTCGCTTCTGCAGACTCGCCAGACGGTTCGGGTTCCCTTTCCGCCGGCGTGTCGGCTGCCGCAGCGACAGGTGGCTCGTTCTGGGACTCTGTCGCTCCGTCTTCCCTATTTTTTGCTGCCGCAGCGACAGGTGGCTCGTTCTGGGACTCCGTCGCTCCGTCTTCTCCATTTTTCGCCGCCGCGGCTGCGTCTGCTTCGTCTCCAGCCTGATCGAAGAAGGTCGGCTTGGCCGCCTGCTTCTTTCGGCCACGCCCCTTTGCCGGAGAGGCAGCGACGGTGCTGGCAGGCGCTGGTGGCAGCTCGCCAGAAGCGTCCAACGCAGATTTGTCCGTCCCCTCTCCGTCTCCCGCTTCCTGCCCTCTCTCCTCATCCATCCTACCCTGTTCGCCGTCACTGCTGCTCGAAACTGCGTCGTCCATCAACGCAAAGTCGGTGCCTTGGTCTTTCAATGATAGCAAATCGCCGTCTGGCTGCCTCGCCTGCAGGCCGCTATCTTCCAGCGCAGCTGGCTCAGGACTCTCGCTCTCGTGTATGCCTTCGTCTGTGGCCTTGACGCTCTCGTCATCGTCACTGCCGTTGCCGTCCTCGCTTTCGTCAGGGTCCGCTTTCACGTCGCTATCGTCTAAATCTTCCCCTTGGCTGTCTGGTCCAGGCTGGTATAGTCGACGTATGCGCCGGGCACCGGATTTGCCTGCTGGTTTTGCCGTCGGCCGGCCAGACGCCTTGACTTTTGCGTGGGCCCTTTTGGGGTCTTCCGCTGCCACGCCTTGACTCTCTGTCTCTTCCTCCTCTGCTTTGGCTTCCTGTACATCTTCTGGCTCGTCTCCGTTGCTTTCGCTGTCGCTGTCGCTGTCGCCGTCATCGCTGCTGCTGTCGCTGCTGCTATCGCTGCTGCTATCACTGTCGCTGTCGCTGCTGCTATCGCTGCTGCTGTCGCTGTTGCTGTCGCTGGATTTGTCGCTATTGCTGTTTCTCTCGGCATCGCTGTCGCTGTCGCTGTCGCTGCTGCTGTCGTCGGAGTCTTCTTCGCCGCCGCCGCTGCTGCTCGTGCCGCTGCTGCTTGTTCCGCTGCTCCCGCGTCGCCTCTTTTTTGCGCTTCCGCTGTCGTCAGACGCGTCCCCCATCTCCCGGACACTGCCCAACATATCTTCCTCGTCCGACTCGCCGCCTTCAGCCTTGAGGTGCTGCTCTGACACATCCTCATCCGATTCGGCGCCACCTTCGGTTTTAATGTTATCTACCGCCGCATCCTCTGCCTCTTCCTCCTCCTCCTCCTCTTCTGAATCCGAGTCGTCTGAATCCGAGTCGTCTGAATCGCTGGAGTCGCTGGAATCGCTGGAATCGCTGGAATCGCCAGACGACGAGGATGCGCTCTCTTCGTCGCCATCGTTGCCGGCGCCGCCTCCGACGCGCCCTGCCTTTACAACACCAGCCTTCGCAGCGACCTCGTCGCTGCTGCTCTCGCTGTCGCCATCGTCTGAGCTGCTGGAAGACGACGCAACAGACGAGTCGCCGCCGTGTTTTCCAACGCCCATGCTGAAGAGACGTGAAGATGAATGGCCCTCTCGCCGGTTCGGACACAGGATGGCAGAAGGACAAAACACCAAAGTCGAGGTGCGGATAGCAGAAGCTCAGAACAGAAAAGGGCAAAACCGGCAAACTGTAAGACAAAGAGAGAGAAAGCTCTGGACATCAGGCTCCTGGTCCCACTCTCGTACAAGAAGGAAGCCTTGGGCGCGTCGAAAAAATAATTAAAAAAATTGGGAAACCGCCCCGAAAAATGACACCAACACCAGGTCAGCTGATCACATGTAAAGTCGCGCCTCTGGAAGCCATTGCCTTTTTACGCGTTGTTAGTTAATAGCTTTGAACAGTCGCCCAGTACTTAATACGTCGTATCCTTACTTACTATCACCAACTGCACCTTGCCATGGACTTTGTACTCGAATAATTACTCGTAGATCTTCTATGTAGCCTACATTGAAAACGACACTTTTACGCCGTCTTGTCAACTACACGTTTCTTCGAGTCTTGCACACACATGTCTACTACAATTCCTAGCAAAGCTGCTACATAGCTCCCTTACCCAGGACATACCGAAAACCCACAGATGAATCTTAAATCTGATGTGTCCTCCCCCCCCGCCCCCCCATCAGCCACTATTCTCTTCCTTATCAAAATTTTAAACGGCGTCACCACCAGTGTTGCCAGTCACACGGCATGATGGCGACGAAGCCAGGGCAGTTTCTGCCGTCTCTGGCGGCGGTGTTGCCACGGGCGAGGAAGGCCAAGGCAACAGCAGCGACGATGGCATCGACGAAGGCGGCTCGGGGACGGCGACATCCCCAGAAGCCTCGCTGCCTTCTGCTCTATTTGCGCCACCATCTGCTTCGCTTCCAAAGCAGTCTTCTGTGAGGTTTGTGGCCGCGTCAGACTCGCTGCTGGCTTCGGCGAGAGCCGTTCTGGTGGTGTCCAATACACACGAGTCCGGCCGCCCTGGCGCCAAGGCCGAAAGAGCCGCAGCGGCGCCCATGGGAAGCGGCGGCAGCGGAGTGTCCGGTGGAGGGCTTTGGGGGCCACCCCAGTGTTGCCAGGGGGAGGTCTGAGAAACAGCAGCAGGCGAGACGCAGCTGTTGCTCCGAAGCCGCGTGGATGATGCTGCCAAAACAGGCGTCGGGCCGGCGGTGGCTGTTGTGGGTTCTCTTGCAGCTGCAGCCGTTCCTTGGACGCTTGCGCTTCGCGTGTCAAACGTCGTCGTCGTTGCTGTGCGCGGCCGTTTGATGGGTGGCCGGATGGACAGCAGGTCCCACATCTCTTCTTGCGTCAGCGGTGTCTTGTTGCCTTTGCCCTTCTTGGGGAACCCGTGGTCGCTGCAGCCGTCCAGCTGGGTAATTGTGGTATCGCTGTTCCGGGCGCGGTGGTAGGCGTCGGCACCGCCGCCACCCTCACCCTCACCCTCGCCGTTGCCGTCGCCGCCGCCGTCGCCACTGCCCGACAATCGCACAGCTCTCGCGCGGTCGCCGGCGTCCCGCAGGCCCATGGACGGCTTGCGCGACAGCAGCATCTTGCCGGTCCCTTTTTTCAGACTGGTCCATGCTCTGGCAAACGACGGGAACTGGGAAGGTGCTGCAAGGTCGTTGCCTTCTGGGGGCGTCGTCTGCTGCTGCTCCTGTCGTCTTTCTAGCTTGGCTTGGCGGGCAGCCTCGCGGGCGACGCGGGCAGCCTCCTGTTCGCGCATGGCTTTTTGCTGGGCCTCCCGGCGTTCGCGGTCCTGCCTCTCCACAAGCTCGCGAAACCAGGCTTCGCGCTTTTCGCGATTGGCTTTCGCTGCTTTCGGGCTGAGCATGCAGCTCCCGCTAATGTCGGTGGGCACTTGCGGCAGCCCAAAGTCCGCCAGCGTCGCGAGCGGCTTGCTGTCGGCAGAACTGCGGGCTGATGCAGCGGCGGTGCCCGTCGCTTTGGCCGCTGTTCTCGCTTCTGCTGCAGCAGTGCTGTTTCTGTCAATCCCCTCTCCGCCTTCTTTTTTGTCTGGAGAAAGCCTTGCCGTGAAGACTGGCTGGCTGGCGGACGAGCAACCTCTCTGCCTCGCGGCAGCAACAGAGGACACTGTGCCGTCTTCGTCGATGCTCAGGCCTGGCTGTGTGAGGGATCGCTTGTGTCGCCGGTACGGCCGGCCCGAGTGGCGTCGAAGGGCCGCAAGCAGCCTGGCCGGCTGCGGCGGCTGCTCGGGATCCGCCGTTGACAGTCCGTTGCTGCCGACACTGTCAAGGCTGTTGAAGCTGTTGAAGCTCGTCGACGTGCCGGTCAAGCTGCCGCCGCAACCGCCGCCGCCCCCGCCGCCCCCGCCGCTTGTACTGCTGGCAAAGCTGTTCTGAGTGCCGCTGGCGGTGGCAAAGGGGCTAGCTGTCTTGTTGCTGTTAACTTCTTCGTCGTGCTGCCCCACCGTCTGCTCGTGAGTTGGCATCTGTGACTGCTGCGGCGGGAGCCCTTCGTTGTCGTTGTGGTGGTGCTGGTGCTGGCTGCCTTCGATCTCTGTCTTTGCGGCGAGAAGCAGCGACTGCCGCTGGAACAGCTTTTCATTGAAGTCTAGGTTTTTGCGCGACTCCGACAGCGGCACTTCAAAGGCCAGCCGACCCAGCCGCGGAGACGCCGATGCCGCTTTGCTGAGCTTTGCCGGTGCCGGCTTCTCGCTGCTACCACGGTCCGTCGCGGCCTCTGGCCGATATGCCGTCGCCGTAGCAGCCTCGCCAGAGCCCTTGTGGGATGCAGACGTCTGGCGTTTTCGAAAGGGCAGCAGCGACTTGGCATGTGGAGCTGGCGGCGGCGGCGGCGGCGGCGGCATCGGTGTTTCCGCTGTGGTGTCAGATGCCAACGACGACGGCGCTGGCGATGATGTCTTTGCTGGCAACGTTGACTTCGTAACCGTCTTGCCATCTGCATCGGGGTCCGACTAAGCCCCAACTGCACATGGCATTGGCATGTGGGCAGAAAAAAATGCAGTTGCTGGAGTTGTTCTTGCTGTCAGATCACTGGCTTCTGCGTTTCTGCTGCCGCCGCCCATCTGGCCGGCGGCCCTGTTGCTCTGCAGATGAAACATGGACGCGGACGACCCGGCCGCTGCAGCGACGCCAGCCACCAGCCGGTTCACGGCATCGCGGCCGATCCTGGAACCAAAGACGGACCTGCGGTCCTCGTTGTCGCCGCTCCAGAACCAGTCTGGCGATGGCGGCCTCAGCTGGCACGGTCGCCCAGACCGCTCAGCCTCGGCCTTTTCCAGCAAGTACTCTCTGGTGTACTGCCAGAGGTTCTCTTTGGTCAGTTCAAGGCACGGGTGGCTAGCGGCGCTGAAGCTGTTGTTGTAGCCGTTGCCGTTGCTAGTACCCATGCTTGTCTCGCATGCTGACGTCGCTGCGAAACTGTCGTCTGCATTGCTTGCGGTCGTACCAGCACTGACCCCTGTTCGAGCTCCTTCGTCCAAAAAGTGGACCGTCTTGGATGGTCGACGCACCCCCGTTGTCGGTCCGCTGGACGCTGTGTCCTTCTCTTGCGCTCTGGACCTGGCCAGCAGTGCGTCTGTTGATTTCCAGCTTGCTTTGGCCAGTCTAAGGCCCGAGTAAGGGGCCCGCTTGGCTTTGTCGCCGTCAGTGCCGTTGTCGTTGTGGTTTCCGGTGTCGCTGCTGCTGCCGCTGCTGCTGCCGCTGCTGCCGCTTCTCTTGTTCTTGTCATCGTTCATTATTGTCCCCTGAACGACACCAGCTCCGTCAGCACGGCTGCGTGCTCCGTCGGCAAACACGTCTTCTAGCGCAGGCTGGTCATGGCGACTGTGCTGAATCGGCAATGTCGACGACGCGAGGGATGTCGGCGGTGACGTCGTTGCAGGCGGAGGCGTATCATTTTGGCCTGTCCCGTCGTCGGCTGTGCACACCTTACCAACTGAAATACCGCAGCCTCTGTCCTTTTTACGAGCTGTTGCAGGGAACTGCAGCCACTTGCCCACTCGCTCGCCGTCATCTCGCCTGCTGGAGAACCGCAGGAGTGGATGCACCATAAGCTCGGAGAAGGAGCCCGGTGGCGAAGCGAGCGATTCTGGGATGGACGGTGACGGCGAGTCCCGCACCGGCGTGTTCTTGAGAATGGACCTGATTTTGTCCGACTGGACGCTGCCGTTGGTGCTCCGTCTGCTGTCCGGCGTGGTTGGAACCAAAGCTGGCTCTGGCCTCGTCTGCCAACCATGGCTGGACATACCAGCTGCCAAGTGCGGCGGCCGGACCTGGGGGGAGGTTTCGCCACACACTTTGTCATATGTGCAGCTAGCATAGTCGAGCCGATCAAGGTAGATCTCCAACGCCGGGCGGATCTCGTCTGACCAGCCGCCGTGGATGTTCACCATCGCTAGCATCCTTCTTTTGATTGAGAAAGCATCCACAGCGCCATTGTCGTCCTTCTCACTGCCGTCCTCATGCAGTTCTTTGTCGCCCTTTTTGGTCTTTTGTGTAAGGGCGAGAAAGACGCACTCGCGAAGAGCTCGCACTTCTTCCACGCGGATTGACGGGACCGGATACGACAGAAGATACGGTGGGAAGAGAGCATTCGTGATCTGCATTACAAACGCCGCACTGACGCCGACATGCAAGTGGTGGCATATGACCTTGGCTCGTCAGTGATGGTTCACAAAAGAAACGGCACGGGGAAGATGAAAGGGGTTGAAATCAGCAAGGAAATAGAAACGGTGAGGGGGGAAGGGGGGGGGGGGGGCATCAGAACGTCCTCAGACGTCAAAATGAATAAAACGCAGCAGAGAAAACGGTGCCAGAAACATACGCAAATTCTCGTGGACAGAAACGCGACGCGAAACGCAGCTTGTGCTTCTGCATTCATAGCGATGAGCGGCTCTATCGTATCCAGCACGGGATCCATGCGATGCCGCGCAAAGTCCAGCTGCTCCTCGTTGTGGACGCCCAATTTTGCCACAATGGATTCGAGGTCCTGTCGTCGGCGGCATTCCAGTCCCGTCAAGATGTCGATGGCCGAAATGGTCTCTAGGCTGTCCCACGCCACCGCAGACTCGTCGGGTAGAAAAACACGGTCCAGCAGCTCTTCGCGGAGCTTCGGCAGGTCGCTTCGTTTGGGGGCGCCAATGTCGTCCAGATGCCGGTGCAGGGCTGCTGGCATAACTTCTGCAGCCGCCATTGCTTTCTTCTGGGCATTTTGCGTCTTGAGAGCCGTCACCACCAAGCTCAACATGGACATGTTGTTGTCAAAAGACGCGAGGCGCTTTTTGAGAGCCGTCGTTTCGCCGTCTGCTATGTTGCTGCTGATGCTGCTGACGCTGCTGCCAGCGCCGACTTTTCCTTCAGACGTTTCGTCTTTGCCGTCGTTGTTGTCTCCTTGGCAAGCAGCCTCGCTCAGCAAGTCGGTGACCAATTTTTGCATGTCTGCATTGGTGGTCCAGGCCTCCAGCAGCTGGGTTGCCGGAGACGGCAGTCTGGCTGAGAAGAGAAAAGTAGGGAAAAATTAGATGATGAAAGTCTATGAGCTTACTGCAGAAAATCAAATGACTTACTAGGACATGGTCCAAACAACAGCGATGCCATTGAAATAATGATTTCGGCGAGCTCCCTGGTTGACACGGAAGTTTGGTCTGGTTGTTTAAAAATGAAAAATGTCGTCAAATAAACTGCAAATATGTAAATGTGATGAAAAAATTAAAGAAATAAAATAAAGAAATAAAAATTGATAACGAAAGATAGTCACTTGAACAGAACGGAAGGCGTATAATAAAATGAAGCTGATCATCTGCATTTCGCCGTGGTTTTGATATTTGAATGTTTTTTTTTTGTTTTTGTTTTTGTTTTTCTAATATTACAACATCTTGGGGTGGCTGAGGCAAGAAGCAATGAGAAGGGAAAATAACAAAGGAGTTGCCATTGTTCTCGAGTCTGAATAAGCCCAGCCTTCTTATTTTTTTTGCCAATATCATAAAGTCTCAAGAGCAGGAGAAGGACCGGTCATGCGTTTCCTCATCGTGATCTGTGTTACACGAGACTCTACCGGCTGCCAGACAAGTCGCCGGCTGTCACCAGCTGGTGAAACGGCGTTGAGGATTGGGCTGAGAATGACAATATTACGTCGTATTATCCATACACTCCTTAGCTCATAAATATCCTACTAGCGGCGCTGCTCTCTACCGAGCGGCCGCTGAAAGAGGGTACAACAATCGACCAGTATCACCTGAAAAGCAATCACGTGGGGCGTTTTCCCCCGCAAAATCAACAGCTTACGGCACTTTTGGTCAAACCGGTTTTTATTTGGCGAGGCTTGGCAGCTGGGCATATGGTAGACATCGCCAAGAAAAGGCCAAAAAACAAAAACAAAAACAAAACATACAATAGAAATTATTAAGATGAAATTTAAGGGGGTAATAATAAATAGCGGCGAAGCGTCTCCTCCAAATTGTGGCGACGCTTGTTTGATCCCCTTTTTTATTTCATCGGCCTCCCTCTGCTGTCAGCTACAAGTTTTGGGTTGCTCTCATCTGATGAGTTAAGGCTTCGGCCCCTAAGGAGCGGCCAGCCCAAAGGAGAGACTGAGGCACGAGAGCAAACTCGCTGCAAATTTTTTTCGGTCTTCATGACGCGGCGGTCTTGCGACCATGTTGGCGCAGTATGGACAAGCCTGCGGCCGGCGACTGACCAGGCATCTGCGTCCTTCGGCGATGGCGAATGCCCACGGCTGCACAGCCAGCGGAGGGGGACCCAGGCTTCGAGGTTTGCAGTCACTATCGATGTTGTTTGCAGGCGCGGCAGGGGCTGAGTGGAGGCCCGTGGCGCAAGCTCTGAAGGCAGCATCGCCATTGATCCAGCCGGCTGTGTGCACCAGAAGCAGCAGCAGCAACAGCAGCAGCAGCAGCAGCAGAAGCTACAGAAGTGGGCCCGGGCCCGGCGAGGGGCATACTGTCAAGAGAACGCGTCGTCGGCCTGTTCTTGGCGTTGGTGGCGTTCACGTTGGTGGCCGCTTGGTGTTTGGAAATGCGTATTCACTGCCGTTTTGGAGCCTCGACCAATCCCCGTGTTGCTGCAGATACGCGTCTTCGACGGCGACGGCACCCGAAGGCGGCGGCGGCAATGGGGTGCCCAGAGGCAGCGACAACGACAGCAGCAGCGGCAACAGCAGCAGCGGCGGCAACGACGGCGGCAGTGGGGAAAGCGGCGGAAGCGGCGGCCGGGGCGAGCCGTCGATCCCGTGGAAGATGGTGGAATCGGCGGCGGTGTCGCTGGCCTCGATTGTGATTCTGGGGCTTGGCTTTGCGGCAGCGAGCACGGGCTACCACTACTACTACAAAAGTCTGGTTCTGAGCAAGATGGAGCTGGCCTTTGCGCCGGGGGACCCGGTGCTGGAGCTGGCGGCCATGGGCCGCGGCATGCCGCATCGGCTGCCGGAGAGGCCGGCCGGCAACGACGGCGATTTCGTGGCGGTGTCCGGCACGGCGGGCGACGGCGGCGACGGCGGCGGCGACACGGCGGACGACGGGCACTACTGGATCCAGCGGCCGGAGCAGGCGGCGGTGAACCGGATTGTGGCGGGGCTGGAGCTGGGCCACTACCACCTGTTTATCGGCGAGAAGGGCACGGGCAAGAGCAGCATGCTGCTGATGGGCATGGCGGAGATCAACGGCGAGGGCGTGGCCATGTTTGACGCGCACGCGGACCTGGAGATCTTCCGCATCCGGCTGGGCAAGGCGCTCAACTACGAGTTCAACGAAGACTACATTGGCTCGTACTTTAGCGAGCGCGGGCCGCGCGACACCACGGCGCTGCTGGACATTGAGCGCGCCCTCAACAAGCTGGAGAAGGTGGCGCTGCGGCGGCGGCGGCGCCAGATGGAGGAGGCGGTGGCCGCGTCGCGGGGCCTCGCCAAAGAGGCCAAAGAGACAAAAGATCGGCCCGGTGCTGCGTCGGGAGGCAGGCAGCTGCCGGCTGTGCCGCAGCCGCGGCCGCTGGTGCTGATCATCAACCAGATGCACCTGATCCGCGACGACGAGGACGGGCGCGACCTGATCGAGCTGCTGCAGCAGCGGGCCGAGCAGTGGGCGGCGGCCGGCCTGGTGACCATGGTGTTCAACAGCGACGACTTCTGGGTGTACGAGCGGCTCAAGCAGCTGGCGGCGCGGCTGGAGATCCACAGCATCCAGGACCTGCCGCGGCCGCTGGCCACGCTGACGCTCAAGCGCTACCGCCAGCGCTACTTTGGCGAGCACGTCGACGACGCCCTGGCCGACGCCGTCTTCGCCCGCGTTGGCGGCCGCCTGACCTTTCTCAACCGCGTCGCCCGCAGCCACGACATGCTGGCGACGTGCGACCGCATCGTCCAGTCCGAGAAGACCTGGTTCCTCAACCAGTGCTGGATCCTGGGCGCCACCATGGACGACGACGTCATGGACCAGCAGAAGTGGGCCTCCGCCGCCATGACGCTGGCCATGGCGCTGGTGGACAAGGAGAAGGAGAGCAGGGAGAGCAGGGAGAGGGAGGAGAGGGAGGAGAGGGAGGAAAAGGAGGGGAGCGACGGGAGTGACGAGAGCGACGAGAAAGAGCCGAAAGAGAAAGCGGCGGGGCAGAGAGAGCACCACGACGGCCAAAACGGCCAAAACGGCCAGGTCGGCCAGGTCGGCCAGGCCAGCCAAAGTCACAGATCAGCCAGCGCCGTCGCCGATGCCCTCCCGTCATTTGCCCTGCACGAGGCCCAGCAGATCATGACACGCGTGGACTTTCTGCGCGAGCTGGACCGCCGAAATCTCTTCACCATTACCAGCCAGGCGCGCGTGCGTGCCGCCTCCGTGCCCATGCAGGCGGCCATGCGCGACATCTGCGGCGCCCCCGGCTTCCGCGAGTATCTGGCCGCCACCCTGCAGCGCATTGCCGACATTGAGAGCCTGGGCCGCACCCGCGAGCTCGTGGCCAAGGACCTGGTCCTGGGCGGCCACTATGAGCTTGCCGGCATCCCAGACAGCGCCGCCGGCGACGGCGGCATCGGCCGCCTATGGAAGGGAGGACGCAGCAGCAGCAGCGGCAGAAAGGTAGAGGTTCGCTTCCGCGGATGGAGCCCTCACGAACGGCCACCTCGAGATCCGCCAGACAGCGAGTAGGCGCCGGACCAGCCAACAACAACAGCTGTCAATGTCCCATTTAGAACCCGCCGAGTGCTGCGGTCTTCTTGGGGTTTGCTTGTTTTACATTTTCCTGTTTTTGCTTCTTCCTCTCTTTTCTCACTCCTTCACTTCTTTTATTGCCGCCTCAGCTGCCCCCCTGTCCACTGCGTGGCCTCGGCTTGTTGAGAGAACGTCACACAGCTCCACATACGGACGACTACGACGTACTGACATGTTCTCTGTCTCACCCTACCCCCCCCCCAAAAAGGCCTTGTCTGCATGTCTCGCTACGACCCATCCTTTCATTGCATTTGTGAAAATGGCTTCCGAGACACAATGGCATCTTCTCATCTTATCACCTTCTCCCATCTACGGAGTACACGGGCCCTCAACCTCAGCCCTCAGCCCTCATCTCTCATCTCCACCGCTGTCTCACTCTCCGGGCACCATCGTGCACAGGTCGCCGACGTGGCTTTCTGTCAACTCCCTGCCATCCTTTCTTCACCGCCAAACCGAACCACAAGACACACACCCTTGCCGCGGCGGCTGCGGCGTGCACGACGACCTCTCTTTCCCGTCTTTTCATTCGTCGTTTGTTTATTCGTTCTGGGCACCCTCACGTCCCGTTCGAGCTGTACGAGTACGAGTATCCATAGATCTTTCCACTAGTGCCTTTTCTGCGTGGTTCCATCCCTGGAGCCCCGAAAGATATGCCCCAATGTTTGTCTCTCTTGCTTTTCCGACTTCGTCACACTTCTCCCACAAAAAAAGTCACCCTACGGTATTACATGTTTTTCTTTTTTTCATCTGTTGCCAAAGCGGTAAACCATATGAGAGACAACACAGCCCTGGGCCACATGCCCCAGCCCCAGACAGGCGGAAAACTTCCGCACTTGTCCACACCAGATAGCCTCAAGATAAGAATTAAAAAAAAAAAAAAAAAAAAAAAAAAAAAAAAAAATGAAAGCCAGACGTAGAATATTGCTTCTCGGATGATTTGCCTTTTTTTTGTGCTTTACCGCTTTTTGTGCCCATGGCCTCGTCGCTATGCAGTCAACCGATCGTATTTCCTTCCCTTTTGCTCACTAAAACCGTGCCCCCCGTACAAAAAATCCGTCCTCTCGACGGCACCCAATGTCATGCGGAAGGCTCAAAACATCGCCTCGCTCCAACTCGAGACAGGCCTGTTCCGATCTCGCTTGGACTTGCCCGTTGTCCGTGCGCCCCCTCCAAAAAGGTCGGTGAGCATCGGTGAGTAGGCAGTCTACAAAGCAAAGTTGACCAGTAAACTTGAAGCGGCTGAGGATGCGGTATTTTGTTCAATCCGGTCTTAACGGACGGGGTGTGGTTTCTCATTGGAAAGCCGAGTTTGCAAATAGCTCTGCACGAGCAGTTCAGCTCAAGTGAAAAGCTACTCGTAGGAGGGGGGGGTGTGGGGCGTTGAATCTCAGGTGAGAAAAAAAAAGGGGGGGACTTCGACATTCACACGAGTACGAGTAGTACGAGGCGGCCGTGATGTTTTCAGGTTTAAGCGACTTCGCTCAGCTGGCCACCTCATCTAAAAAAAAACAAGAAGAAGAAGAAGAAGAAGAAGAAAAGGCTCTCGCCCTCGGTCAGGACTCTAGTTTCTCTTGTACCGGTCGTCCTGGTGGATCGCCCGCCCCTTTTCATTTATTCTCGAGATAGAACTGCTGCTACGACGACTTCCAAAGGAATTCTAACAAGAGAGCAGTGAATGGCATTCCAAGGGTTGTCTCCAAGAACGGCTGGATGAGGGACATATGCGCCTTGAAATTATACACCCATCGCGGAAATATTCGCCGGTATTTCACGTCGGCATCACGACGACCTTGTTGCTCTCTTACCGGGTGTTATGTGGACCAAAGTTTGAGTTCCGCGCAAAGCATCGGCGAGCTGATTTTCTGTTGTCTGTCTCGGATCAAGCAGGCACAACAACTTCCAGGAGAGCCCCGACTGTCCAGCGAGCTGCCTGCCGCACGCAGCGTCTTTCTCTTTGAGAGGCAGCTGCATTCGATTAGAAACAAGAAAACAGCCCCTTGAGAAGTAAGACGTATCCATAATACTCCGGACGAACTACTCTGGTTGTAAAGTTACAGCATCAAAATGGTTCTTATTTGTCAAGACCAGGAAAAGGGGGTGAGGAGCAAGATGCATTACGGAGTGCTCATACTTGGTCTGATGGAATGAAGATAGCCCTTGCTGACAGCCTCGCTTCTGCACAGCTTGGCAAAAAAAAACTCTTGCATTTGGTGATGTACGAGTAAAGGGACATGCAAAAGCAACTCGTCTCGTTACTCCATACTTTGTCGTATGTCGTATTACGTCGTACAAACAGGGTAACTGCGACGCGATACGACGTTCGACGTAATCCTCCGTACTCGGATCCATTCGAACCTCTGAGCATCAACACGAGCTGTGGGGGTGTGTTCGACGTCGTAAGTTGTATCCCATACTCCGTATTACTCGTACTTTTGTACGTCGTATCGGTTTTTTCCCTGATGGGAAAGGGGGTAGCAAACAATCAGGTTGAGACCGGGGATGAAAACAGCATGGTTTGTGTGTTCTGAACATCACATTTGGCGGGTGCTGCATTTACCTATCCATACACCCTGGGGTTTGTTTTTAAAGCACTGGCCGTGTTAGCGTATGTACTCACAAAATTGTACTCCGTACTCCATATTAATCCTCTGTACGGTGTACCCCAAGAGCTGGATTACCTTTCTAGGCAAGCCGAGCCAAGCTGCCATGGGTGGTGACAACGACCTGCTAACTTTCTTGAGCATTGCGAAATAGTGCAACAAGGCCAGTACGGAACAAGCACCGGGGCAGGGATTGACAAACGAGCCTTCCCCCATGCAAGAATTGTACTTAATGCTACCGAGTAATACTCCGTACGTCGTAGATACGTACGCTCCCCCACAATGCCCATTCGAGCTGTTCTTTTTACGTCGTTCCCCGCACATTGAGACGGGAGAGGAGGTGCAATTAGAGACTCGACTTTTTCTCTACGAAGTCGACAGGAGTACGGAGTAAAGTGGCTTGCTTTGTGGTTCCAGAGGTTGGCGACGACATGCAGTGACGACGGCTGGAAGCACTCGGTGGCCGCCGAATTTCAAGTCGTCCTGGGCTTGCAGATCATGACTTTTATACGTGATGTATTTATTATACGAGTTGTGGCCAAGATCTCACGACATTACGACACCCCCAAAAAACACTCTGGAAATAGCTCAATGCATGCGAGTATCGATAAAGCTCACGATGCATGTGTATTGCAAAGTCGTCCCTCCTTCCGTCGTAATAATACGTACAACAAACATATCAAATATTGTTTTCTTCCGTAGCTCCACAGAAGAGTTGGAAGACACATTGGAAGGCTAATAGGTGAGTGGAGCCAGCAGGACTGCGACCCCCGCCTCAGTTCGATATTGCACCATCTTTCATTCCCACAAGCGAGCTCTCGGCCCCGGGCCTGGAGCAGGGGAACGGTGGCAATGTCCTGTTTTGCTCTCGTGGTTTTTGTTGCAGCCTGCTCCAAGGTCGAATGTCATCCAGCTCCCGAAGCCGACTTTCGGTGCTGAGAGGAAAACGGTCCAATCTGATTTGGGGAACGTGAGATGATGCTAGCGCTCCCCCACGCCAAAGGCTCCATTATCAACTGCATATTCATACATGCCGCTGAATTCCCAAGTGGACAAATTGAAGAAGCGAGTATTTCCGCTCGAGGCCGGAGCAAATAGAATGCAGTCAGATAGCTGCAATATCATACCTTTTTCTTGAACTGTGCACGGAGTACTCCGTAGAAGTTGTACGAACCATAAAATGTACGAGTAGATATCCTGGTATTATTAAGTCGTATGCATCTCGTCTGCTCGAGGAGAGGGCGGCGCCTGAGATTGATTGTTTGTTTTACGCAGCAGACCGGCAAGGTTTTAGCCTGTGGGGAAAGGTGCTCGAAAATTATTCGTATGTGTTCCTCGTCAGTGTCGGTTCTCTGCATGCACATTTGAGCCAAAGGCCTCAGTAGCCAGCATGCAGGGTCTCGCACATGGCGTAGGCCGACGAGAGGTCAAGAAAATTGCCAGCACTTTTTATCAACCCGGCAATTTGTCCACAAGCGGGCCCAAAGGTAGATCGAGCCAAGATACAGAAATCAAACCGCAGCCAACGATAGACTGACCGTTTCCATTTGGAGCTTTTACAAAGCATGACACGGCGACAAGACAGGAAAAGAAATACATGCTTCTTGCTGTGAAGCTGCATGCCAACCACGAGCATGTGGAAAGGCGCCAACTAAGGCAGATGGTCAGCAAATGCTGCAGGCCTGATGGCCAAATACAATTGTGGCTATCAAACAGAGCTCTCATAAAATCTAGTGGCTCTCCGCCACAGAGTAGTATTATCGCTTGTGACAAAACAAACCACTGACAGGTAAAAGCCTCATCTCTAAAACGTAAAGTCGAACGGGTCTTAAAGAGAAAAGCGTGAAAAGCAAAATCACTCTTGTCTAGCAAAACTGTCGTGTGCTATGAGGAAAAAGGATATATTTACAGAAAGGATGCAACAACCCCACCTTGTTGCCACGGATTGGAGGACCGGGGTAGCCCAGGACACAGCAGGACAAGAAGAGAGTTTCTAGGAACAGCGTCTCACTCATCCGACATATCCATATGTGTTTGAGTCTTAACCAAAGGGAAGGACAGGAAGGCACGACCCACAAAGAAAGGCTGATCACCCCGCGTTGGCAGGAAAGATCACTCCTATACTTCGCGTGGAATGTACGAACAAAGGTGCGCTCGGAGCAGACAAAGAGGGAAGGGGCCACCTCGTACTTTGTAGAAGGAAGCAACTACTCGTACCAGTAGACGATTAAAGTACGACGTAGAGAAGGTGTGATGGGGGGGCAGTTGGGGGTTCCCCATGCCTCGAGGATAATGAAACTAATTCAATCAGATAAAACAAACACAATTTGGAAATCGCGCGCCCACCACAGCGCGGGGCATGCAAGTTAGCTCTTGCGTTTTACGTCGTAGCTTTGCCAGACTCCACCGCAGACTAAAGAGACAACTTGGCGAGCCATGCAAGAAAATTGGCACCATGTACGTCGTAATACGTCGTACATCGTGTTACTCGTCGGGAGGAGTCGTGTCCAAACTGGATACTCCGTCTTCGAAGCTACGTGATACCGGTTCTTTGGTGGTGCAGATCAGCTATTTCGTACAGAGAAGCTGCCCTCTCGCAGCATGCGAGGTATTAATAATACGAGAGAGCACACGTTGTGACAGGTGGGACAGAAAGTGAGACAGGATCGCAATTCCTTCCAAAATCAAAGGCTTGCTCCTTCCTCTCATAAACAATATACGGATTACAACTGTCCTACTGCGTAGGACGAAGCAAAAGGACGTAATGCTCCGAAAGAACCCATACTCGTAGAAATACGAGTATGGATACTCTTAACGACGTACTCCTACTCGTACTGCCAACTTCTCCCTTCGGGTTTCCCATCAACACCTCACAATGACCAGACCGTGCCACTTATTCGCTTCTTTCGTACCTTTCCCCCGCACAGCTTGCCATTTCTCCACTACCAAAGAGCCACTATTGTCAGTGCTTTTTCCAATGCAACCTCTTCCCACTTCAGCTATCCGAACCCTGTCCATCACACTCGTGCTTCGCCAAAGTTGGGAACTGGGAGAAGGGGGGGTGGGGTGAGTGGTGTGTCTGCTGGGTTTTGTCTTTTTGCTCCTCTGTTCTTACCCTGTCCTGGCATTATCGTATTCCTCCTCTCTGTGGATGCCACCGCTGCACGATAGTTTCACGGGCCATATGGATATAACTCTACATATACATGTCTATGGGGCCCTCCACCCACCTTCGAGGCCGCTGATTTTTTTTTTTTTGTTCTGCATTCGCTTTTTACCGGCCTCAACCTTCGGGGCCTCTTGTGAGGTTCGGCCACTGGGCGAAACGTTTTCTGATATTTTTTGTCGAAACCCTGCCAACCCTGCATCGCAATCAAAATTGATTTGCGGAGAGTGTGCTCTCAAACCTTCTCTTCGCTCGCGGCGCTGTCGGTTTCGAGAAAGCCCGGCTTGGGAGACGACTTTCGCCGGCTTCACGCGACGCAGTCTGATATTTGGGCGAGGCTGAACCGGCGGCTCGCGACGCTCCTGTGCCTCTGCACTTTGCGGGCTTGTTCTTGAGCTGGGCTCCGCTTAAGGGGCTCGGGGCGGGCTTGGTTGGTCTGTCCGATTGTCGGTGGCCATTGTCAACAAAACTGGGCATCCCAAGTCGTCCTCGCCGGATCTCATCAGCTTTCTTGCTTTCTGTTTTTGCTTATGCCCTGTTGAGGCTGGCTTTCTCCACCTCTGGCCTCTTGTTTCATTCTCCCCTTACTTTCACATACATGCACTACTTGTACAATACATTACTCTCTTGCTCCTTGCTCTTTACCTCTCTGTCCGCTTGTCTTTTTCTGGTCTTGACATCCCACATCCCACGCCCTCATCTCTAGCCACCCCTGTTTAGTTTTAACACCCCCCTCCCCCTCTGCCCCCGACGTCCACCCTCAGGAGTGCGCTGCCAAACTCTTGCACAGAGCGGTTCTTGTACTGCAACCTTTCTGCTCAGCTTCTCCACATTCCTCAAAACCACCTTGCTACCTTAATGTGCGCGCAGTTCTGATGATATCAATGATCAGCGGACCAACCACACCGTTCGCCTTTGTCTGAGACAGCATCTGTCTTTCCCCCTCTGCCCAGACACATCTTTGTGCTTCTCGCAGCTGCGTCCTCTCTACATCTCAGCCAATTTTTATTGCTTCTTCGGTTCTAGCTTCCCAATTTCGTTCCCTACCTCTTCTCGTTGGGCCACTGGGGTCGGCGACCTCCTGCCCTTCTCCTTCCCCCCTTGACCTTTGGCTTTTGTCTGTCTTCCTGCTTTTATATCTGGACCACATTGCCCGTCGAGCCTTGATCTCTCTATCTTCTCGAATTCATTGTCCACTGTTCATCCTCCACTTGGGCATGCCTTTTGGACTAGTCTACCATGGATGGCTCTTTCTCGGTTTCGTCCAGCGATGCCACCAGCTCTTCCTGGGTGGACGCACGTGCTCCTGATTTAGATTCTGAAGACAGCAACTCGTCATCGCCTGCGCCAGGTCATCATTCAACCCGCTGGGTGAGAGCTGCCTCTATATCGAGCAGCCGCTCGACTCTCTTGTCTGAAACGTCGGCAACATCCCAACAGTCCGATGGCCAGCCTCGTTTCGTGTCCGCAAGTGACGACACCGCTGCAGCTGGAGGCGGCGAGACGGGTCAAGGCTCTTTTGAAGCTTCACACGCTAATTCCAATGCCAATGCCAACGCCAACGTCAGCGCCAGTGTACTTGCGGGCTGTGGTCATGAACTCTCAATGACATCGAGCAATTTATTTTCTGCCTACGACCCCGACGAGTCTATGGCGTGGCCATCTCAGGATGCACACCGTCACGCATCGCCCCTATTAGCCAATACGATTCCTGATCCTGCCAGTGCGCATTGCCATGTCCCTACAACTGGGGTCCTGCAGAGGTCTGCAGAAGAGGCAGACGAAATGCAATGGGAAGCCATTGCGGGCGAGCAGTTGGCGATCCCCAAGCTAGAGCCGCTGGACGACGACAATTTCTGTATTGGAGACTTGCAGGAAGCACCTGTGGACCAAACCTCTAGCGACGACGCGCAGAATGTACCGCCGTCCCGATTCCGACGCCCCCGAGGCCGCCCACGTAAGCTTAGCACTGTTCCGACAACGTCTCCTACTGTTGGCAAAACAGCCAAGGGCCGGTCCAAGACCGGTTGCATTACTTGTCGAAAGCGGAAAAAGAAATGCGACGAGGCGAAACCCCGATGTGAGTTCTGCTGATTTTTTTTTTTTTTTTTTGGTGCATGGCGAGCTTGTGTGTTCTGTTCGACCGTGATTGTTACTGATGCTGCTCCTATCCAGGCGCCAATTGTGAGAAGAATGCCGTTGTCTGCGAGGGCTATCCCGAAAAGCAGGTTTGGAAGAGCGGCAAGGAAAGGGCTGAAGAAGGTCAGTGATTGTGTGCTGTGCTCCCTCACCTCTTTTTCCTCTCTTTCTCTATCTTGTTGTCCCACACTGGGTCCTTCCCCTCACCCTCCTCATGCTAAAGAAATGCATGATGCAGAACTTTTGAAAAATCAACGCTTGCCAGTCATCACCATGCAGCCTATTTTTGTTGGCTTAGAAACGGCTGAAGACCGAATATTCTGGAAGCACTACAACGACCATCTCAGTGCTGTGTTCACAGTGGAGGGCGAGCAGCGGAACGCGTTCCAGGAGATGCTAGTGCCTCTGGCGACCCGGCACCCAGGCATGATGCATTCTATTTTGTCCCTTGCGAGTCGGCATCTTGACTACGACACGCCAAACGGTGCCAAAATCCTGCGGCGGAACCCCAAAGTGACGATTGATAGCCTGCTGCGCCGAGGCGAATATCACAGCAACATGGCGGTGAAAAGCCTGTATAAACTGGTGGGCAATCATGGCAGGGACGACGACGACGATCCCAAGCTGTCGCTGGCTGTGCGCTATGGGCAGATGCTTTGTCTGGCGCTGGAAACGCTGGCCGAGGGCACTGATTGTGGATCGCAGCGGTCTCACTACGAAGCATTTCTCTATTTGATCGAAACATCGCCGCCGGAAGACGCGGCCTACTACTCCTTTATTGTTGAGATATTTTTTTACCACATCATGGCGGACGACCTGCTCCACAAGTACAGCGTGACCGGCCTGAAGCGTCTTGCCGAAACAAGCTGCCAGCTGCCGCGGCCGATATATCCGCCGCGGCTCATTGGCATCGAGGACGGGCTGCTGAACCACATGTGGGATATCACCAGCATTGGCAACCGCGTACGTAGCAGGATGGCGTGCAAGGCCGAGCCGGCTGTGGACTACATCAGCCTGTATCGAGCGTCGGTAGTGGAAGGAAAGCTGCTGGATTGGCGTCCGCAATGGCCGGCGGGAGACAGCCGCGAACTGGTCTCGTTGCTCTACAAGCAGACGGCCTGGATCTACCTCAAGGTGACGATCTGCCCGCCGTTTGCTTCGGCCTCTGTCTCGCGGTCGGCCAAGCCTCAGTCGGGCGATGCTACGGCGGCGGCGGCGGCGGCGGCGGCGGCTGGAGCGCCGTCGTGGCGCCCGTCTACGGCGAGCTGCGTGTCGTCGCCATCGCCAACGCTGGAAGCCATGGTGCCACATGACGATAATGTCAACAACCCGCGGCGACACTCGATTGCCGACCCCAACATGGCCAGCGGGGATCTCCGCTTCCTGGAGCCACAAGCTGTGCAGCAGCAGCAGCAGCAGCAGCAGCAGCCGCCGCCGCCGCCTTTTGAGCAGGAGCCGGATTTTTCTTTTCCCCACCAGCAGGCGTCTGGGGACGTCGGCAGTCTTCGAGCGTCGCCGCCGCCGATCCGGCTTCCGTCCAACCACGACCCAAGAGTCGGCTTGGCCGTAGAGGAGGTTCTCACGATCCTCGAGGTGATGAAGCCGAGCGACCCGGCACAGACGCTGCTGCTGATGCCGTGCGTCATTGTCGGAACGGCCTGCTATGCGCCGTCGGAGCAACAGCGCATCCGCCGGGCCATTGGCGTGATCCACGGCTACACGGGACTCCGCAACACCCGCCAGGCATTGCTGGTGCTCAACGAGGTGTGGCGGCTCATGGCTGAGGGGGAGTACCTACGCGCCTGGGATTGGCAAACCGTAGCCAGTGGGCTCGGCGTGACCCATATGTTCTGACGGCATTGCTTTTTGTTTCTTTTTTGGTTCGATATGTTTTTTTACCATTTCCCTGACTACGTTTTGTTTTTTTCTCGTAGCTGTGGGTGGCTTTATGCCATCGCTTCTTTCTTTGTATGTCGTTTGTAGTTGTTCTGGATATTTGCATACGGGTTTGTTAGTTTGAAAAAATAAAACAATAAAAAAATAAAAAAAAAAATCACGAAAACAAGTCCGGACATTATTTTAAAGTCTCTTCTATTTGGCTGACGATTATGGCTCGTTGGCAGAAATGTGGCTCGTGCGACATTAGCATACATGCAATCATGATAGAAAATAGGGGTAGGTGAGAACGCAACCCGGGTGGTGTTGTGCATAGAAGCAGATCGGTTGCGTTCGATTTGGTTTTTTATTTTGTTTGATTCATTCTTCGTTTTTTTCTTTTCGGTCTTGTCTCTTGCCTTTCTTCGTTCTGCTCTTTTTTCATCCTCTTCAAGGAGATATTGCTCCGTAGAAACCAGCATGTCCTATTCCCAGTCCATTCCTGATCCATCCAATGCCGTTGGGTATTGCGGTATGCGTCTTGTGTTTCTGCATGCTGTTGCAGTGTGCTTTTTTATTCATTCTTTTTTTTTCGATCTCTCAGCGTTAGCTGTCTCCTCGGCGCTGCCTCGCTCCCACCGCCGCCCTCGCTCGCCCGGTCTACTTGCTGGCGGACACGGCGCCGCGCTTCTCCAGAATGGTTTCGCCGACGGGGCGGCCGCCGACAAAGCCGCCGTTGGCAGCGCCCAGGTCGTAGATGTGGTGGCCGCGCAGCCAGGTGGCGCGCACGCGGCCCTGGAAGGCGTGGCCGGCCCAGGGCGAGCAGCGGTTCTTCCAGCGCATGTCGCCGGCCTGCAGGGTCCAGCGGGCTTGCGGGTCGAAGACGCAGATGTCGGCGTCCATGCCGACGCGCAGGCCGCCCTTGCGGTGGGCCAGGCCGACCTGCTCGGCCGTGGCCTGGCTGCAGAGGCGCACAATGTCGACAATGTCGGGGACAGAAGCCGGCGAAGCCGGCGAAGCCTGCGAAGCCTGCGAAGAGCATGTTCCGGACGGCTCGTGCTTGTGCTCGCAAGACGGCGTGCTGGCCTCGGCCGCCTGTGCCAGCTGGGCCCGGCGCTGCTGTGCGGCCGTGTAGAGGATGGGCAGGCCCAGGCCGACGGAGGCGATGCCGCCCCAGGCGGCAAAGAAGTCGCCGGGGTTCTGGGCCTTGATGGCGTCTTCCATGGCGGCGGCGGCGGCGAGAGCGGCGGCATGCTCGCCGCCAGCGGCCTCGTCCTTTTCCTTTTCGGCGGCCTCGTTCTCGGGCAGGGTCATGTCGATGCCGGAGTCGGAGTGGCGCATGAGGCTGGCGCCGGCGGGGGCGTCGTCGAGGGAGAGGCGGCGGGCAGGGGCGGCGGCCAGATGGCCGGGCAGCAGCTTGAGCTCGGGGGTGCAGGGCGAGTGGTCGGAGACGACGGTGCGGATGACGCTGTCGGGGCGGGCCAGCTCGGCCCACAGGCCGTCCTGGTTGGCCTGGCTGCGGATGGGCGGGCAGCACTTGTGGCGGGTGTCGCCGTCGGCGATGGCGTCGGCGGCCAGGGCGAGGTAGTGGAAGCAGGTCTCGGCGGTGATGTTGATGCCGCGGCGGCGGGCGTCGCGCAGGATGGGGATGCACTCGGTGGCGGACAGGTGCACAATGTGCAGGTGCAGGCGGGGGGCGCGCGGCGCCAGCCACACAATCTCCTCGAGCGCACACGTCTCGAACACGGGCGGGCGGCTCTCGAGAAAGGTGCTGTAGGCGGCCAGGCGGCCGTGCGGCGCCAGCGGCGGCTCCGACGTCTGCACGGCGTCGCCCACCGAGTCGGCGATCGGCGGCAGCATCTCGGCGTGGAACATGAGCGTCGTGTCGGCGTCGCGCAGCACGTCCATGGCCCGCGCAATGTCGCGCGACGACACCGCCGGAAACTCGTCCACGCCCGAGTGGATCAGAAAGCCCTTGAAGCCGCGCACGCCCGCCTCGACCAGCCCCGGCAGCTCGTCCGCGTTGCCCGGCACCACGCCGCCGTAGAAGCCCACGTCCACCCAGCACTGGCCCCGGCTCGCCGCCACCTTGGCCGCCAGCCCGGCCACCGTCGTCGTCGGCGGAATCGCGTTCAGCGGCATGTCCACCACCGTCGTCACCCCGCCCGCCGCCGCCGCCCGCGTCCCCGTCCAGAATCCCTCCCACTCGGTCCGCCCCGGCTCGTTCAGGTGCACGTGCGCGTCCACCAGCCCCGGCATCAGCACCGCCGGCGAGTAGTCCACGTACTGCACCCGCCGCCCCGCAAACGCCTCCTTCGGCACAATCTCCGCCACCACCTCCACAATCTTGCCGCTCGCCGGCGACACCACCACCGTCGCCGCCGTCAGCACCAGCGAGTTGTCCGCCTGCGTCAGCACCGCCTGCGACGACACCAGCACCACCAGCTCCGGCCGCCCGTCGTCCCCCTGCGCCGGCGAAACCACCGTCGGTGCCGTCATCTTCTTCGTCCCGAGCAGGGCCCCCTGGTGTTGTGTGTTGTGATAAGCTTGTGATAAGCCAGCGCTTGCGTCTCGCTTATCAGATGCGATAGAGGGGGGCTGTAAAGCGGTCCGAGCGAGTCTGGACACGTCCGGGAGCAAAAAAAAAAAAAAAAAAAAAAGATAAAAGAAACTTGTGACAATCAAAAAAATCCGGGGACAGAGTGTCGGTAGCCCTGGGGAAAAGGTGAGAAGTGGAAAGGTCTGGCTGTTTTTACAGGCAAAGTGCTGCTGGCCCTTATGCAGCCGAATGCGAGCTTATCTTTCCGGGGAGGAAGGAACAAAGGAGGGTGGAGGGTGGACAAAGATAAGAACAAAAGGCTTAATGGGAAGGTATGGCAGCACGAGATAAGGGCAACGGTTGCAGGCCTTTAAAGTTGTCGTGTTACAGAGACAAAATCAAGCGAGTGCATAAGAAACAAAAAAAGAGCATCGACCACAAAGTAATACGGGACAGAGCAAAGAATCAAAACCATCGTCTGGCAAGCAGATGGATAGCGGCGCCACTTCTCGCAGATCCGGGGCATGGCTGGCATTTTAAAAAGAAAACCCAAGGGGAACACAAAAACTTCCGCTGATGCCGAGCAGCACCCGTGGCCAAACAGACAAGCGTACGAGGGTGCCGCCAGTCCTTCGTCTTCTTTGTGCATTTCGCGAACGAGTACCTGGGATCAAACCGGCTCGAGCGACCAGACTAGCAACGACCCGCCGCGCCACGATGAGATGCGTAAGGATACGACACACAAGTGCGGGTACGACGCACGAGTATCCATACCAGTAACTCGTACTAGGAAGTGCGCCATACTACGGAGTAACGGGGCCTCATTACTCTGTGCAATGCGAAAATCAGAAAAAAAAAACCGGGGCTTCGCTTTGGGACATCGCTGCCTCCAGAGAAAGATGCCGGCTGGCTACTATGGGAGAGCGGGTCAGGGGACCAGCACACCTGCTGCCCTTTTTCTCTTTCATTCTTTGCCATGTCAATGGGCCTTGGATCGAGCAATGCGGCGCTGTTGTGCTGTGCTTTTCGTCCTCCTCTGCCCTCCCTCCTCCCCCAACCCGACCCAACATACTCTCCCACATACGAGTCGTCCCGTTGCTATTCCCCCCGTCCCTGCATTCTGTCCCTCAGATAGTGGCAAAAGGGCAGCAACCCCCCCCAGAGTCACAACGTTTTTGTTTCTTATCGCCCTGGTTATTGGGCCTTTAAGCGGTTGTGCCATTGTATTCCTCCGTACTCTTCCTTATCAGAGCCCCTCCTGTTCTCGCCCTTGGCTGATCTGTGCGCTAGAACACTTTCGGCATGCTGCACATAATCCGGAGGCGGTATTTTTCACTGGTCACATTCTGGCTGCTGGCTCCACCAATCGGCGTACCTGTGTTGACGACCTCAGAACGCTTGGCCGGCGTTCTGCGATCGCTTGGCCTGTCGGGCTTGGCCGGCCAGGTCTGTCAGATGAGTCATCATTTTTATGCCCATCCCGCTTTGGCCACAGCATTTGGGCCAGTTCCCAGCGCTGGGATCACGTGGTAAACGCTAGGAGGTCGCCGCCTCCAAAAGCGCGCCCAGCCACGAGCACGATGGGCTGCTAGTATTCCATATGATGGATATTAGCAGCTCCAGCCTAGAACCACTAACAATGAAAAATGCGCGTAATATTCGGGAATACATTGAAAGAGGTTGTTCATGACTGCCTATTGCGCGTACCGTGGGCGGAGTACTTCGGTGTCGCTGCTCAAGCGGCTTTCCTCATTCTTCCGCATCTGCTAATTTAAATTGGCCGTTTTCCCCTTTCGGGGTTTTGATCGAGTAACACCTGAATATTCATCGAGTAAGATCTTAAATATTCATCGAGTAACACACTTATCTACTGGACCGGAAAACTCCCTTTCTCGCCTCTTCCATGCGCGCTTCAAATTTTCGGACGAAAGCGACGGGATATGCCTCATGTCGGAGACTGCATGACATCTTTTTGGGGCACTCAGGGAAAGCCCTTGCCGTGATATTTTCCTTAAGGGAAAACTGCTTAATAAGCGATCGGTCCGGGGGATCTGTTCACGAGCGTAGACTGTATCAACGACTACGACGAGCTGACCGCTTACGCCTCTCCTGTCTGCTTTGGATGGCGACTAGAGACGAACAGGACGAAAGTGCCTCCTCTCACAAGCCGTTTTTGATTTTGCCTCCCATCGCTGCAGGGGGACATTCTTCAGTCTGCAACACATCCCCAGCAAAATGGGACCGATCGAGTAAAAATCGAGTAAAAAAAAAGACAAAGTGTCGGCCCATGGATGATGAGATGTCGTCTTGTGACAATATTGCCAATTCTACGGCCTTCCCTTTTGTTCAGTTCGGTGTTTGGTCTTTTTCTTTTTTTTTTTCCTTTTTGTTTTAATTGGTTTCTTTTTGTTGGTACATCCCTTTTCTCGTATTCCCGCTCCTTTTTTTCTCGTGTCGTTAACCGGCCGCCAACTTCCCAGATCTCTGCATGGCGGTCACCCTCCCCTGCTCGCCGTTTTCGGCTTTGGCATGCCATCACCTCTGCCACTGTGAACAGCTGCCCTATTGCTCACCAACTCTTGTCAAAGCCAGAGACACAGGGGGCGGTGTGTGTCAATGAGCTTCTATCCGCCCAAATCCCACCAACCCTTGGCAGTCCCCCAAAAAGAGCAGCAATGCACACACACGTTCAAAGCCCGAGAGATGTTGAGGTGGGCCATCGATGTCATCGTCAAAGGTGGTCTGCTTTAACGTTTTGTCTGTTCCTGCCTTCTGCTAAAATGATGTGTAACGTAATGAAAAACCGCCCCGTTGGCCTTGGCCGTATTCAGCAATTTTTACGTCATAAAAAAAAGGACAAAAAAGAAAAAGGATTTACATGGGGCCGCAAAGCCTACCCGACAGCTTGCAGAGTGGCCCATAGACCTCGCAAACTGCGGGACGTTGTGGCATTGCGCCAGCTGTACTCCGTACTGGAGCAAAGTTTACCTAATGGGATGCAACGGGAAATGTCAAAATGCCCAGTCTGTTATGGCGAGCAACGGTCACATCATCTCGTCACCGGTCTCACCGGCAGTGCCAAGTTCCAGACGGACAAAGTAGACCTATTGAAAAAGATGGTTTGTCACACTTTGGCACCCGGCGCTGCCGGGGTTTGCTGCTTTTCGTTCCATGCAGGCGATGAGAGGGAGAAGGAGGATTGGGGAGTGACAAAGCAAGAATGCCAACCGAAGATCGATGGGCCTGTCGTGAGAAGGTCTGCTCCAGAAAACCAGGCTTTGCGTGCCTCAACGTCGCAGCTCGCGCATTGCCAAGGGCGATATCCCATATATTCTATATTTTGTCTCTTGTCTTAAAATGTCCGGTATATATACCCGTATTTATTCCATCCAAGGATCTTGGCCACAAGTCAGCCTCCAGGAAAGGGGAAAGATGTCGTGGTAATATGAATGCATCTCGCGTTAGAGACCCCGGTGTGGAAGCACCTACGAGCGGATAAGCACAACCACGCTTATGCTCTGCCTTTTAGGAAAGATGCGAGAGTGTCTTTGATGCATGAGGAGAGCCAGTATAAACAAAACTGACAAGCAGGTGAGAATCATATCTTTTCCCTCCTCGAGTGACATTACCAAACGCCGGCACACAGGAGAGCTCTATCCATACCAGCCAGTCGACTTTTAAAAGTCATGGCACATTGCCTCTCCTTCTATTTTCTCCCAATTTTCACGTCCAAACCCAACAGACATCTGCAGATTTTTTTTTCTTTTCTTTTCTTTTCTTTGAATCCCGAGCTGTAATGTACACCGTAAAGATGAGTCGCGAGAGATAATGGCCCAACCACGAATGGTTTATTTATTACGCTGCAGCGTCTTGATGGCCATCTCGATGAGGCCGTCTTTGGCTTCGCTCGGAGGAAAGTCGCTGATAGCAGCAATTGCCTGCTCCGAAAAGTCTTGGGCCATTGCTCTTGTTTGCTCCACGCCGTCGCTGGCAAGCACGATTCTGCGTGCCTAAAGGAATACTGTTAGCAAAAAATGCCATGCACAACCACACGCAGCCCCCAACTCCCCCCCCTCCCCTTTCCTTCCGCAATGCTTGGAAAATGCTTCATACCTTTTCGACGTCGCCTGGCTGGCTGAACTTGCGGCCGATGAGACTGCCGAGTTCGGGCTCGTTCTTCCAGGCAAACAGCAGCGGGGCGGTGGCGAGGCCGAGTTCGAGGTCGGCGCCGGCCGGCTTGCCGAGATCCTTTGCGGAGCGGGTGTAGTCGAGCATGTCGTCGACGAGCTGGAAGGCCAGGCCGAGGTTTTTGCCGTAGGCGTAGGCGGCCTCGACGGTGGGGCCGTCGGCGTCGCCGAGCAGGGCGGCGGCGCGGCAGCTCTTGCTGATGAGCGAGGCCGTCTTGAGGTAGGTCTTGTGTAGGTAGTACTGCATGGTGTCCTCGCTCCACACAGGCTCGGCCTCGTCGCTGGCGGTGTTTTTGAGTTGCATAAACTCGCCCTCCACCAGGTTGGCAATCACCGTGGCCAGCAGCTCCACCACCTCGGCGTTCCGCAGCCGGGCCAGCGCTACTGAGGCGCGGCCCAGCAGGAAATCGCCGGCCAGCACGGCCATCTTGTTGCCAAACTCCAGGTTGGCCGACGGCGCCCCCCGCCGCGACTCCGAGTGGTCGATAACATCGTCGTGCAGCAGTGAGGCAGTGTGGATCAGCTCTGTGATCTCGGCCAGCCGCCGCTGCGTCGGCAGAATGTCGGACACGGCTCCGGCCGGACCGGCAGGGCTGCCGGGACTCTCTTGTGCAGCCGCCGCCGCCGCCGCCGCCGCCGCCGCATTCGCGCCACGAGCGAATGTCGGCTGTTTTGCGTTGGCAAACGGGGACATGGACGTCCATGACGGGTTGAAATCGGCCAACACGTTCAGCGGCGAAATGTTCATGTCCACGGCCGCGGACGCCTGTAGCGGCTGTGCTGCGGCAGCTGCTGCAGCTGCTGCAGATGGTGGCGGCTCCTGGTTCGGCGTCTGGAGATTCTGGTAGTGCTGCTGCTGCTGCTGCTGCTGGTAAAGGGGCGGCGGCCGCGGCGCTTTGGGACACAGAAAGGTGGCCCGCGACATGAGCAGGACAATCAGCGGCCGCATGTGCTTGCCCTCGGCATGCGTGTAGTACTTAGCCACCCTGTCCAGGGCCGGGTGTCCGGAGCCCAGCAGCTTCCGCACATCGCCAATCAGATACTTCATCTCCTTGGCCACCACGCGCAGCGGATCAATGGCCATTTCGTTCGTCTTGGCCCGGCTGATGGCATTGGTCACAATGTTGCTGGCCACCGACATGGCCGCAGCCCACGCCGACGAGTAGGCGCGGCGCTGCTGGAAATGCTGGAAATGATAAATGGCTGGCACGTGCTGAGCATGCTGGGCATGCTGGGAGTTCTGTCCCGCCCTATTTCGAGACTGTAGCAGCAGTCCCAGCGACGCGCCGTGTGGGCCGCCTCCGGCCGCCCTTCGGCTCTGCAGGCGCCGGCCGCCGGCGGCGCTGTATCGCGAAAAGGTCCCAATCTGCGCCTGCTCCGTCGCCACTCGCCATAACGGCCGCCGTCGTGCAAAGGAAGCAATAGCTGCTCTGCTGGGAGGAAGCGGCAGGCCGGCGCCGCCGCCACCCAAACACGCCGGCATCGCTACCCGCTGCTGGCTGCCTGTCTCTTCTGCTGGCCCTCGTTGTTGCACGCCGTGTTGCCCCTGCACGCCGTTGTCACAGATCCGGACCGCCAAGAGGAAAGCCGGGCAGCAAGGAGGGCAAATGAGGGGCCAATGGGGCAAAGATGGCTTTCCACGGGGCGAGGTAGCCTTAGTCGAAACAAAATCTTTTCCCGTCTATCGCGGTGCTAGGGAGAAGGCACGACCGTGGACAGTGTATGCACTCTGCGTGCAAATGAAATGTCGTACAGTGCTGTCGCATGTGAGGGCTCCCGTCGACACGTGCTTGTCTAGGTCAATGGACGGTCGGTGGGCAGCAACGAGAGCTGTTTTGACGGTTGTCCTCGCTGGCTCTGACGTCTTTCTTCCTACTCGTACGAGTATTATGGATACTGCCATAATATTTTTATTTAGTTTTTCCGTCTTATTTCTTCGCACCCACAGCTAAAAGCTGCTAAAGCGGGCCAATCACAGCGCGTCCTTTCTCCCGCCAGATTCCGAGCACTGGTGCTGTATTAATACTCCGTACGAGTAGTAATAATACGACGTATCGTATTACTCCGTAGGTAGCGAGAACTCCCCGAAGGCCGCCACATGCCCCACATTTTTCACGAGGCCTTGCTCAGCACAAAATCTACGAGTGGTTTTGAGGCAGCTGCTCTAGGATGGTCCGAACGGACAAACGACACCCACGACACCCGGGACTGTAGCACCATTCGAGGAAAAGCGCGCATCAAGGCGCCGTCTTCTGCTCGCCATGGTTCTCCTTACAATGTCGGCCTCCACTGTGGAAGCGCTGACGAGGCTCCAGCAGCTGCCAAAACGGCCGGCGGCACCAGAACCACCAAATGACGGCGGCGGCGGCGATGCCCAGGCCCAAAGCTGCAACGAGCCGTGTCTCGACGACCCCGCTGTTGGCAAGCCCATTTCTCACGGACAGATTCTGGGCCTATGGCGACAGCTGAAGGCGCTGCCGGCGGAGGAGCGGCTTGAAGAGTTCAATGGCTCCTTGGAGAGTTTGCTCGTCGGCTCCAGGGTCTATATACCACCGCCTCCACCCAAACCCGAGCCGGTAGGAAAAAAAAAACACTCCCTGCCGTTCCCCCCTGCCGTTACCCCCCATCTTGCCAAATCCTGCTTTTATTTGCTTGGCCTTTGTACAAACCTGGAACTAACTACGTATCGCGCACCGCTCCCCTAGAGCGCCGAATACAAAGCATTGATGGCTCGCCTGCGACGCGACGAAGAGGCACGCGCCTACGAGCGCATGCTCAGCCCGCCGGCGCCGCATCTGAGCTCGCCGCTGGCGACTGCCTTTGCCGAGATCCACCGACCCGTGCACCCGGCCTACAAGAGCGGCATGAAAGCGAAAAACGGCGTCGACACGGACGATGACGACGACGACGTGACATACAGCGACGTGCACCGCCAGGTCATGCTGATTCTCAATTTTGTGCTCACCATGGGCGGCGTGGCCTACACGCTGTGGGTGCTGGCGCGCTGGTGGCCGACGCCGTCGCGGCTGTTTCTCTCCATGGGCGGCAGCGTGCTGTTTGGCATCGCCGAGTACGGCCTGTATGCCGGCTACGTGTGGCACTTGGCACAGGCAAAGCGCAAGGACAAGACGGCCAAGGAAGTGAAGAGCGTGGTGCGCACCTGGGAAGTTGGCGGCCGCGCGGAGGAGGACGAGAAGGACGAGAAGGACGGAAAGGAGACCGATACCTACACGACCGCTGCTGCCAGAGAGGTTTCAGGAAAGGGACACCAGCCACGATTGCCGGCCGCCTCGTCTTCTGCCGATCCCTCAGAGCGGACCAGGGCAGATGCTGCTTTAAGGCGGCGCCAGCTGAAAGCCGCTCCGTCGTAACGCGGCATCTCCTTGACGCAGCATCTCCTTTTTGTATGCGTGTACATTGCTAGGTGTTTTTTTGTCGACATAATACCAAAGCGTCGTTTTGCGAGAGCTTTACGAGCAATACGACAAACGAGTATGCTTAAGAGTATTATCCATACTCCGTAGGGCTTTGTGGCTGAGGTCGTATGATCACGTGATATTATGACGCGCCTGCAGACGCGTCCCACGTCGCGTCGCTAAGCGGGGCTTCTGCACCAAGCAATTCAACCAAAAGCTATGACCAGCAAGACAACCTCGCAAAATGCTTTGGCATGATTCTGGCTTCTGGCACAACCTTGCGTCTGAGCAAAATTGCCAGAGAGTGTTTTTGTGGCATTGCTTGCGACGTACGGAGCACTGTCCAAAGTACTGTTGCGCCTTGGTCGCGGAGCGATGATCGCTTCCGAACACGTACGATTGACGCGATCTGCCCGGTTTTGAAGGGACTTTGGCAACCTCCCGACGACGACTCGAGAGCACAATCACAACTACCACCACTACCACCACCACCACCAACAGAGCAATGGCGCTTTCGGTCGTCCGCGCATCTACGACAGCGGCGGCAGCGCCGCTGCCACAAGAGTCGGCAGAATTGCAGAGAAATAAACGGGCGATCCGTACATACAGCAAGAAGCGTCCATTTTGCGGCAGCGGCGAGGAAGATGGCCCATTGATGGTGTCTGCAAAACGCCAGAGGACGGGAGACGGGGCGCGGCGGCAGCCAGGCCATTGTCTTCCTGGTGCGGTACAGACACGCGATTCCGAGCGGCAGGACGTTACGACGAGCGCGTGTGGCAAAGACGGCAGAGAAGACGGAGGCGACGGAGGTGACGGAGATGGCAGAGATGACAGAGAACAGCGACCGGCTGGACGACGCAAACAAGAAGACGAAGAACTGGTAGAAGTAGAGAAGCCTGTTAAGGACGTGTCGATGGTGCGAAAGAAACAACAAAAACAGCAACAGCAACAACAGCAACAACAAAACCAAAACGTGGCAAAAAAACGGCCAGGCATTCTGCGATACTTTCAGCCCGTGGCGGCACCGCGAGCGTTTCCGTCGTCGTCGTTGTCGTCGTCGCCGCCTTCCAGTCAGACGTCCCAGTGCTCTTCTTCTACCATTGACGACAGCAACCACCACACAAGCGACAGCAACGCAGACACAGCGTCCGAGACCCCGCCGTCTTCGCCTCCTCCGCCAGCGTCTCGACGGCCGTGCTCTCGCCAGAAACGGCGGCTAACCATTCGGCCAGACCGCGCACCCTTGGTCGTCGAGGATGCGCTGCGTGAACGTGAGAGACGGGACAGTTCCGGCAGTGGCGACGGCAGCCGAGGCACAGCTAAAGCATCTGCCGGTGGGGGTGGGAAAAGGGACCCGGCACGATCAGCCGTGCAGATGACGCTTAACCTGACGATTGGCGGCGGCGGCGACTCGTTCAAGGAGTGCAGGGAGTGCAACATCCTGTACAACCCGCTGCACGAAAAGGATGCAAAGTTCCACGCCCAGTTTCATGCGGCACGGTGTCGAAAGCAAAGCCGGAATGCATCTTGGGAGTCAACAGCCTGAGGAAGAAGGACGGGTCTCGAGCACAGCAAGACACCATACTTTTTTGCAGTTTTTACATGAGTTTTTTTGTTTTTTTGTTTTTCTTTTTTAATACGACAACCACGACAACCACGACAACCTCACAAACACTTGTTGCCCCTTTCCCTCCCCAATCTAAGCCTTGCTCCAACCAGCCTTCATTTCTTGTACCCGGTGACCTTTGCGAGGCGGCCGCGGACGGGCACGTTGACGTCGGGGCCTGGCTGGGGGAAGCCGTCGATCTGGACGCCCTTGCGGAAGAGCAGGACGTGGGACGAGCCGCCAAAGTGGAACATGCCCAGCTGGTCGCCCTTTTTGACGTGCTGACCCTCGGCGACGGTGATCTCGCAGGTGCTGACCTCGTCCATGCCGACGCCGATAAAGGCCATGAGGCCAATGTCCTTGTTGTCGGCCTCGATGAAGATGATGGCGCGCGTCGCCAGGGCGGTCAGATAGCCCTGGGCGACGGTGATGCCCTTGGCGTCGATGTACTCGTCCTGGGCCGACACGAAGCGGTTGCTGGGGTCGCCGACGCCCTCGAACAGCGGCTCGCTGAAATAGGTGCCGTCCTGCACAAAGGCCCGGCGAACGGTGCCGGACACGGGCGCGTGCCAGCGGTGGTACGACAGCGCCGACAAGAACGCCTGGTAGACGGTGGCGCCGGCAAACTGCTCGGCCAGCGGGTCGAGCGCCAGCATGTCCAGCACGCTGTACGGCTGGCCCTTGATCCAGAACTTGTCGCGCAGCTTGGCGTCGCGGACCACCGCGAACACGCGGCTCTCGCACGCATTGTTGACGATGCTGTCGTCCTCGGGATCGGCCACGGGGCGCGCCCCGTCGCGGAGCTTGCGCGTGAAAAAGTCTTGGCACGCTGTCAGCAGCGTGTCGATGGAGGCGCACGCAGAGAGAGGGGGGCCGGCACAACACAGTTTAGGAGACAAGAGAGGGCACAACACAGTTTAGGAGACAAGGGGGCAAAACACACCGTCCCACGACTTGTAGCCGTGGTGCTTGGCCTTGGGATCGCAGACAAACATGTCCTCGAACTTATAGTTGGTCTTGTACGGCGCATTGGCGACGGCCATGATGTCTTGGTAGCCGGTCGGGCCAAACCAGCCCTTGATGTCGGCTTCGAGCACGGAGGCGGACGCCGGTGACTTGCAGGGTGTGAGCACGAGAGAGGAAAAGAAACGAGCTCGTCCAGAACATGTGCTCAAGGCCGACTCACCTTTAAAAACTTGCCCCACTCGTTGAGCACCTTCTTCAGCATGCGGTTGACGTCTGGGTCGAGAAAGGCGGCGTGGCCGCTGGGCGTGCCCATGGCATAGTCGAAAATGGCGCACAGCGGCACGCCCACCATGCCGACGCTCTCGGCCGCGTCGGTCCACTCGGGCGCGCGGCTGAAGTTGTGGTTCAGCACCTGCAGCATGTGCTTGTAGTCGCGGATCTGGCGCCGGCCCGTGGGATCGCAGCGGTAGACGGGCGTGACCGGCACCTCGTCCCACATGGCGGTGAACAGCATAAAGATGCGCGGGTTGCCCTCGATGAAGTCCTTGAACTCCTGCACCACGGGGCTCAGCTTCTGGCGCGGCTCCTTGTCAATGTGCTCGATGTTGCGGCGGAGCCATTCGTGCTGCACACGGTGGTCGGCCGGCATCCAATGGCCATGGCTGGTGTTTGTGAGCAGAGGATAGTCTTGAGACAGATAAGAGACGGACAAGTGGGCAAAAGGGCAGAAGAAACAGGACAGTGCCAGGGCATGGGATAAACCTACTGATGGCGCCGGTATTGGGCCGGAATATGGTGTTCGTCGCCGTGTTGCCACACCATGATGCTTGAAAATGACGATGCAAAGCTTGACAGAAAAGGAGTTTGACAGGCAAAAGGTGCTGGGAGAAGATTGAAAAGCAGGAAGAAGGCAGAAGGCAGAAGGCAGAAAAAAGAAAGAAAGAAAGAAGAAAGCAGACAGCAGAAAGCAGGATACCAGACGATATTTACATGGCTGCCCACTTCCAAGGTGAGGGGAACAACCTGAGCGAAGGAGGCGGCTTAGTAGAGACCAATGTCACCGACATGACGGTGATGAGCTAGAGACATGTTTTAAGTAACGAAAAAAGAATAAAAATAGAATAAAAAACTAAGAAAACTAATAATCCAACATTGAACACGCCATACTACCAGCCGTCAAAGGGAGAGCCAGGCATGAAGAATGTGAAAAGCTTTCTAGTATCCAACTTGTGGACGGCAGTATTACACAACAGAAACCCCCCCAAAAGCCTGTACTGGGATGGGTTTAAAAGCAAGTTCGCCCCCCTCCCCTAAAATGCATACGTCATAAACGACCCTAGAACAACGACTGAACTACTACTACTCAACGACCATCAGTTGCACAGCTCTCCTCTGCCACCGCTGCCAGCATTTGTTGCAATTTGCAGAACTTTGAAGACTTGAGTTCGCAGCGATGAGGGTAGGGTCGGCCGCTGCCGGAATGGCTCCTGCGAAGGCTCTGTCGATGACTTGGGACAAGGGACGTAGTCAGCTCAAAATGTGGGCGAGACAGATCACTAATTCCTCAAAGAGTGACAAAGCGTGCTCCAGGGGGAGACTAAGACCGAAACACCATTTGGTGAGGCAATTACAAGGCAGCGACGACAACAGCTGCAACAAAGAAAATGAGAGCAAATAAAAGTGAGCGAAAAAAAGAGTTGGTTTTAAAAAAAAAATAGATTTTACCGCTGTCAATGACTGTGCCAACAAGAGGCTCGCGCCGCTAGCAGAGTCTTGGCTGCGGGCTCAGAGATGCAATGTGCTGTTGAATGCGGTTGTGAATGTCCCTTTGATTATTGAAAATGTCGGGGCTGCCGGCAATTAAGAGCAGTGAGCATATCGTATCAATTCCGTGCTGTTAACGAGGAAATCAACTGCTCAGCCGTAGGTTTTACCATTTTGCCATTTTCGAGCCTTTAGCTTGCAATGAAGTACGACGTATTAATACAGCTTACTACCCCGTATACTTTCTCCTTTTTAGCGTCTTGTCTGTCTTGGAACATCGATTTCTTTGTCCCAACCCTCCACGGCCAGAGGTCCCCGTCCTGCCGGGGCTGCTTGCTGGCCAGGACGGGCTCCGGCCATGTTGGGGTTGGTGGTGGACCAGCAGGCGGGCGCCACGTCGACGACCGAAGAGGGTGTAATAATACAGCAGCGCTCCGCGACGGGCAGGCGGCTGACGACGTCGTGGGACGGGGAAAGACGACAAAGAAGGCACGGGGCGGGAGGTGCAGCTGCTGCTGTCTTGGTTTTAAAATCATTCGCCATCTGTCGCGACTTGTTATTCTATTCAGTTGCCTTCTACCAGCCTCTCAACCTTGCCTTTGGTCGTTTCCCTTGGGCAATACTCATCCGTTCTCGTGCACAGGGTTCTAATGCCGCTCCCGTCGTAATCAAAGCGCCAAGTCCAAGGCGGATTTCGCAGTGAAGTCCCGACATAGGTCGTCGTAGGGTGTGGTCAGCCTTGCCATTTTTACGAGTATGGATATTCCACACAGCGACAAGAACTTTAGCAGACCCACTTCTCCGCAGGCTGTCGTCTTCTCTCTGTTTCTTGGGCGCGTCACAAAATACCAGTAAATTCAATGACAAGGCACAGTCTCTCTCCCTCTCTCTCTCTCTTTGCCAGCCTAGGCAACAAGGACATGTCCTCAGCCGCTGACCCAGTCGCATTCCCTTTTTTTTCAGAAATGGGCTGCTTTTTCTCAGCCAACGCGCCAGAGAGGCTGCCTTCTTAACCGTGCTCTTGATAGCTCTCCTTCATCTGTGTATAATAATACTGTCAATATCTTCGCGTACGAATGTGCATTTATGATTACAATTTAATCTGCAGTAGTTGTTTTGGTTTATTGAGCTGCGTCCATTATCACATCTTGCGACGGCGATTGTCGGCCGCAGCTGGCAAAGCAGGATGACTGTCTCTTGTCCTGTGTGTGAAAGTATGGGAGAATGAGGCCTATCAGATGCAGGACAGACATCTCGAGGATGTCAACAACCTTTCTTTTCATTTCTTTCTCCCCTTCCAATTTCTTCCCTTTTCTCCCCTTTTCTTCCCATTTCTTCTCGTTTCTTTTTGTTCTATCCGCTCCCTTTCGTTCTCCTTTCTTCTCTTGGCTGACGGCCGTGACAGACTCTTCCACCGACCTGGTTGTCTACTGCGGTGCCGACCAGTTTGACGGCATGGAATGTGCCATAATTAGCGACTTTGACAATGGCAAAGTGCATTACGTTTGCGCGAGGTATTGCCATGGAAAAAGTTTTCTCGGCCTTCCCGCAAGGCCACCCCCCCCTGTCTTTCTTCCCCAACGGCGAGCATCGCTGACAGCAGAACCTGTCCAGTTGTTTTATCCGCATGATAGGACTGCGCGCAGCGGTTTACTGTCCTTACTGCAGAAAGGCCACGCACCAGGTCCAACTGTGGACGTACAGGCCGGAGGCGTACATGTACCAATACGACGACGAGACTCCTACGGCATCAAGTGAGCAATAGCACGACGATACGACACCGACGATATCGTATAGGTGAAAAAAACGATGTGTCTATGAAAAGGAGAAGGAGATGGAGATGGGGAGAGAGGAAGACACAAAAAGATGCAAAAGAACGAGGAAAAAGGTTTTTTTTTTTTTTTGTTTGTTTTTTTACAAACCCATGGAGCCCTCCAGAAAGTTCTGCAGGATGTCCACTGAAGCTCTGCTGAGCACCGCTGGGATCCAAGCTTCGACGGAGAGCTCTTGGGACAAACGCGAGAGATTCCGCCTCACAACTTCTCCATCTCGCAACTGATGCTGGTGGATAGTGTATGGATATACAAATGACCTTTTTGTATTGTATTGTTGTTGCTATTATGTTGACGCGTTGGATAATATCGAGCTTGCGATAACATATGTGCTGCGTTCGTTTGCATGCACCTGTCAGCTATTCAATGTTCACTGCTTTCGTTGTCTTTCCCCCAAAAAGAGCCCTAAATCCAAATGCATAACACTCAACTAGAGCTCAGCCCTACCCTCCCGTCATTCTCCTTCACAATCTCTCCTCTCTGCACTGTGTCTAGGTTTACTGAACTTGCCGAGACACGTGCGGCCTTGACGACGGAATCTTCCCGGGCAACAACTTGCTTGTTTCTGGTTGCGATTGCGACTGTGATTGCTGCGAGCTTTGCGACACTCGACGTACTTGCCATTGCCACTGCTGCAGCTCGTGCGACTCCCTGTGTCTCTCGTTCGGCTCTGCTTCGCTCTGCCGCCTGGCACGTGGTGGCACTAGCGGTCGCAGCTCAGCCTTTCTCCTGTTCAGAAGGCATTTGTGGAGCAAGTAAGGAAGAACTTCGGTGAGCTGGTAGTGTGCAAAGCGGCTTGTGGGTATGCTGAAGACTGAGTCGATTTCTTCAAGCGTCTGTTGCTTTGTTTCTGTCACCAGAACCCCAGTCAGCCTGTCCTCTCGAGACTACATTCACGACAAACAGAACTGCCATCAAGCTTACCAGGGACCAGCAGAAAAACAAGAAAAAAGGCAACAAGGTTGCAGGCTGAATAAATGGAAAATGCTCCCTGTCCCAATTGGCCATGCATTAGATGTGAACATGATTTTGAGGGGACGCAAAGCAAACGTTTGTGGCTTACAATGGTCCCAGTGGCCTGCAGAAGAAACGGGAATGTTACCCCGAGAATGGCAGCCTGTGGAAAGGGTTGTTAAATGCTGACAGTAAGCAGCCAATTGTGAAAACCAAATTCTCGGGAGACTCACAAATAAATGACAAGAGGCTACGGCAAAGCCCATGCCAACCTCCCGGTGAGACTGAGGAAACACTTCTGCACTGGAATCCCGGTTAGCGTCAGCCCTCATGTCGAGAGTTTCAATAAACACAGTCAAACGTCAGCAGACGCTGCAATTCATACCTGTACACGTAGGGAACTGGTCCTACTCCAGGCGAATAAAAACCTGTCCTGCAGTTAGAAAGCACGATCAAGCCCCAAAAATGAGCTCATCTATGAACCGAACCAGTAAAACTTACACGCAAACAAACAGACAAATAAAGCAACTAGTGCTGTTCTTGTGGTGTTTTGTGGCAGGACCACAGTGCAAAGTCCCGCTGCCGAGAGCGCCCACGACTTGAAGAGTGGGTTGATTAGGATTAGCATTCATGCAAACGCAACGGTATATGATACGCTTCGAGGTGTCTTACCATGTTCGGGAACGTGAAAAGAAGAAGAGCGCGGCGTCCAAACTAGGATCTCGTTAGCATCACATCACGCAGTTGTCTGGGTAGAGTTGGACGGCGTGTAGTGAAAGATTCTGACCGTATCAATGGTGTAAAATGCAGGAAAGGAGAATATCCAGTTGAGAAAGCCAAAAATCAGCGAGGCCAGCAAGGCACCAAATTCAGAAGCCCCGGCCTCTCTGAATACCGCCGTGGAATAAAACGCGACAATATTGATTCCACACATTTGCTGCGAGATCATAACAACAAAGGCGGCCAAGCCTGCTCGCCGGATCCGTGGGATTGTGAAGAGTTGGATGATCCGCTGCAGGTACGTGCTTTTTTTGTCTGACCGCAGCCGTTGGCGCACAGCTTCACGCTCAAGCTTTAGCTGGCAGTGTATTAGGTACATGTCGCGCGCCGCCTGCACCGGGTGGTTACGCAGCAGCACGAGAGACTGCCAAGCATCCTTGTACCGTCCGTTGGCCATGAGCCAGCGAGGTGATTCGGGACAGAAAAAGATGAGTGCCATCAGTGGCAGTGTGGGAAGCAACGGGGCGCCTTTAGCAGTATAAGTGGTCAGTGCTAGCTCAAGCTTTGCTAAAAGCTAAATCAAAGCACGCGACATGGAGGAGGATAGAGCGAGAAGAAATGAGCCCACCGAGCATCAGCCTCTAGTTGTTGGTTCCAGTGCTGTTCCACACGGCGAGGTTGAAGGCTGTCCCGAGGAAAATACCAAACGCGGTCCACATCTCTGCAATGCGCCAGGTCTCAAGTTAGCCCACTCTCAGCCCAGAGATAAAAACGTCAGCTGCATCGGAGGACAGACGTACGCCAGCACATGACCAGTGCACCGCGCACAGCGGGCGGTGAGTTTTCTGCAGCATATATCGGAACTGTAGACTGGCTGTAAGGATGAGAACCAAAAAAAAAAAAAAAAAGAAAGAAAGAAAGGGTTCTTATGACTAGCTCGCCAGTGACTGACCCGTTGAGGCCTTCATGCCCATGCCAATGCCCGCGAGTAGACGACATGCCAAAAGCTGGGGCCAAGTCTGACTGAATGCGGAGCCAAGAGCAGACCACATGCACAACTGTGCCGACGCGAAAATGGCGCCTCGGCGGCCAAGGAGCCGGTTCGCCGGATCCGATAGCCAGCAACCTAGGAGTCTGTCAAGACAGTGGACAATTAGCAGCAGTTTTGCAGCTAAGGCTTTGCCAACATACATCCGCATTCATGTACGAGTAGTAGCGGTCAGCACACAGCACAGAGCGACACTTACGAGCTGCCAAGATACGGTCCTGCATTGACAAGGCCGACAATGATCTTGTCTCCATAGTGGCTGGAACCGATGCCGTACACCTTCGGAAAGAAGATGTTGGCGCCGTTGCTGCCGGTCTGGTCCCATCCTTGTACTGCTGCACCGACGGAACAGACCCCAATGGTCAAGATGAGACGACGGGGCAGGCGCCAGCGGTGGCGACGTTCCAGCTCAACGACCTGGCGTTCCTCTGCTGTCAACGGCGAGCCAGGCTCCAGAGCGCAGTGGGGATTTTGGGCCAAGAGAGCGCCTCGTTTGAATATGGACATGTGTTCGGTGAGTTGCTTCTCCTCGGCGAAGTCTTCAATATCTTGCAGGAGCTGGTCTTGCGGAGTATCTCGGAAGGGATGTTCCATTCTATAAGATCCGGACGCTATTGTCAGTAACATACGCTGCGACTGGCAAATCCCGGTTGTTTTCTTTAGAAAGGTCTCTCCAGTTCGACCAGGTATCAATACGTTACCTGGTTTCGAGGGTTGTCGCGGCCACGGGCAAAGCTTCTTCAACGATGGTTTCGCTGGTGCCAAAGCTCTCCGACAGCGAGCTAGCCAGAACCTTGCGGGTGCGCCCTGCGCCAGCAGCAGCAGAAGCAGTAGCCATGCTAACCGTGTTTGCGTACAAGGCTGTTCTGAGTAATGGTGAATGAATAAGAGGAGGAAGTAAGGCAAACACAGTTGGCTTGTAAACAATTGACCAAGTGGCCGGGCCAAGAGAACGAGAAACGAATAAAAAGAACAAAAAAAAGATAAGAAGAAGAGCTCTTGGACAACGAGGATACCGGAAAGATATCAAATCCAAAAAAAAAACCCCAAGTAGGTTAGGTGGGACAATATTTGTTGATAGAATGTCCTCCGATTTTTATGTTAAGCCTGCAACTCAACATAAAAAGGCGACCAAGGATTTGAAGTTTGGGTCGCTCAGAGAGAGTAGAAGGTAATACCGTTGCGTCACGCTGTTGTCGTCACAACAAGCAAATGAGGCAGCTGCGTTCGGTATACACGTTCACCGCACAACGAGGGTAAAGCGACGATTGCTCCTTCCGTTTCTCTCGAAAAAGGGTGAATGAGGCTGATAATTGAGCTTTTCGCGCGCAAGCCGAGGAAAATAAAGAAAAAAAAACAAAAGCCACTAAAAATGTGAGCGATGCTTCTTTGTACGGCACACTGCAGTGAAGAGAGCAAGGACGCCGACTGCTTACAATGGCCGGGAGGTCTTTCCCGTCTCAGAGCGACAACGCACCTTCCCATCAGTGGCTTCATTTTTGTGTTGCCTCGTTTAAAAGCGGCACTGACGAGAGCAGAGGCTAAAAAGTAAAGAAAAGATCAGACGCAGAAACTATGCGCCTGTTTTCAATGTTGACGTCCTACTCAGGGACAGCATAGAGCTTGATACGACGTAACTAGAGTAAATTGGGAGCTCTCTCCAATTGTCCAATGAAACTGCAATTATAATACATGTACAAGGTAAGCTGCAAGCCTTGAATACACAAAAAACAAACAGGCAGTATTAACATATGAAAAAACACACTTCCACGTCTGGAGCAGACATATGAAGGGTCGTGGCCTGCTTATCCACAAGTGGCCTGCTCATCCACCTCTGGAACAGACATGAAGGGACGTGGCCTGCAAATCCACCTCTGGAACAATGATGAAGGGTCCTGGCTTGCTCATCTAGTGCCTCCGACGCTGCTTGTGGGTTTTGGCTGGCGGCTTCATTTGCTCGCCCGATATATCGTCTGTCTTTTCGGGCGGTGCAATTGTTGCAGCTGTCGACGTATGGGCCTCTGAAGCGGTGGGCGAGGCCGGCGTTGACGACGACGACGACGACGTTGTGACGGACGGCGGGATGCCGGCGGGAGGAGCATTTTTGGCGTGGCTGGCCTTCCGGCTGCCCTTTGACATTTTGCTGGAATAATAGACCGCCGATCTGGCGCGTCGACCGCCTGACGCCGCAGGGGCAGTGGCAACGTTGTATCCCGCCGCCATATCGTCGGGGTAGTAGTAGTAGCCGAAGCCGGTCAAGCCGGCTCCAGCGCCTCCGCTGCCGCCGCCACGCACCCCAGTGGCCTGCTGCGTGCTCGAGTACGAGGTGTCCGTGCGGGAGTAGGAGCGGCTGCTGCGGCTGCGGCCGCGGCGATTGGCGCCAAAGCGAGGCGAGTACGTGCAGCAGATGCAGGTGCAAAGTGCCAAGAAGAGCAGCACGGCCACCACGATGCCGGCAATGGCAGCGGGACTCAGCCAATGATGCCACGGTCCGGGCGGCCCGCCATGGGGGCCAAAGCCGTAATAGTCGCGTCCGAGAAGCAGCAGAAGGCGGCCAGTCCGGCCGACCTGGCGGGCCGGTTCGGTGTTGACGGAGGACTGCATGGCCCAGCGAGAGGCCAAGGGAGCCATGATGGAGCGAGACGTCTGATTCTTGGGAGGCGTGTTCAGATCAGTTCTTGTTCCCAAATCAAAAAAAAAGAGAGGTTCTTTTTTGAGAGAAAATGGCAGATTAGGGGCACATATCATATATTATGCACTCTGCATCTTTCATCTTTCTCTCCCGCACCATTCAAAAGAGGGACGGTCCTTTTTTAAAAGAAAGAACAAGGCGTGGCATGCTTCCAGCCACCTTGACAATCCTATGCAATACATGTCGCTTTCAGGTTCATTCGTCTCTGCACGCAGTGTACGTTGCAAGGACTCCGTGGGGAGACTCCATCTGTCTTGGGGGGTGGCAGGTTTCAGCCGGGTTTGCCAGAGGTAGATAAAAAGCATGTGCTTCGTCGGCGGATTCGGGAGGGCGATGGCAAAGCCATCATTCTAACCGGACCTATAGCATCGTACAGAGATGATTGCACGAATTCCTGGAAACGCAACGCCGGCTGGACATGTAAAGTACCAACCAGTCCCGGCATCTCTTTAACCAGTCTTGAAAACTTATCGGACATATTGCGCTGGATAATGTATCATGCTGGCTTCTCCATCTGATATGGCGCACTAACCAGGGAAAAAAAGCTTGTTTGTTGTTTCTGTGATACATTTATCAGAAAATCGCCAATCCTACGCCCCCCCCCCCCCCCTTTTTTTTTGGCTCCGGAGGACCAGCAATGAAGCAATATAACCATCGGCATTTTTATTTCACAAACGAGTTTATGTACGGAGTATTAATACGTCGTGGTGAAATACTCGTATGTGAAAACCAAAAAGGACGTGGCTGGTGTCAGGTGTGCTAATCGTTTTCACGCTTCATACGTTCTCTGTGTTTAGCCTAATGTTGGAAGCAATGTTAGACAGCGTCTTCGTTGCTCATCTAGTAGCCACGCAACCAACAGCTAGACCACAACACCAAAAACCTCGTCATTGTAATAATACCTCTCGAAGATTTCTCCTGTACGACGAAAAGCAAAAAAAAGAAAAACTGCTTGAAAATCACGTGCATTTAGTATCGCGATGAAGCACTAATACGAGTGAGATAGAGCCAGAGCTAGAGCGGGCTGGCAAAGCAGATTACAAATACAGAATGCTCTCTATTCACCTCATATGGCAGGCGCATGCGCTCACGGTCGAATTGAGTCTTTGGAAAATGCCCAGCTCCGACTTTACTGCAGCCGGCTTTTTTGTTAACTTTGCCGTTCAAAGGGCATCATGGCCAACGTATCCTACGGAGTCCGCGAGCTGAATGCGACGCTCTCGTGTTCCGTCTGCCTCAAGCCGCTTAGATCATGTGAGAGACCTCTGGGATGTCCCGCGAAGCCGTGTTTGATTGGTTGAGAGCTGGACAAGGCAGCTGACGTCGTCTGCTTTGGACACAGTGACGGCACACCGGCGACATGTTGCATACTGCTTGAAGACCCAGCACCGCGCGCGCGTGCGCAAAAGAGCGTGTGTGGCTTGCAATGCTGCAAAGTCAAAGTGCGACTTCGAGTCGCCCTGCCGACGATGCAGGGGAAAGAGCATAGAGTGTATTTATGAAGGCCGAGCCGCCGTGAACCCGGCAGCTTCTTCATTGTCCGCAGCCGCTCCGGCAGCAGCCCCGGCAATAGGGGCGTTAGCTTCAGGCACGCCAGCAGCCGCACCGGCTTCGTCGGCCTGGTCCGTTTCGCCAGCTGCCAACGAGATCACTTCCACGCAAGGCTATGTTTCTGTTTCTGGGGCTGCCGACGCGTTCCTCTTTGATGGCCTGTCGTTTCTGGGCGACGCGCCGCAGCCCGTCCTTTTAGAGGAGGCGAACTCGGGTTTTGTCTTGCAGGAGACGGAGGCCTCAGACCACCAGCCAGACGCCGACTCCCTTCTCTGGCCGCCGTACGAGCCGTCCGACTTGGATGCGTTCCTGACGCCGTCCATTTCTCAAGCCGCTTCCGGCAGCCTCCTCGACGACGACGATCGCGTCAGCAGTGGGGGCGGCGACGCTGGCTCGCCGTTGTTGGGCTCCGAAATACGAGTAGGCACTCCGCCGCGACACACGTCGCCCAACACCGCCGTTGACACACTCTACCACAACCTCGGGCAGCGAGCGACGCGCCTGTTTCGGGACGTGGGCGGCACCGGCGGCACCGGCGGCACCGGCAGCGCCAGCGGCAGCAGCAGTCCGCCGTTTGACGTTGCGCGGCTCAAGACATATGCGCCGCTGTATGCGCCGCTGCAGCAGTTTGCCGACAGCCTGGCAGGGCTGCCGCGCGTCGACGCGCTGGACCGCCACCGGGCGCGCCGGATCCTGCTGGTGCTCCGCGCATATCCAACGGCGATGATGCAGCGGCGGGAGACCTTTCCGCCGTTTGTGCACGCGAACTGGCACAGGCAGCAGGGCGACGACCGCGCCTTGCCGCCCATGCTCGCCAACTGCGTCGCCATCTCCCAGATGTTTGCCGGGCGGACGGCCGAGACGCGGCCTTTCTTGTGGCATTCGGTCCAGTGCGAGAGCCGGCGTGCCGTGAAAGACGTAAGTGTTTGACCATACCACCAGGCGTCTGCTTTGCAATGAGCCCAGACGTTACGTGCTTGCCCATATTACCAGGCATCTGCTTGCCAACGAAAGAACCCCATACTGAGCCGGTCTAGGTATACAGCTTGTCCAGCGAAAACCTGCTGGCTACTGTCCAGGCCCAGATCATCTATCTCATCATGCGTGTCGTGGACGGGGCAAGAGACCCGCCCGACCTGAACTACGAGCTGATATGGACATTCAAGGTGAGAGGAGGCCTTTGCCTTGCCTGCATTTCCGGGCATAACATATGTGCCTTTACATACTTTTATACTAACGAGTGTGGCAGCTGCTCTGCACCCGTCTTCGGGACGGCGGCGGCTTGCCGGCTGGCCGCCACGACTGGGAGACGTGGATCCACACCGAGTCCATGGTACGGACGGCGCTGGTCTTTTTCGCCATCAGCCAAGTCGTCTGTGTGCACACGGGCATCGCCTGCGAAGTCATGGAGCAGTTCCACGGCATTCCGCTGTGCTCGCCCCGGACGATGTGGGAGGCCCGCACAGAGGCCGACTGGAGGGCCGAGCGCGCGGCCTGTGCCCGCGAGCACGTCGTCGGCGGCAGCGACAAGCAGCAGCCGCCGAGTCTCGGCAGCATTGGCGAGCTCATGGCCGCGCAGAGCGCAGCGGCCGACGACGCTGACCAGGCTCGGGCACTGGATCGCTGGAATGCGCAGGCCGACGGCCTGGGACACCTGCTGGGCATTGTTGCGGACCTTGCGGCGGGCCAGGGAACAGGCTCGCACAAGAGCTTCGCCGGCCAGGCGGGCCGGGCCGAGCTCTGTCTGGACTGAGGTCGGGGGACTCGACAGAGACTGGTGACGCGGGAGAAAACCCGATGGCCAACCAATCTGACAACCCACAGCACATTCGCACGGCAAGACGCCTGGATGAGAAAAAGAAAATAGTCTGATCTGATAGTCTGATCTGATAGTCTGATCTGATAGTCTGGTCTCAATAATCTGATCTGAATAGTCTGAATCTAAAATTCACAAACACACACACCAGGGCCGGCTGCAGGTTCCCCCAGGCCCAGACGACACTGGATCTCTTCTCTCTCCTGGATTCTCACCACGGCAGGGGCCCCTCGTCGCTGGAAAAGGTTGCTGTGGGCCCGTCGGCGCCCAGGGTGGCCAGCTCGACAACGCGCTTGGCGGCGACCTCGGGCTCGGAGCCGTAGGACGAGAAGCCGATGAGCTTTGTGCGCACGAGGCCGGGACAGGCCGCGTTGACGAGGCCGCCGACGTCGGCCAGCTTGCGCGCATAGTTGAGCATCAGCATGTTGAGGGCGGCCTTGCTGGGGTCGTAGGCGGGGTAGTCGACGTTGTACCACATCGTGCTCTTGTCCGTGGCCAAGGCCAGCGAGCCCATGCGCGACGACACAAACACCAGGCGCGGGCCCGGCGGCTGTGCGGCCTTGCGCAGCAGCGGCAGCAGCGCCTCGGTCAGGCACGCCGCGCCCGTCACGTTGATGGAAAAGGTGCGCGTGAACAGCTCGCGCGTCGGCAGCTTCGGGTTGCCCTGCGCAAACGGCCCGTCGTTGCTGTCGAGGCAGACGCCCGCGTTGTTGACCAGCACGTCCAGCCGCCCAAACTGCGACGACACCAGCTCCGCCACGCCCGCAATCGACGCGTCCGACTCCACGTCCAGCTGCACCGCGCTGGCCCGGTGACCCGCCTCCGTCAACTCGGCCGCCACCGCCTCGCCGGCAGCCAGCTGGCGCGAGCCCACCAGAACGTGGTAGCCGTGGTCCCGGGCAAGAAGCGTGGCAATGGCGCGGCCGAGTCCGGCATTGGCCCCCGAGATCAGGGCCACGGGGGGAGAAGTAGTGTTCGGCATGGCTGGAAAAAGTGATGGGTGCGATGGGTGCGATGGGTGCGATGGTGATGGGCCGGTGATGCTGGTATATGCAGTGATCAGTCAGAGATGCTCGAGCCAAAGCGTGCGCACATCCAGCAGACTTTATATCTGCCAACCCGGCGGACTGGGCGGCCAAACTGGCCGCAGCAACGGTGGTCTGTCGGGCGATTTGTAAACATTGGCGAATTTGGCCGATCGCCAGCCGGCCAAATTGGCCGGTGCATCGCCAGCCCGCATCGCCTTCCGGCCAATTTGGCCCGCATGCGCTCTTAGTCATGAATGGCTGCACTTCTTTTTTGCAACCTTTTCCTGTTTTTAGGGTTTCATTTTTGGTGTTATTCGTCCTCCGTCCTCCGTCCTCCCCTACACCGCCGAAGCCTGGGCCTCCAGCTTCTTTTGCCGCTTCTCCCGGTCGGCCTTCCGCCACGCTGCGCCACGGAACATGACGAGCCACAGAATGGGACTGAAGGCCACCCAGATGCCCGCCAGCAGCACAGAGGTCCAGCCCATGTTGATGCGGTCGATCAGAGGCAGCGCAATGGCCGTGGCGGCCGAGCTGACAAGGCAGCGAAACAGATTGTTGGCGGCCACCGCCGTGGCCGGCGAGTCCGGGTGGGTGTCGACAATCAACGTGTTGATGCCGTTCATGGCGCCGGAGAAGCAGAGGCCCATGACGAAGAGCGACAGCTCGATGCCGGCCAGCGACGCCTTCGACTGCATGGCCCAGCCATAGCCCATCGTGGCCGCGCTCGCCAGGTAGATGGCGCACAGCGAGATCTGCAGGCGGATCTTCTCGATGGGGAAGACATCCATGCTCTGCTGGCGGCTGAGGTCGAGGGCAATGCCGAGCTTGCGCGCCCAGCGCCGGAAGTTCCAGTCGAGCAGAATGCCAATGGTCCAGCGCGACGACAGCGTGCCAAAGCCCAGCGGCAGGTAGCAGAGCCCGATCTGGACGGTGGAGAAGTGGAAGCGGCTGTGCAGCTGCACCGAGAAGGTCGTCAGAATCACAAAGTAGCCGGCCGCCAGCAGCGACCCGCAGCCCAGCGTGACGCCGCCCTCGCGCTCCATGAGAATGCGCAGCGCCGCAAACGGGTTGGGCCGCCTCTTGCCGCGCTGCAGCGTCTCTTTCTGCCCAGCCGCCGCCCGCGCCTCGGCCGTCAGCCGCCGCCGCGACTGCACAAAAAACTGCCACAGCGACATGTTCCACCACGGCGGCCACACGCTGCCGTTGCCCACAATGCTGCGGCACGTCTCCGGCAGAAAGGCAAACATGACGGAAAACAGCACCGACGACAGGATCAGCAGGAACCAGAAGATGCCGCGCCACCCAAAGTACTGCGTCAGCAAGCCGCCCGCCGTCGGGCCCAGCGCCGGCCCCAGCGTCACGCCCATGGCCGCGTAGCCGATAAACTTGCCGCGCTCGGCCCGCGTCACCAGGTCCGCCACCGTGGCGCTGCTGAGCGCAATGGTGGCGCTGCTGCCGGCGCTCTGGAAACACCGCAGCACCAGAAGGGCGGCATAGCTGTCCTGCAGCGCCAGCCCAAGATTGGCAAACACATAGATCGAAAAGCAGATGAGATACGCCGGCCGGCGGCCATACACGTCGGAAAAGTTGCCAATGAAAGACGGCGCCACGCCTTGGAAGATCTATCTCGAGGTTGGAGAAAGCGCAAAAGGAAAAAAGAAGGAGGGGACAACAGAACCATGGCACACTCACCATAAATGTTGTAATGGTCAGGCTAATATCAGACACGGGCACATGGAGATCGGAAGCGATCTCGTTGATGGCTGGCAGGTAGATCTGGCCCGACAGGGGAGAGATGATGGCCAAGAAAGACACTGTCAATGTGATGGCGATTTTCTGTCCGTGTGTAAAGGTTGAATAGGGGGGTGCCGGCGTCTCGGGACGGGTGTCTGCAGCAGCAACAGCAGCAACAGCAGCAACAGCAGCAATAGCCGGCCCAGCTGGCACGGCAGCAGCCTCAATGTCTTTTTTTGAAGCCTGCTCCTCGTCCGTGTGCACGTCGGTCACGTCCCCAGCATCGTCTGCCGTGAAGACGGTTGTCTCGGCAAACGGCTGGGCCTCGCCTGGTGGCTGTCCATCGCCAGTGGTAGATGCTGCTGCGGATGCTCGTCCAGACTTTTCTGAGACGTCGTGCTTTCTGTCTGGTATCATGTCGTTCATAATTTGCGTTTGCCGGTCTAGAATACTGGTCTTGTTTCAAGCCCCTCGGTTCAGCTGGTCAATCTGTCGACAAGCAAGTCATTTGCGCCCAATCAAACCCAGAGCCGTGTTGCTTTGTCTTTTGAATTAATTGCAGATATTGATTTCACCGACGACTAGGCTTCCGGTAATATGTGAGAGGAGAGTTTGCTTTTTTCTTTATATACGAACAAGACAGAGATCTCTGTCTCGCTCTGAGATAAAAACAGGACGGCCATGACGAAATACATATACGCCTGACGCGACTCGTTTTAACAAAGAGCTTCTGGAAGCGGCGGATGTCAAGAGAACCCACAAGAAGGGCCAAAGAGAGGCACGAAAAAGCAAAACAAACAAAACAAAAAAAAAAAAAAAAGCATGAGAACACAATATGCTAAGCCGGTCCGGCACCGAACATCATGTAGGGTCCCTCCTGCCAAGTTCGATCGTACGCTCCCTAGATCCGGGGTTGCACTTTCCTCCCTGCGCGAAAGAGTGGCCGCCACCTAAGAAGGCCAAGTCAACAACACAAGGCAAGCGCTCTCGGAGGGCAATGCGACCACCGGCAGGCCCAGCAGGGAGCAATCAGGATACGTAGAAAGGGAAACAGCAATGGGAAAAGTGCAAAAGCGGGCTGAGGAAGGCAGGCAAAGGCCGGCTTACAGCGGTGACGGCTTCCGTGCGCCGTGTAACGGCGTTTGCTATTTGCTGGGTGACAAGGATTTCGGTGCCGACAGCGGCAGTCGAGAGTCCCCAGCAAAAGCCAACCGTCCAATGACGCCACACCGAACCAAGCAGACAGGAAAATTCTGTCGAGAGGAACGACAACGGAGGCAAAAGTTTTCGGCAATGGTTCTCAAACACACAGAAGGGCTGAAAATGAGTGGCATCGAAAGATTCTGCTTCGTTTACCCTATCGTAATGTACTAACCAAGAGCTGTGTGCGAGTTTTGCTGACCCAGACCTGGCGAGCCACTGAACTGCACCGCACATTCTAAGCACGTGCCCGATGAACCCCCAGTGTCTTGAAGCTCAGCAGCAGCATGGCTTTGTGTTTTGGTATGTTTTGCCAATTCCTCTACGATCTCTGGTCGTGGGTTCCTACACCACTGCCCTTGATTGGAAACAAATCGGCTGCCGACAAAACCGGCCCCCACCTGAGTGCAACACCGGCAACTCTGGGCCGAAACAGCAAGGGCCGGCCGATGATGCATTTATGTGGCTCGTAGAGGGAGATGTGCTGGCCGATGCATTTTATCTGGCTCATAGAGGGAGAGGTGCTGGGTGCGCGCTCGAGCGATTGGATGTGCATGAACCGATGACTGATGTTTTGCTATGCTCCGTATACATCGTACAAAGCAAGAAATTGAAACGAACCTGTGTCCCGTTAACGATACCAACATTCCAGCGACGGATGTCCCGTGTTTGCGGCGATCTTGATGTTAATTGGACTACTCGTACTGTAGAAATGCCCGCTTGCGACGTAAGAATGTATGGTAATATATCAAGCCGCCCACCCAACCCTCAAGGCACCTACATCGCATGTCGTAAAAACCCATGAGCTGGCCAGAGCGTGCTGGCCACCCCAAGTCAGGATGCGAGTCTGCATTTGCGCTTTCGAGGCGAAGATAGGCTAGCGACTGCGTCTTGAATGGTCTCACACCGTCACGCTGAGATGTGAACGTTTGTCGTGCACCTCGGCGCTCCTCGGTAGGCCAAGTAAAGGCATGGGCTCTGCTACTGTTATTTTATATTTATCTTTTGGTCTACCTTCTGCCACCTGCTTGCAGTTCCAGGCCAAGCTTGTGATAAGCATTGTCTATGGCCGCGCTGTGGCTATACTGGACATCTACGACTGCGGTGAGATGCGGAAATCTGCAGCTGGGATGTGCCTGCGAGAAAGGAGCTGTTTCTGAGTCCAGGCAAATCTACAGAGTGCCCATACTCGTATTATGTATTTCGTAGCTCGTGCTAATACTCTGTATTACGTCCTAAGCAGTGGGTGCGTCGTGCTCGTACTCGACGGTGTTCCTGGTGAGACACACCAGAGATGTCGCACAGACGTGGGTTTCCTTTACCTTTGCTGTTAACCCTGAAGAACCGAGCAGTCCAGTTTGCTGGCGAAGCCACCACGGCCAACAACGGTAAAGCGTCCTTGAGCATTGGAGGCTCGTGCCCAAACATCAGCCTGGGCAAAAGCACGAATGCTCGTTCGTACGGCGTACTCGTATTAATACCTCGTAGTCTGCCCAGGACGCGCACAAATTGTCTTTCGCTGGTGTTTGACGCGGCATACTCGTATTATCCATACTCGTACGACACTCTGAGTATCCATATTATTGTTACCTACTCGCAGCAAAAGCTCCAAAGTCTGTGCGTGTCAGAGAACGCGACATTTTCGAACCTAATTGCAGCTTGGCAATCCAGCGCGTTTCTTAGCTTTCTCGTGGCCAAAATTGCCCTTGACCGTACCTTTTTGGTACGAGTATCGTTTGCTTGTGTTGTGGACAATTGGGCCTTTTCCAAAACGTTTGCGTTGTTGGTTGGTGAACCTGGTGTCAGACAAGGCTTTGTGGGTTACAGCAGAGGTAACGCTTGCCAGCCCCCGGCGAGACAAGAAAAGGTAGGCAAAAGAAGCGAAGCGAGGCCGCCCGTAACAAAGACCAGGCGTCCACTGAATCTGGAACACAGCCTTGTACGAGCACAATGTCATACTAGCTAAGAGAGAAAGTATGGTTTTAGCGATACCCTCCGCTTCCTACGCGTAAATTGCCAATACGACCTATTACTCTCTCAAGCGGCGGTGTAGCACCCCCACTTTATGGATACAAAAGAACAAGAATATCGCTCGAGTGAAGCTTCCTCTTTTGAGCGTTGACAACATCCCTTGCGCCTGCCTCCTTCGACAACCAATGGGGCGATAGAGCACGCCGAGTAGGCGCGAGTACGGAGTAATAATATCCATACAAGCAGGCGCGTGGGGATCACTTTCCTGTGCTCCGTAATCGTAGAGAGAAATAAATACGAGTACGAATACAGCGCAAATACATCGTATGACTTCATATTCTCTCTCCCCGGGTTCTGCAAGCTCAGCAGCAAGACGTTCTACAACATAAGATACCCCACAGCTGATACCCACACACATCGAACACTGCCCTCACCCACGTCGGTCGCCACCAGGGAGAACGTCAAGGTGCTTCGTTGGGCGGGCGGCGGGTTGGAACCTTTCAACACTTTTGGGGGGTCTGGTTGAGAGCTGCAAAACCTGGTTGTGCTGTGCTCTTTGCTTTGTACGATCCGGTGGCTCGTTCGACCGTCCCGTGGATCCCTTTCTTTCGCGTTCCAGAGCATTTCTAACGCGAGGCTACCTGTCTGCGATGTGAATACGACTCGAGAGAGCACCGACAACGATGGGAACGGAGTATTACATCGTCGTAATAATATCCATACTCCGTAGAGATCTCATTCTACAAAAAGCTGAGGGAGCACATGCTTAAAGGACCAAAACAATAGATATTACAACACATCTGCGGAATGTTTCACCCCGGTCGCACCGTGCTCTCTCATTCGCTCATCGCCCAAAGCTGCCCACCATCCACGCTCTGCCCCTGCATGCACAACCCACAACCTCTCTGCAGCCCCTTGGCCTAAGCCGTTTAGCGCCAAGTTATGCCCTCCACCACCGCAACAAAAGGGGGCTCGCGCACAAAGAAAGCCCAGCCAGGAACGCTGGGCAAGAGCGGGACCTGTGCAAAGGGGAAAGGGAAAGGGGAGCAAAAAAAGTACGAGTAATCTAACAGAATGCCAACAGGTCCAGAAGCCCGATTTTTCTATGCTAATATGGATTCCCCGCAGGACGAAAGCATCCAAAAACCGAGAATCAAAATATCAAGTCACCTCACACGAGTATTCGTACTTGACACAACTCCCGACCGCGCAAACATGGAACAATTAGCAGATATCGACAAGTAATATTTATCGACACAGATCACATTTCTTTCTGCGCCCGCCGTAGCTCCCGTACGGCTTTGTCTTGGATGGCTGCGACAGTTCTGCAACCCGTTAATTTTTATGGGCGATTTTGCTTTTTTAGGGCAGATAACCAATTAAACACCAACAGAGACACGCGCGCCTAGCGTGAAGGGAGGGAACGTGTTTTATATTTTGGTGCATGCGTTTTAATCACATTCAATTTCGATTATTATTTTTTTTTTTTTTTTTTGCCCTTTGCTTGAGCACTCCCCCCCCTCCTCCTCTCTCCTGTCTATCGCCATGCCGCCCGAGCATTCTCGCCGATCCCAAAGGCGGAAGCCGGAACTAGGCGTGAACACATCGCGGGCCAGATCGTTCACGGGCGACGGCTATTCGTACTCGTCACCCTCCACGCCAACAAACCGAAGACCGCCGGTGCCGACGGCCAGGGGCAGCAGTTTCGGCCTCAACCAAAGAGCCTCCGGCACCGCGACGATGACTGCGGCTCCAGCCATTGCACCACCGACCAGCAGCAGCCGGGCGCCAAAGGGACTTTCATCACATTCTGCTGCCGAAGTCGAAACCTTTCTCGACATGTACACCCCCGTCGACCCCAGCGCCGACAAGGAGAACAACAGCATGCTGGCCCCCGACAGTTCGCCGCCGCCGCCCAGCAGGCGCCCCCAGCGCGACTCCCACGACTTGTCGCTGCCATCCCGCCACGTTCGAGACTCGCTCGTGTCGAACATGCTGCTTTCGCTCGACCAGCTGTCCATGGGCCAAATGAGCAGCAGCCCGTTCTCTGCTCCGCCGCCCGTCTCCCAGTCGCGCTCCGCCCCTCTGCTCGACGACCCTCGCCTCTTCTCCCTTTCAGCGTCGACGACGGCCGGCGAAGACCTGTCCAAGCCCGGCTCTGTGCCGCCGCCGTCGTCTCGTGGCGGCCGACACGGCTATTCGTACAGCTCCGACTACGAAGGGGCAGACGACGCCAGCCGCGCCTCGGGCGGTGCTGTGTCGCGCGGCCGTCGCAGCAACAGCAGCTCGGGCTTCCAGTCCAGCCTGGGCCGCATCAACAGCATGCGCGAGCCGGGCACGCCTCGCATGCTGCATTCGCGCGGCGACAAGGGCAGCAAGAGCAGCAGCACCAACAGCATCGACACCGCCGGCTATGTGCAGGTGTTGGGCAGCCAGCGCTGGGCCCATGGCTTTGGCGGCGGCGGCCGCTCCTCCAGCCTCGACCTGGGCCACCGACCGCCCACGGGCGTATCGTCCAGCGCAGCCGCGTCTCAGCAGCAGCAGCAGCAGCAGTACGGACAACCACCGCAGCAGCCGCCGCAGCCATGGCACATTGAATTCTCCAACTCCTTTTTCGACTCCCCTTATGACGATGCCGCCCCGACGCCGACGGTTCCCGGTGGTCCTCGAAAACTAGCTTCCGTCCCGTCCTTGCCCTCGATCCCTTCGTACCAACCTCCTCCCCCAGATCCCGCCGCGAACCAGCGGGGCAGCACATCCGCCGGCCGAGTTCCCGAGCGTCGTCGCAGTGTGCGGTCGTCGCGCAGCGCCAACCTGGGCCGGCAGGCTGGTCCAAAATTCAGCAGCAGCACGGCTGCGCCTGCTCCGGTTCTCGCGCCCTTCGACCTCGACTCGGCGCCGGCGCCACATGTGGGCTACGAGAAGTCGAAAGAGCCGGCCAGCGCCGCGAACGCGCAGCTGAGCCAGAAGGAACGCCCGGGCTTTTTCCGACGAGTCTTTGGCTCCCTGCGAGATACTGTCTCGGGGAGCGACCCGGCCATGTCGTCGTCGCCCGCCACGGGCCTGTCCTATGCCTCGTCGCCGTCCGCCGACACCATCGGCAGCCGCGGTCACCTGGCTGGCCAGACAAAGTCGCAGAGCACCCCGCCATCCCGCGACAGCCACCACTCTTCGCATGCGACCCTGCAGAAGAAGCCGTCGGGCTTCTTTCGAAGACGGAAGAAGAGCGTTTCCGAGATCGAATCCCCGCCGCCGCTGCCCAAGCCCTTGGTTCTGCCGCCCGTCCACCACCAACCGCCATCGGCCCCTCCTCTGCCAGCTCCTACACAACACTCTGCACCACAGGCATCGCAGGCAACGCAGACACCGCAGGCACCGCAAGCACCGCAAGCACTACAGGCACCACAGGCACCACAGGCACCACCGCCTGTGCCTCCGCTCAAGATACCCACGGCACGAAACGACCACCTGCTCGACAAGATGCCTAGCCCTGCGACGAGCCTGAGTCGCGCTATGAGCCCGTACCTCAGAGGGAGTCCGGCGACCCCCAGCGGACCGCATGTCGCGAGTCTGGAGGGTGGCGGTGTTCAGCTGCGTCCCAGCAACAGCATGGGGTCCAACTTGCGGGCGGCGGCGGCGGACGACGACGAGCCGGCCGGCGGCAGACTCAGAGCTGCCGATCAAGACGAGACCAAGCGGGATGCGGCGCGACGCGGCGTGAGGGGATTCTCCCCCGACTATGAGCCGTCGCCCAGGGCCACCATCCGCTCGGTCGATCCGGAGCCGAAGAACGAAGCCGAGGCACTGGCTCGATATGATGAGAGGCAGCAGCAGCAGCAGCAGTCGCAAAAGCCGCACCGGCAGCAGCAGCAGCAACAGCAGCAGCAGCAGCCTCTCTATGATACACCCTCGCGGGATCCGCCTTCGCCTCCACACCCTGCTCGCTCTGGGTCGTTTCTCAACGACAACAGCGACAGCGAAGACAGCCCGCAGCGTCTGGCCAGCAGGGTCATGGCGGATCATCGCATCCATCAGCGCCGGAGCCTCGGTCAACTGTCTGCTGCAGCACCGCAAACAGATAGCTTGCGCGTGCCAACCGGTGCGGCGCTGCACCGCAACGACGACACGCCTCCGGCGAAGCCATACCACACCGCCAAGGACCGCATGGCCGACGGCAACGGATCGCGGAGCTCTAATCTGACACTGCCCATCGAAGGTGCCGTGCTGCCGAGACCAAGCACGACGCACGCAAGGCCTGGCACCCTGCCGACGAGCACCAGCATGCCGAGCCTCCAGAGCGGAGACGCCAGGGGCGCTGCCGATGCCAAGTCCGCCGCCACGGCGGCCAGCTCGCGGGATGGGCCCGGGAAGCCGATTGACGAGCCCGTCTTCATCGTCGGCGACCCCACCGACGACGACCGCCAAAAGGCGCTGAACATCTTTGAGGGCAACGAGGACTTTATCCAGAAAGAGAAGGCGGCCGCGTGGATGGGCGAAGAAGGCCCGGTGCGCCAGCGCACCCTCCGCGCCTACATGGATCTGTACAACTTCCAGAACCAGAGCATCGCCGCAGCCCTGCGGGAGATCTGCAGCCGTCTGGTCTTGCGCGCCGAAACCCAGCAGGTCGACCGCATTCTCGTGGCCTTTTCCAAGCGGTGGTGTGCCTGCAACCCCAACCACGGCTTCAAGTCTATGGGTAAGTGATCATTCTAAGGCTGTACCCTTTGGTCATCTTCTTTTTTTCTCTAACCCGCCTTCCTGAAGACGTCGTCCACACGATATGCTACTCCATCATGCTGTTGAACACCGACCTCCACTTGGCCGACATTGAGACAAAGATGACGCGAAGCCAGTTCGTCAAGAATACGATGACGTCGATTCGCCACACGCTGTCGGAATCGAGCTCGAGACCGTTTGATCGCCCCAGCATTTTGCCGGGCAAGAACCCCGCCGCTCAAGCGGCGGCGATCGACAACGGCGGCGGCGGCGGCGGGGGTGCCAAGCAGGGCACCGGGGATTCGGCAGCAGGGCCGTCTTCGTCTTCCTGGCACGAGCCGACGGCGGGCAGCAGCTCGGATGGCGGTGGTGGTCTCCTGGTCAAGGCTCCGTTTGACGGACCGCTGCGAGCATGGGAGGGCCAGCTGGAGCTTGTTCTCAAGGACATCTATGCATCGATCCGGGACGAGAAACTGCCTCTTTTCGGGGCCGATGCGGGCCCGATGGCCAACGCCGGCAGCGGGCTGTCCGTCATGGGCATGCTGAAGCGCACGCCCAGCGTTCTGAGCAAAACGCCGTCTGAGAGCCAGAACTCGGCGCGTGGCCGAGTGGCCGACAGCAGCACGCGGGCCAGCTCGTCGCGCTGGACGTCCAAGAGCCGGTCCCGCGTGAGAGGACCGGGCAATGGCGGCGGGGCCGGCGGAGGGCCCGGCGGGGCCGGCGGCGGCGGCAATGGGATTTCGTCGAGCCGCACCAGCTTTGACGATGCCAACTCCATCTGGAGCCCGACGGGGTCTTCGGCGACGTGGAGCCGGCAGTCGCTGGGGCGCACGCAGGCATCGATGTCGATGGAGTCGTTTGGCTCCATGGCCACGCGCGGGGACTACCAGCAGTCGATTGGCTTTGCCAATGCGCTCAGCCAGGCTATCATTCGGGAGGACGCATTGGGTGTGGGCGGCGGCGGCGGCGGCGGCGGCGGTGCTGCGTCGTTTATCAGCGACGACCAGAGCCAGCACACAAGCGAGCAGGCGGCGCCGCTGCTGGACGACGAGTCGCTGGAGCTGGCGGGGCCTCCGTGGGTGAAGGAGGGGCTGGTGATCCACAAGCACCACCTGGACGGCACGGACAAGAAGGCTAAGGACCGAAACTGGTCGGAGGTGTTTGCGGTGATCCAGAAGGGGCACATGGGGCTGTTCTCGTTCACGCCGCACAAGTCGCTGCGGTCGCGAGGCCGCAACCGGCACGGAGGCAACAACGCGCCGCTGCCCAAGGGCGCGGTGGTGGGCGGCGGCAACTGGCAGGAGAATGCGACGACGCTGGCGTCGTTCAGCCTGAAGCAGGCGCTGGCGTCGGCGCTGCCGCCGCCGGGCTACTCGCGGCAGCGGCCGCACGTGTGGGCGCTGAGCCTGCCGATGGGCGCCGTGTATCTGTTCCAGGTGGGCACGCCCGAGATCTGCCGGGAGTTTGTGACGACGGCGAACTACTGGAGCGCGCGGCTGAGCACGCACCCGCTCGTCGGCGGCATTTCCAACATTGAGTACGGGTGGAGCGAGAGCATTGTCAACAATGCGCTGGTCACGGCCATCAACAATAACGAATCGGCCACGGCGCTGTCGGCGACGGCGACGGCGACGGCGACGGCGCCGCCGCAGAGCAGCGGCGGCGCCAGCGCCAACGGAGCCGCCAACGGAGCCGGCCCGTATCCGCCGAGCGCGTCGCGGCCGGGGTCGGCGGCGGCGGCGGCGGCAGCCGCCGGACGGACCAGCATGCAGTCGCGCGGCTCGTTCCGGTCGGGGTCGTTTGATTTCGGCCACGTCCGCAGCGGCTCGTCGTCGAGCGGCTTTGCGGCGGCGGCGGCCTCGGGCGCGGTCTCGGCGGCCATGGCCATGGGCATGCACAGCAGCTCCGGCGGCGGCGGAGGGTCGTCGTCATCGGGCCACGGCCATCATCGCCACGGCAAGCTGCCCGGCGACCGCGTGCACATTGCCGAGTGGATGCCGCCGACGCAGTCGCTGCGCGCGTCGACGCTGTCGGAGCCGCAGCAGCTGCAGACGCTGCTGGCGTACGTCAAGGGCATCGAGGCCGAGCTGCAGGCCCACAACGCCCTGCGCTCGCCCATGCTCCTGGCCTTTTCGCCCAGGGGCCACAACGCCAACCGGGCCATGGCCAACTGGGAGCGCAAGAGCGCCTACCTGCTGCGCGAAATCGTGCGCTACCGCACCTACGTCGACTGTCTGCTCGAGGCCGAGCGGCGCCGCAGCGAGATCTACCACGAGCGCGAAGTGGCACGGCGCGCCGCCCGCGGCGAAGCCAGCATTTCCACGGCGGACGGCGAAGGCGAAGGCGAAGGCGAAGGCGAAGGCGACGACGCTGCAGCCGCCGCCAGCCTGGCGGGCAGCGAAGACGACGACGATGACCACCACCACCACCACCACCACAGCCAGGACCACGACCACGACGACGCTGCAGATGCAGCCAGTGCTGTCGGCAGCGATGATGAGGGACAGATCATGGTGGCCGGCCGGTCCAGTCGGCAACACAACGAGAGGGGCTAGCGTGTTTTCATCTTCTTTTCTTTTCATAATACTACTCTATTGTAAACTCTTTTCTTTTCTTTTCGGCCATCCCTCTTTTCTTTCTATTTCTTTTATTTCCTTTTCAGTCTCACGTTTCAATCATGTTCTTTTCTCTTTTTTTTTTCTTAGCTCCCTGAACTCTATTTTGAATAGCGTCCTGTTTCGGTTGAAGGGTTTTTTTGTTTTTTGTTTTGTTTTCTTTCATGGGACTCTACTAAAAAAACATTCTGGAGTTTACTTGGATACTTTATATGATACTTTTATAACCGCCACAAGAAGCGACGCAAGGTTTTGGCATTGGCTCAGTCCCGTGTGTGACCGCACATTTGCTGCAACAGGCAAGGTCGATGACAACTAATAATCTCCTGCACAGCACGGAGTAATAGTACACAGAAGATGCGGCGTGGTGTGGTACGTGGATGGCTATCGAAAGGCAAGGGTCTAAAAATAGCATTCTATCGCTGCTTCTGCTTCCTCTTTTACCCGGGGCGTGCTCCTCTATCCTCCACCTGCCCTCGATGTTTCCCAGTTTGCCCCTGTCTTCACTCAACCCCCTGGACCACGAGTTGCTAAGCCGGCCGCCAGTTGCTAAGCCGGCGCCGAGTAATTCGGTGCCGGCACTGCTAGTTCTTGAAGACCCGTTCCATTGCTCAGACCAGTGCATCGGGCCCCAGTCGTCGGACATGGCAGGAAAAAAACCCACAAAGTAAACCGTTTTTTTTCCTGCTCTCAGACTGACGGGTTCTCGGAGTTGGTCGGCGGCGTAGCTGATGCGACCAAGTCAGTCTGCCACGAGGATCAGTCTGTCTGCAGGATCAGTCTGTTGTCCCAAGGAGTCCTGCGCCCCAAGCCAGTCTCTGCCCCTACCAGTTCGTCGCCCTGGCCAATTTGCTTCCCAGACTAGTCCTAAGACCAGCTACACTTCAAGCAGCCACACCGTCGAAATGCACACTCGTCTGCCAACCTGAGAATGATAGGGTCGGCTGCTGTAATATGTGGTTATCGGCGGACTGGCAGACGTGGCATGCGCCGCTCAGTAGAAACGAATGGCATTCCTTGGCGGGACCAGAACCAACAACTGAAAAAAAAAGATTAAAATAGATATGATAATATAATCAAAATGACAACAACAACGACAACGACAACAACGACAACCAACAGTTACACCGAAAAAGAAGGGGGAGGAGGGGGAGAAGGAAGAGGGGGGGGACATGGTTGGAAAGCGATGGAAACTACGAAAAAGAGTCGAAGAATGTGTGCCCCTTGGAGTGGAAATGAAGCGTATTTGGCAGCTCTGCTTCGCAACCTTGCTGGACGTGTATATATAAAGGACTGCGATGAAGACAGTTCCAGACGTGGTCTGATGTTGGGCTGGATAGAAGCTCTCCCCCTTCGCCAAGCAGACTGTCGTATATTGCTCTTTTGATACGTTTGTGTTTTCTCTGTATTTTTCTGTCTCCCTTTTTTTTTGTTCAACGTCGTCGTCTTCTACTTAAAGCAGCGGAAAAATGTCCTTCTCGCGAGCTCTGATCATGGCCCTGGTGGCCGCATCGGCGTCGGCCGCTGTTGTTGGCCGCCACTGGGACGAGCACATCCTCCCAGTCGTCGTCGTCGACGACGCTCTCACTACTGTGACGCTGCCGGTTCAGCCAACCTTCACGCCGGTCGCCGAGCGGGGTGTCACGGTGACGCTGCCGGTTCAGCCTACCTTTACTCCAGTTGCCGAGCGCGACGTGACTGTGAGACCGCCGATTGAGCCAACATATCCACCATCTGCGCCGATGGCCGAGCGGGCCAACACTCTGACGTTGCCGGTGGAGCCGACGTTGACCGCGGTTTGAGTCTCGACACAGCTTCTCACCACAACCAGAGCATCAGTGTCTCGATGCGGCACCTGAAGCAGGAGGCAGCAAAGGAACTGAGATGTGGAACTGAGATGTGAAGGATTCAAAAAGAAGATGAGGCAGAAGAAAGAAAGGATATTCAGAAAAAAAAAAAAATTCACAGTAGTGGACATGGAAAAAGGTAACGATTGAAGACTGTACAGGAGCCTTGTGTTTTAGCAAGAGTCAAACAGGCTTTATAATATCACGAGACTGTGCCACCACTTCCAGACGTCGTGCTTTCCCAAACTCATAACCTAATCTTCTCGTTCAACAGCAATCGTGCCTTCCTTGACTCCCGAACCTGTGAGCCATCGTACCTGCCGCCATAAACGGAGGCTACATTATCATATTAATACAATTCGCTGTTCGGACCACCACCCCCACCCCACCACTGCGCCCAAGAAGGACAAAGCTGAATGCCAAAGCCACACAGACAGCCCGATCGCGCTGCGCTGACGTTAGACTGACGATTGGCCGTCAGGGTCACAAAGTCAGGGTCAGGCCATGCCCATGAATGCATCATCGCTCTTTCCCGTTGCTGTGTCCCGATTTTTTTTTCTTTTTTCTTAGTTGATGGTCTTTTCTTCTCTTTTGCAGGCCCTATCTCAAACATAAAACACAAGCCCGTCCTTCTTTCGCTTTGATGCCCCCCCCCCACAAGAAACACGATGCAACGTCCTAGCGGCCCCCTCCCTTCAAGATAAAGGTCAGGACCGACAAAAAAAAAGAAAGAAGATGCTTGAAAGCCAGGGCCATGACCCCCCCTCCCCAGCGCGACCGGTATTTCGGACTGTAAAAACAAGCCGAGTGATCGTCTGAGCTGGACGAATTGCCGGAATTCGTCGATCTTGCGCATAATATAGGACGTCTTATTGCTGGAACAAAACACTCCTGTGTCTGCAACAGCCTTTGGTATCTCGGAGAATTTTACGCTGTGTAAGCGGCTGACTTTGAACGTCCCGACAGGGGCAAAAAAAAAAAAAAAAAAAAAGAAAGAAGAGTAAGACGAAAAAAGTCGAGCGGTGCTGTGTTCTGCCGCCCTACGGAGTAATATTATGGCTTTGACGGTCGAGCGTCAGCAGCGACAATAAGCGCGGGAGCTGCTTCCCAGCTCTTTGCAGCCTGGGAGTTTGGACGTTTGCGAGTTTCATCTTATTTCTGCTTTCCTCGTGTCTCAGCTTTCGTTGGGCCTATTTTTTTTCGGATGCCTCGGGAGATACGAACGACAAGGGAAACCCAAACGCCAGAAAGAGAAAACGAGGCCACGACGGGATGAAAAAGATTTAAAATATCACGAGAAAGAACTCTGCTGTGGCGACAGTTATATTGGATCGCCGTCTTTGTCTATCGTGTGTCGCACTTCCGATATTGCTATTGTTTGTTTTGTTTTTTGCCAGTTTTATTTTATTTTAATTTTTTTTTCGTTTTGTCTTTCGTCAGTTTTATTCCTTTTTTTCGCTCTGTTCTCTATTTTCATCGCGTCTTTCGGCAAATGGCAAATACCACAGACTCCGGGGCTGCCGGGGCCTTCGCAGCTGGCCTGGCGAACCTGCTGCACTGCCGTCTCCCTCGTGGACTACCCAATTCTTCCAGCCTACCGGGCTTGTCTCGCCTCGTTGACTTCTGCGCCCATGCGGACGGGTTGTTGCGAGCTTCGGCCGTGCGGCAGCTGGCCGGCAACTTGGCCGGTCGTTTTACGGCCGCGCGCACCGTGGCCGGTCTGGTGGTCTTTTTGCTTGCTGCCTTCCTGGCCGACTGCGCTCTCAAGCCGCGCTATCCCAAGTCGCTGCCGCGGGTCGGCTATGGCGACAGCAACTGGGCTACGCTGCGCAACTGGTTTGGCTATGTGCTCTACTTCAACGAATGGGTCGACCAGGGCTATCAGAAGGTATGCCGTCCTTGCTTTGACTCTCCTTGCTTTGTCTCTCCTCGCTTCGCTCGTTTCTGTATTCTCTCCTCGCTTTGCTCGTTTCTGTCTTTTCTCTCCTAGCTTCACTCCTTTTTGTCTTGTCTCTTTTCGCTGTCTCTTTCGCTGTCTCTTTTCGCTTTCCTCGTCCAGTCCTTTCCTTTACTCTTTCTCACGTCCATACCAGTACTCCAAACACGGCCGCGCTTTTGTCGTCCCGTCGGCGGCGTCTCGTCCGCAGGAAATCGTCGTGCCCCGCGCCCAGACGGCCTGGATGCTCGACTTGCCCGACCATGTGCTGTCGGCCCACGCCGCCCATGACGATGTCCTCTACAGCACCTACAACTTTCTGATGGATGGCCACCGCCACCACGACGGCCATGGCGACGCCGGAGCCGACGACGCTTTCCACATCCGCGTCGTCCACCGCAGCCTGGCCCGCCACTTGCCAAGTCTGCTGCCGGCCATCGAGGAAGAAGTTGCTGCAGCCGTCGACCTGGCCTTTGGCGGCTCTGGCGGCGCTGGCGGCTCGGACTGGCACACAGTCAATCTCTGGGACGCCTGGCTGGCCATTGTGCCGCCCGTGACCAACCGCATGCTCGTGGGTCCCGGTCTGTGCCGCGACCAGCGGCTCCTGCAGAGCATGGTGCGCTTTGCCGACGCCGTCGTGGCCAACAGCTTCCTGCTCAACATGTTTCCCAAGGTGCTTCACCCGCTGGTGGGCCGGCTGGTGCGGCTGCAGAACCTGCGCCACTGGCGCGCCGCCCACGCCGTGCTGGCGCCCCTGATCGAGGCCCGGCTGGCTGCTGTGCAAGCCGACGGCGATGCGGCCCAGCTGCCCGAGGACTACATCACCTGGCACATCCGCTTGGCCAGGGCCGAGGGCCGCGCGGCCGAGCTGACGGCCACTGCCATTTCCAAGCGGCTGCTGCCCGTCGAGTTTGCCGCCATCCACACCACCGTCATCACCGGCCACACCGTGCTGCTGGACCTGCTGGCCTCCGACCCGGCCAAGGGCTACATCGACGCGCTGCGGGCCGAAGTGGCCCAGGTGCGGCGGATGGACGACGCTGACGAGAGCAGCACGCAGAAGAGCCAGAGCAGCCAGGGCAGCCAGACGAGCTCTGCCACCACCTGGACCAAATCCAAACTGGCCGCCCTCTGGCGCACCGACAGCGCCATCCGCGAGAGCATGCGCGTCAGCCCGTTTGCCACGTCGCTGACAAAGCGCAAGGTCGTCGCCCCCGAAGGCATCGCCAACCCCGCCGAGGGCTGGCATGTGCCGCGTGACGGCCTGCTGATGCTCTGCCTGGCCAGCGTCCACCACGACCCGGACCTGTATCGCGACCCGCTGACGTACGACGCCCTGCGCTTCTCGCGCATACGCGAAGCCGCCAGGGATGCCGACGATGCCAAAGACAAGGACAGCACCGAGGACAGCACCAAGGACGTGGTCAACCCAACTCCAGATCCCTCCCGGCCATCGGCCGCCAACGCGCGCCAGCTCGGCATGGTCACCACCAGCGATAGCCACCTGGCTTTTGGCCACGGCCGCCACGCATGGTAAGTCCTTTTGCCTTTCTTCTCTATCAAATCTCTTTCCCTTTTCCCCGTCAGTTTTTGTTGTCTTTCCATTTACCCATCCGTTTTTGTTGTCTCTGGTCTCAATTCCTTTTCGTGTGTCTCTCATCTCTCTCATCTGTCTTCTCTTTCTCTCTTCTAACTGCTCTAGTCCTGGCCGCTTCTTTGTGGCTCACGAGCTCAAGATGGTCTTGGCCCACCTTCTCACCCACTATGACATCCAACCGCTGGAAAAACGCCCACAGCCCAAATGGATTGGCCAGACCATCATCCCGCCGCTAGACACCACTGTAAAGGTGCGCCGGCGACAATAGTCCACGGAAATTGTACGATTGGCTTTGATCATGAGATTTTCACCCTTCTTTTTTTTTCTTTCTTTCTTTTGTTATGTTCTTTTACGACGAAGCGATGGACGGCACAGATGAATAAAACGACATGATACCCCTGTCCGAAGTTGCGATAAGATGCTCTTGATAGCCGCCAACAACAAGCCGGACGCAAAAAAAAAGAAAAAAAAAATACCAGCACGAGATATGCTTTGACCGGCGGCAAGAGCCAGCCAGGCAAAAAGCCATCATTGGTGCCCGGCCCTCCGTGTTTATGCTGCATGGAAAGACCGGCGACCATGTCGCTGGGACAGGGTCGTCATGCTCGACGGAGGCCATAAGGCAAAATGATGAGCACGCCAGCAGTACTACGCTATCTCTCGTAACCGGTCCTTCATTCAAATGATCAGGCTGGCTTGAAACAATGGCACAAGAAACGAAAAAATCGGTCGAAGCGACGGGGAGAGAAAAGATGAGGAATAGATTAAGGAAAGAAATGAGAAAATCTGGATAGCTAGACAAACAGATGGGAACAAGGCGAGAAGAAAGAAGCACAAAAGTCAGCCAAAAAACACAGATAACAAAAACAGATCCCTGACGCCGTTTCTAAACCAAGTATTTTAGTCCATTTTGGCCATTGACCTTTTACAACCCTGCCACCCGAACCAAAAAAAGAAGAAAAATACAGAAACAGAAACAGAACCATTATATTTTGCACATGACAAAAGACAGCCCACAAAATGTGTCATTACAAGAGGCAGATTCTATGACTCGAGAACCATCGGGTCGTCGTCTTCGTCGTCCCGGGTGAGCTCCAGGACGCGCGCGTATTGCACGGTCAGACGTTGCAAGTCGCGGAATTTGCCTATGTCGTTAGACGCGAGAAGCAGGTAGAGAGTAAAAGGGAAACCACAGCAAAAGAGGAAAAAAAGGGGGGGTATATTAAACGGAAGGAGAAACAAAAAGGAAAAAAAAAGGAAGGGAAAGAAAAGAAAACAAAGAAGCGCCAAAAGGAGGCCATAAAGAAAGCCAAGACAAAACAACATTTGACTTACCCAGGATCATGACGACCCCCTTGAGCAGCTCTTTTCGGTCCCAGCCGCAAATGGGCCCTGTTTGGCTATACCAGCCCCAGCTGGCCGCCCCCGCGCCTCTCGCCGGTGTTGTTATGGCTGTGGAGGCAGCAGCAGCGGCGGCGGCGGCGGCGGCGGCTGGTCCTCCGTCGCCAGCTGGCGCAGGGACGTCCTGCAGCACGCCGCCGAGCAGGCTGTTGAGCAGCTCCTCCACCTTGCCGCGCAGGCCCTCGGCGCCCAGCCGCTTGGCGTACATGAACAGGTACAGGCGGAACTCGTCGCGGGCGCCCAGCTGCAGGGCGCCGGCAATGCGGTTTTCCAGGTGGGCAATGCTGACGGTGGCCTCAAAGTCCTCGAAGCCGTCGCGCGCCAGCAGCGTCTTGACCAGCCGCTGCAGCGTGTAGGCGCGGCCGCGCAGCAAGAACTCGCTGGTCGTGTGGCGCTCCAGAAAGGGAATGATGCCGGCCGAGACGGTGGCCAGGCCGAGGCCGGAGTCGGCGCCGGGACCGTCGATGCCGGCGTCGGCCCCCGCTGCCGCTGACGTAGCTGACGTAGTTGCTGCTGCTGCCGCTGCTGCCGTCCCCGGCTCCACGGGCCCGACAGCGGTCGTCTGCAGCGCGCTGATGGAGTTGTCGGTGCTGTTCCAGTACTGGCTGCCCACGGCCCACCAGGGCTCCGAGAGGCGCTGCCAGGTAAAGAGATTGGGCGCGTAGCAGTAGCCGTCGCCGTTGCTAAGCGTGACGACGACGTGGCCGAGCGAGTTGAGGTGGGCGGACGTGACGCCGGGGCCCGGCGTGGCGGCGTGCGGCTGCAGCGAGTGGATGGCAATGTCCAGGACGGGCGCCAGCGACACGGGCGGGTGCGGCGCCGTCATCGTGCGGACGTTCCACACGTGCACCAGCCCGACGGCGGTGATGCACAGCAGCCAGTGTCCGCGGCTCTCGAAAATGACCGGCTGCGCCTCCAGCACGATGGCGCTGACCAGCCGCCGCCCCGCCGGCGTCCAGATGCACACGCTGCCGTCCTCGCATGCCGCCGCCCAGAAGTGCCGGCTGCCCGTCACCAGCAGCACCGCCCGCGGCAAAAAGTCGTGCCACACCACGCTGCCGCGCTTCGTCACCGTCACGTGCGACGGATCGCGCACCTGCGCCGGGTTCTTCGCCTCCAGCACCAGGTTCTCGCCCAGCCGCGACGCCTCCTCCAGCGAGCTCTCGCCCAGCAGCACGCCCTTCTCCAGCGGCCGCAGAATGTGCGCCCGCACCTTGGGCACGGCCAGCCGCACCTGCGACACCGAGATGGCCGGGTTGATCACCGCCGGCCGCAGAAACTCGGGCGTCGGCACCACCCCGTGCGCCGCCGGCTGCAGCGCCGCCGGCTCCGCTCCGTCCACGCCGTTGATCAGAATCGCTGTCGGCCCGCCGCTGTTGCTGCCGCCCAGTCCCGCCCCAGATCCCGGACCAGGCCCCCCGATGACCAAACCACCGCCGCCGCCGCTGCCGCCACCGCCGCCGGAGCCGGATCCGCCAGCCCCTCCACCCGACCCGCCTCCTGTCGCGGACCCGTCGCCGGCGCGCTTGGCCGCCGAGTCGCCATTGCCGCTGTCGTCGTCCAGATCCACAGCTACGGCCAGCTTCCTCTTCGTGCCCAGCAACATCGACGCAAGCCCGCCGCGCGGCAGCCCATCCACCGGCCGCGACAAATCCAAAATGGTCTGCGGCGCGTCGCTGTGTGCATTGCTTTTGGAGTTGGCCGTGCCCACCAGCTGCGCCTGCGGCAGAGACGACGACTGGCCTGTTGTCGACGACGATACCAGCAGCGGCGTCACCCGCTTCTTGCCGTCCTTTGTTATGGTGACGCGTGACTTGAGCGTGGCGATGCGCTGTGCTCGCTTTTCCGCACTCTCTTCCTCCTCCCCGGCCGCTGAGCCGTCTGGCGCCTCTTTGCCGTCTTTGCCGTCTTTTCCGTCTTTCCCGTCTTTGCCATCTTTTCCATCTTTGCCCTCTTTGCTGTCCTTTCCGTCCTTGCCGTCCTGCTCCGGCTTACCGTTGGCCGCCGTCTTCAATGTTCCGTTTGTCGTTGTCGCCGCCGTCGCCGCCGTCGATGCCGCCGGCGTGCTCGCGCCGCTGCTGTCTTTCGCCGTCGCCGTCGCCGCCGGCTGGGCATCGCCCATGAGCGCACCCATGCGCGACTCTGCGCCGCGCCGCTCGCCCGCTTTGCTGTGGTTTTCCAGATGCAGGCCATCGACATCCTCGGCAATGCCCATGCCCTTGCGCGACGTGCCAAACTTTTGCAGCGCCTTGTCGATCTCCTCGGCCTGCGCCACCCACCCCAGCTCGCCCTCTTGGAACTGCACGGCCAGAATGCTGCCGTCCAGGCTGGACACAAACACCGTCTGGCCGTCCGGCGTCCAGGCCAGGTCGGAGATCGACTTGGACGCCAGGTCCTGCACAATCACGAGCGGCCGCGTCGTGTTCGTGTTCCAGATGCTCAGCGTCTTGTCCTGGCCGGCCGACGCAATGACCGTGACCAGGCTCTCGGCCTCGCCGTGGTGGTGGTGGCTGCCGTGGCTCTTGCCGTTGGCCTGGCCCTCCGCTGCCGGCTTTTTCGTGTAGAAGAGGCGCGGCGAAAACATGCACACCTCGGTGGGGCCCTCGTGGCCGATCAGGTTGATGTCGCTGTCCCAGTGGGCGCGGTCGATGATGGCCACCGAGCTGACGGGCCCGTTGACGGCGTTGGGCGCCGCGATGTGGTTGCCGTCGGGCGACCACGAGCAGCGGCGGAAGTAGGTCGTCAGCGGCGAGCTCTTAAAGGGCGCGCTGATCGTCGTCTTGAGCACAAAGTTGTCGAGCAGGTCGTGCTGCGTGGCGTTGGGCGCCGGCGGCGTGAAGCTGAAGATCTTGATGGTGCGGTCGTCGCTGGCCGTGGCAAAGAACTTGTTGGCCGGGTCAAACGTCACCCCCTTGACGTGGCTCTGGTGCACCGACAGCGTCTTGAGCTTCTCAAACGTGTGGCCCGACCACACCACCACCTTGGAGTCCAGGCCCACCGACACCAGAATCGAGCCGTCAAACGACCAGGCCAGGTCCTGCACGTCGTTCTCGTGGCCCACCAGCCGCTTGTGCGTCTTCCAGTTCTCCACCGGCGGCGGCTCGCTCGTGCCAAACGACGACGCCCCGTGCGACGGCGGCGCGTTCGGGTCCAGATGGTAGATGCAGATGATCTTGTCGTCCGCCCCCGACGCCAGGTAGCGGCCGTTGGGCGAAAAGCGCACCGCGTGGATCGTGCCCAGGTGGTGGCTCATGTGGCAGAGCTGCCGCGGCTTCGTGTAGGAGGCTTCCTGGGAGCGGAAAATAGACTCGGTCGACCAGACACGCACATGGCCGTCTGGAGCGATTAGCACTGGACAGAGGAAAAGAGGAGGGCAGGTCGAGGAGAGGGAAAAGTCAAGGGCAGGTGGAGGAGAGGAAAATGTAAAGGGCAGGAGGGGAAAGATCGCGCGAGCACGATAGCAACAAAAGGGAGAGACTCACCTCCTCCAGCTGTGGCCAGTCTCTTGCCACATGGCGAGACGTGGCAGCTATAAACTTCAAAATCTTTTTGTTCGCCTATTGCATTGGGCAGGTTAGCATGCACGCACACAAGCCCAGCACATCTCTCCCGAAAATTGTTTTGCCATGCCTCCAGCTGCCATTGTGTTTGCCATCATCGCCTGTCTCTTTGTCTGCCTCTTCGTCTGTCTCTTCGTCTGCCTTTTCGTTCATCGTTGTCTGTCCTCGCAAAGACAACTCACCACTGTGGCTCAGCCATGACGGCTTGATGATACGCATCTTGGCCGAATCAAGCCGCCCTCATATATCATGTTCCTTTTGACGTCGCCCGGAATCCGAAAATGGCCCGTGGGCTCCCGTCGACACGGTGGGACGTGTGCCGCGCGCAAATCTTGCTTGGGAGGTGACTGTTGGGTGGTGAGATATCAGTTTGCGACCTTTTTTTTATTTTCATTTGTATCGTGTTTTTTGGGGGGGGGTTTGGTGTAGATTTTAACAGTTTTGCAGCAGTCAGGCGCGACTGAGGCGTGGCGCACTACGGGAAAGAGCTTGGAAGGTGAATTGCCCGGAGACGGGCGCTGATTGGCTCCTGGGTCTGGCTGACCTGGCAGGCGCAAAGCAGTATGGAATAAACCCCTTGGGTCACGGCACTTGCCTCGCAGGTTGGCGATAGTCCACGGGTGGGTCCAGTGTTTGATTCCACTGTGGGGAGGGAAGGAAGCACTACGAGTATCCGTATGAACAACGGCGCCAGCAGTCCCCACCAGGCCGTCTACGAGTACTGTAAATTCAGCATCCAAATATCAAACTTCACATGTTGCGGCTTCTTCGCTGGCGGGTGCTTAGCATTACAGGCTGCATGGTTTTTATTTATCTGAAAGAAATGAAGGCGCTCTCTCGCATGAGGAGGTGCGATAAATACAAGTCGTGCAGCATGGGTGATGGAAGTCTCCATTTGTCAAAAGAGCGCATCCCATTTTCTTCATGCGGATCTCAACAGAGGAACATGCAGCATTCGATAGAGGAGATCAAATCAAAAATAAATAAATACAAGAGCCCATCTCCATTGGACGTCGTCGCGATAAGTTCATTACTTGGTTGTTAGCCAAAAAGTGCTCCTAGGAATCTTATCGCAAAAAAAAAAAAAAAAAAAAAAAAACCCAGCTCGTTCTTACCTTGGCAGAGGCGCTCTTTGTCGCTTTGGGTGCCGTTTTCTTCTTTGCTGCTGCCGCCTTGGGAGCGGCCTTCTTCTTGGTGACGCCGGCAGGCTTGGGCTTGGCTGCGGCCTTGGGTGCAGACCGCTTGCGCGAGATAGACGGTGCCGTGTCGACGGTGAAGAAGACGCGCGGCGTCACGTGGCCAGTCTGCGACCGTGTTCCCTCGCGAGGCATGACGGGCCTTGTTGAGAGGAAGGGCCTGGCAGGAGTGCGGAGGGATTGCTTTTGTTTCTGTCTTTCGTCTTGAGATGAGGCCTTGTGGGCAAGCAGAAAAAGCAGAAAAGAAAACGCAGGCTGATCTTGAGCGCGACGAGAAAAAAAAAAGGAAAAGAAGAGGCGAACAAATAAAAGTACAAAAAAGTCAGAAAGTGAGTAGAAGGACTGGATTTGAAAGTAATAAACTTGGCAGAGTGTAGAAGGACTGGCTTTGGAACAAATCACATACGCGCAATGAGGAAAAGACGACGAAAAAAGAAGAAGAAGGAAAAAGAAGGAAAAAGAAGAGCAAGAAAGTGACAGATGGGAAAAGGAAAGGGGTGGCTGGGACTTGGGTTTGGGAGGGAAGAACGGCAAGGCAACGAGGGTTGCCAGATCAAGGCTGGATCTTAGCTCGACGAAATTAAGGCACCAAAAGGGCCTCTGTGACAGGTAGATTCAGACTGGCTGATGCTTGCAAAATGCAGGCCGGCCAAGTCTATCTGCTGGTAGCATGTGCAATCTCAGAGGGAGTGTGATAGGCACTATGCGCCACAGCAGCAGCAACCCATACCCAAATCCTGCCATCCTGCCAGACCTGTCAGGCCGCCGGGCGCGCGTTTTTCAGCTGCTGCTGCCGTTTCGAGAGCGAGAAGAACCTGTGCAATATTTGGCCTGGCAGAATTCTGCCTTTCATGTTGCATTCCCCTCGGCGTTGGCTGGCTTTTAATGTCGCATCCCCTTTTCTTTTTCTTCTACGGAGTACGGAGTATTATTACTTCAGTTGTTGTCTGAAGGTTATCCCTGCCTTTCTTCCTGCTACTGGACATACAGAATAACAATACTATTTTAAGCTGCATTTTTGCAAGCTGGAAAAAAAAAAAAAAAAAAAAAAAAAAAATAAAATAAAGAAAATAAAATAAAAACGAACAAATTGTTATCGATATAGCACTTCAAACTCTTAAGCGTGTGTTTAAGTG